>JAIPUX010001880.1:28137898-28153829 GCA_020142125.1 Phrynosoma platyrhinos
ATTGCTTCCAGGCGGCTTTGAGACCCCAAGTGTGAAAACGTCCTAAGTTTTGTTAGTTTCTTACTACCTTAAGTGTCATGGCTCCATGCTATGGAATCCAGGAATCTGTAGTTTGGTAAGTTACAGTGTTAAGAATTCTCTACCAGAAAATGCTAGTGCCTCATGAAAATAGAAGTCCCAAGGTTCTGTGGAATGCAGACATGGCTGTTAAAGTGGCATCAAACTGGTATAATTTTGTGGCATGAAAAGAGACCATAAATTATTAGCTGAGCAATAGAATATGAGCATGGAATTTTCTAACTACCAGATTTGGGAATAAAATATGAAATAAGTGTAATAATAATAATAATATAAAATGTAAGCAGTGATATACTTAAAATATTTTATTCACACATCTAGTGCTCAAATATATGCCAATGCAAAAAGCACACATACCAAAATATTGCCATAATACCTTCTTTCAAACATCCCTCTAAAGGAAACCAGACTCCTGGGGGTGACGGTACAAAGCTCACAGGGCTACAATGAGAATGCACCTGCCCTACATACATAAATTGCCCGCTCCATATAAAGTCTGATTTAGAAATACATAAATTGCCTACTCCATATAAAGTCTGATTTAGAAAACAGCAGTACATACCATGCCTGTATTTTATTGTTAGATTATTATTCAAACCTGCCATGCTGGTTGTTGCTGTTTAGCTCCCAATACTACTTATCTGTCTCACATGTTTCACTTATTGCAGGTGTCTGGATAAGTTACTTTGCTTGGACAACAACTCCCAGAATCCTCTAGTCTTCATAGTACCTGGAAGTCGTTCTTTCTCTTCTCTTTTTCCTGCTAAAACGTCGATTGTCTAGTCCAAATACTACAGGTGGTATAGTCTGTAGAAACTTGAGCAAAGAAGCTGGGTATGACACCAAGTCAAGTCTGTTCTCCTTGACTCAACAGACACTTGTTTATTTATTATAATTAAATCATTTTTTTATTTAAAATTATTTTTTTAATCTCACCTTCCTACACTGAAAAGTATTCCTAGGGATGAACAGTAAATCAGTGAAGTGTTTATTCACAATGATGAATCATAAAACAAGAGCTACATTATTACCATTATTATGACACAAAAATTAATAAAACACAAAAGCAAACAAGCACATGCTGCCAGGAGAACATTTCCCAGGTTTCCTGGCAGGGAGACAAATCTCTGGGTAAGCAATCTTGAAAGAGGAGAAAGTTTGGTTTTTGAGTGTGAGGTAGCTTTAAAGCACGATGTCAATCTCCATCTCATCAGGCCGCAGGCTGTCTGGCATAGCAAAAGCATATTTGTATGTGTGTTGGATCTGAGCCCACATGGACACACCAATGCCAAAATCCTGTTGATGTTTCATGCATGCATAAATTCCCTAATGGAAGTGGTTGGACATTTTTGACCAATGGGCAATGTTTGAATACAGATCAAGGTTGCAGGATTAGAATTGTGCATGTGTTATCCTTCTTCATGGGTGTGTGCTTTTTCAGCCAATGCATATCACTCTGCCCAAGCTGAAATTGGCAGTCGTACTCATTTGGTTATACGTTTGGTAGTGCACTTGATGGTTCATTCAGTTGCACAACATTGACATTCAATACAAAGGGTGTACTGAATGAGAACCAGCGTGGTTTGAGTGTTGGACTATGACTTTGGAGATTTGCGTTCAATTCTCTATTCGGCCATGAAGTCCACTGGATGACCTTGGGCAAATCACACTCTCTCAGCCTCAGGAGAAGGCAATGACAAACCTCCTCTAAGGAAACCTGCCAAGAACCCCCCCATGATTGCCAAGAAACATGACCTCGCGAAAAAATCACCTTAGGGTTGCTATATGTCAGAAATCACTTGAAAGCACACAACAACAAACAACAACAACGGATGTGCCACACAATCACTGTATAACTCCACAAGCAGAGATTTATGCTACAGAACTATGTTGGCTTTCAGCTCCAAAAGCCATGAGGGCAGGAAGAAGACTGAGCAGAAAATGTGTGTAAGACTATTCTGCCGTTTGGAGCAAGGCAGACAGCACTATGATGAATGAGCCTTCTTGTTCTACAAATCCTGGCAGCAGCAGTGAATGGTCCAGAAAAAACAAACTTATTAAATGATCCTTCTAAAAGCTACAAGAACAACACAGAGCCTGGAAAACTCCATGTCTATCATGTATGTTCTTATTAAAGCTGTATGGCATGCAAATGCAAGTGCAGAAGGAAATGTTTAACTGCTCCGGACCATTTTTTGATCCCAAATTCCCCACTATGTTCACGTTCACCATAGGTTTGGCCTGGGATTGACAGTTCATAATATTCCCAGCCCCTCATGTTTCCATGCCAAAACCTGGGTCCTAGGGAGGACTCTGGTGATGCCATTAAACATTATGTACTGACCACAGTTGTTCACAGCCTGTCATTCAAACACACAAACACCCCATATTTTCCTTCTTGGAAATGAAGACAGAAATTTTAGCTAAGGGGCTGTTCCTAGATCAAGGTGAAAAGGGATTATTCTTTCTTGATTAACTGGGTAAATAGGATAAGGAACCCTTAATCTAGTCATGCAACAAGCAACATCTGCAGAAAGTAGCAAGCTGAAATTCCCTCTTTTGCACAACTGTGAAAGGTATAAGAGTCCTCTCCAGTTTTCACTCTGGCAACCCTACATGTGCCCTACTGTACGCAGTGAACAATTTTCTCTGTGAAAGCATCTACTTTCTGACCCAGTCTGAATCCTGTTTAACAAAACATGAAGGCAAAGCTAGGGCTGTGGAATGACCACTCCACAGGAAGCTCCTGGGCAGTAAGCTAACCTTGCCTCCTGCCCACAGTTCCCCTGTTCTGGGGACATAATTCTACTGCTCTTTAAATTATAGCAATTATTTCTAAATACAAATCTGCAAAAAGAAAAAAAAGAAAGTCAGCAAGGTAGCAAGCCTCCCTTTTTTGTGGGGTGGGAATGATTCATCTCCTCTTTTGTCATGTGAAACTGGCTCCTTTAAACCTATTGTGTCAAAAAGAAAGAGACTGGATCTAGAACTCACATCTAGTTTTCTGCACAGAGTTCTGAGGATTTGGTATGGAAATGAGGTGGACAAGTTGTGAGTGTGTGTCTGTGTGTGAGAAACAGAGGAGATTATCAGGCGGTGGACAGGAGCGTAGCCCATCCTTATCCCATCTGTGACAGCGATCATGTGAAAAACATTCTCACATGTGAAGTGGAATTGCATTAACAGGTTCTTCCGTTAATGCAAAATGAAGGACAAAGAGGGGACAATTCCACTTCACTGACCGGACAATGACAAGATCAGCGCGATATCATTTGAAAGGCTTTCGCAGGATTGCTGTCACTCACACTTCCCAGATGGGACAATGACAAGATCAGCGTGACGTCATCTGAAACTCTTTCCCATGATTGCATGGGAGGGATGGGACAAGGACAGGAAAAGGATGGGACAAGGACATCCCATCCCCTGTCTGATAATCTCCAGAGAGAGAGAGTCTGAGGGTCACTGTTCAGCTGTCAGGAATTCTGCCAATAGTATAGGAACTGAATTGAATATACTTTTCCTTGTCTTGCTTCCTATTCCATTCCCTATTTGATAAGCTTATCGCACAGCATTTAAGGAATGGAATGGGGCAAAAATGCACGTTACTGGACAGGAGAATGCCACGGATGCTGCCGGGAGTCCCCAAGCCGTTCCCCAGCCATTTCTGGCAGCCGATTTTGAAGAACGGTTTTGAACCATCCTTTCCGTTCCCGTTCCTTAAGTGCCGTGTGATAAGCTTATTTGTCTCAGTGCTGAATCATAAGCTGTAACATCCTTGGGGCAGGCAGCTTTCTATTTACATTGATTGAAATTGCTATCTTTCCAGGCTTTCTTTTCCCCAAAGAACTCAAGCCACTGTCCATGGTTGGTCTTTTCCACTTTCTCCTCACCACAATCCCATGAGGTAGGTCAGGCAGAAGTGAGAATGTTAAAATCTTCTATGGAGGTTTTAAAACAGAAGTTAATGGTCACCTCTTAAATGTGTTATGTTTTGTTTTTTGCACTAGATAACCCTTAGGATCCCCACATGAAGCTCTATGAAGAGCTCTATTCTGTCTCTAGTGGATGGGTCTCACTTTAATTTTTCTGGCAGAGGTTTACCACCTCATTGAGGGCAAAACTTGAGTCTTTTGGAATGCTGTGCAGGAAGCAATGAGTCATGGACAAGGCCACTTGGCATAAACTCCTGGGAGGGTCAGAGTCCACGTAATAGCTACTTATAGTAGCAAACAGCCAAATACTTATGAGAAGCAGGAGGCAACTCACAAGGAGCACTGACCTACTCAAGGGGATATACCAATATGTGAGTATGTCTCATCCACAGTTTTATTTTTAATTTAAACCAGAAAGATGCCTGTAAAAGCTATTGTAATTTAACATGTTATGGGTGGTTGAGGAAGAAGAAAAATAATATGAAGCAAAGAAGGTGCCGGATGATTACTATCTAAATCTAAATCTATTTGGGCGGAAAAAGTTGTTAAAGTAGAGGGAAAACTCTTCAAGTGATCTTTGCAGTGACAATCTAGAAATGGAGAGATTAGGCTGCCCAGAAAGGAAGCTCAGTGGCAGACTGACACAACCATTCCTAGACAGAGGGTTTATTTATTTATAAAACTTCTTGAAACCATGATTTTTTTTAAAGGCTGGCACAAGTTTCCTATTGATATTTCATCATACATTTCCTAAAAAATACTCCAAATGTGACCATCAGAGTTTACATAAGAGAGGGTTAATATTTACATTGTGGTTTTATTCTTACAGTCAAGCCTCTCATTGCATCACTTTGTCTTGCTATTTAAATTACGCATATTTAACCTGTAAAGGGAAATGCCTTTACAATATTCACATCTAGGATCTTTCTTATAACCACAAGATGTAATGCTTGGTGAAGTTAAATATAGGAAAGCATAGTTACCTGCACTTTGGACAACTTTTGTCTTTCCTTACTCTTTCCTGTGTTGCTCTTTTTTACTTCATTCTGCCTTTTTTCCTCCTCAGTCCCCACGGCAAACAAAAAATAAATGGTCATGAGGATACAGTGAAGCAAAGTCTAATCTAATAGGTATTTCACAGGCACTTTATTTCCATGAATTGATAGTTTAGTATGTTGAAGGTAAACAGATCCAGGGAAAAATATTTTTAAAGATTACAACTCCCAACATCCTCCAATAAGTCTACTGACTGGGGAATTGTAGAAGCGAGAGTCCCCAAAATACAAACTTGCCAAGTATTCAATGTAAATACTTATATTTGAGAACTGTTCAGGTTTATTTCTTAGTAAACAAGCGTGGGAGAGGCTCAGTTCTTTTTTTAAAAAAAATCAATCAGGTTGTTTAAAATTAATATTATAGACATGAATTCAGTGTAGCTGGTAGAAAGTTTTGATTCCCTTTAGAGGCAGACAACCAGATCTCCAAAGATAACATAATGCAATTGGTTGAACATCAGATCATTAATATAAGGACTGTAAGGTCTTTCTAGTATTTTTTGATTCCTGCAAAAAAGTATTTGCAGCTCAGCTATAATCTGAATCCAAAAACTTCAATTTTACATTTGTTTTAAAAGTAATAATAATACAGTTTATTTATACCCTGCCCCTCTGTTAAAAACAATATGTATGTGTATGTGCCTTCCAGTCACCTGTCAACTTATTATTCCCTCATGCATTTCATAGGGTTTTCTTAGGCAAGGAAGTGAAATCAGAGGTGGTTTTGCCAGTTCCTTCCTCTGAAATATAGCCTACAGCACCTGGTAGTCATTGGCAATCCCCCTCCAAGTACCGGCTGACATCTGTATCTGTGGGCTTGCCATCTGCAGATCTCAGCATCTGCAGACATCAAGCCCTGTTATCCCCAATGGCCACATGTGCATGTGGCTGCACTTGCAGGTGTTGCAACACCATTAGGGAGAACGAGACTTGAGGTCCCAATTTTTTTCTATCTGTGGGGGGGGGGGCAGTTCGGAACGGATCACCTACAGATATGGAGGTCCAACTGCACAAGGAACTAGTACTTCAAGTACTAGTACTCCAAGTACTAACCAGGCCTGAGCCTGCTTAGGTTCCAAGATTAGATGGAATCTGGTACCTTTCATATATTTGTTGTTGTATGCCTTCAAGTTGTTTCTAACTGATGGCAACACAACGTCAGAGTGGGGAATCAAACTCTAGTCTCCAGCATCATAATCCTACACTCAAACCATGACACCATACTGACTCTCTCTATATTTAGAGTATTGGGCATTTATTAGGAGCACCATTAAGAGCACCATTTATTAAGAGCACCTGATATTGATGGTAGGAAGGGATAAGTACTGGGTGTCAGTGGCTCTTCTCCATAGCCCTCCATCAATCCGGCAGAAATTTTCAGTTACAGTTAGCAGCCAATGGAAATCCGGGAGTGCCAGGAGTGGGGCTAAGGAGGAGAAGAGCTTGCTTTAGATCTGCTGGATTCAAAGTTACAGCACCATATACCAGTGGCATCACTAGTATTGGCATCACCCAGTGCGGTAACTTATGGTGTCACCCCACCACCACCATTGACCTTCTCCCATACTAAACCATATGGAATCCTTAGTATTTTTTGTGTGTGCAAAGGTTACTCATAAATTGGAATCCCTAAGTATCACGAATATAATAGTTGTGGTGTAAAACTACTAGGAAAATTAAAATTAAATCTTTAAATTACAATATCATATGCATATCCTAAATGTATTTACATGTAGATAGTTTCATGTGATTACAGTGAAAATTTGGTAAGACTTAATTTTTTAAAATTAAAATTTAATTACAATTTTTAATTTTTAATTTTAATTTTTTAAAAAATATGGGGGCCTCTCTTTTCTCTTACCACTGAGCCTCACCCCACTTACATAATCTATTCAGCATTTTAAAGGGGCACTGGTGAATGCCACAACACATTTCGGTTGAAAAGCAGATGTTTGGGGACCAGTAGTGTCCCCCTTCTTAGGATGTCACCAGATGTGGTACGCACCCCCCTAGTGATGCCCCTGCCATGCACAAAACATGGACTTCATTTGAGCCATGGAACTGATGTAGCCAATTTTCCCATTTTCACTCTTCACAGTGGGAAAAGGGATTTATGAATGGAAAAATCCCCTCTGCTAAAAAGTCTGGTGAAGAGGGGCCTCTACTGGCCACACATTCTGGCAGGATTTTAGCTGAAATGCAATTACTCTGCTCCTTTCCCCCCCCCCATTTTTGTAATTATGATCATGATCTTAAATGTTTGGTTTTTTTATCCTTTGTATTTTAGAATGTTCTATGATATTAAACCAGTCTCCTGTCTAGCTGTGCTTATCTAGTGCTGTGTGAGTTTAGGGGAGAGCTCTATGACTGACTGGACCTGGATGGTAATGGGTTGACCCTTGAGAGAAAAATCCTTTTTACAGTCTCTTAGCAGAAGTCTGGTGTGGGCCAAAAGCTTCCTTTAGGATAACAGGAGGTGTCACCTTTGTGATTGTAGCTGGCCAGCAAACACCCAAGGAAGTAGCAATCATGCTGGAGATTGTTATGGTAATGAGCAGCTCCATGTGAGAAATTTGAAATGATGCACTGGCACAAGCATGATTCCCTGGTAAACATCCAGTTTTATTGGGAGGCAATGAATTAAGGATGTGGCAAAATGGCAGGGGGAGGATCAGCATTTGAGTCTCCTAGCCCCAAAGTGGTATGGTGGTGTATTTTGCAACCACATTTTTCTTACCATTTTACTTTTGGGTAGGGTTGCCATATTCCAGTTCCTCCGTTCCCAGGAAGCTTAACTTAAATGTTATTGACTAATTAATCAAAGGGTTTGAATGGTAAAGCAATATCAACCCACACATGTGCACATCCATGCCAACTGGTTTCCCATTCCAAAATGTCACTTCCTGCTTTACAGAAAGAAAATGTGTCTGGGTTTTCTTCATGGCCTACTTGAACCCTTAAAGGCTAAATACAAGTTAGCACAGTTCTATAATATGAGACACCTAAGGCTGAAATAATTTGCACACTCCTGAACATATACAAAGGCCCTTACTTCTTCCTGAATGTGTGTTTGTGACATTATTCTAGCTCTAATTGGGTAATCTTGACTACATTCACCTCAAAGTTATGAAAGGAGACCAGTGTGATTGTGTATCATCCTGTACAATCTGCCCTAAATTCTCATTTTATTTCAACCAGCCAGAACTAGACTGCCGATGGTCACCAAGAGGCTATTTTCATTGGCTGCCCTTAAACTGTGGAATGACCTGCCGGGACAGATTTGATAGCTAAACATACTGTCTGAATTTAAAAACAGTATTAAAGACCTCTCTTTTCAATTTTAAACTATGACTTTTAAATTGATATATTTTAATTTTTTAAATTTTAAATTTAAGTTGGATTATTTTAATGGGTCTTGTGTCCTATGTTTATGTGTTTCAATTTACATGTTTAAATGATGTTTTGATCTATCTTTGAGCATTAGGGGCAAGTGGGTAAACATTAAATTTTTTATTATTGTGGTGACAGGTGTTCTGGCCATCAGGAAAACCTGGCAGCAGACCAAGAATGGCAGTATTGAGCTCAAGAGGCATGTTTTATATTCACTATAAATGCAGGATCCCGGGGGGGGGGGGGGGGGGTCAAAAACGTTTGTTTTTGCATCAAATGCCCTCAAATTCCCCCTAAGGGGCATAAAAGACATTTCCATTGTGTTTAAAGCCCTCTGTTGTTGCTTTTAATGCATTTTTGAAATGGAGTTTGGATGTCATTTCATCATTTAGGCCCAGGAGACTCTTCTCTTGAAAGAGGTAGTGACTTTTGGTTACTTCTTGTTAAAAAAAAGCCTCTCCTGGGCCTAAAATGGAAGGCCCAAAACAATGTGAAAATTCCCTCATGCTCCCTAAAGAACATTTGGGGGCAAAAAACCTTTTCTTTTGTTTTGTTTTGCTTTTCCAAGGGCAGGTACAGTGGGGAGTGCAGCCCTCCAAGGACTCCTGGGGGGCTAATGCAGCCCCCTAGCCTAGAGTCTACAGTTGCCCACCCTAGACTCTAGGTAGGGGCTAAATATGTACTACTCCAGGACACTGGGCAACTACAGGCCTATTGGGTGGGTTTGATGGGCTTTACAACCAATCCTTTGCTGTAGTGTTGCCATAATCCGGTTTCTCAAACCCAGTCATCAAAACTGCATATCATACAAATTATTACAGCACTGCACATTATTAATTACCATTCTAATTATGTACGTTCACCATTAAAAGCTGACTTTTTAAAACAATTTTGTTTTGACCTAGGTACCATTTTAGATTAGCGCACTCTTTTTAAGGCGCCTTATCCCCGACGGGATAGAGGTGCATTTAAATTTATAAACGAGTTTTATCATATTCACCCATGGCTGGGCAAATGCAGCCCTTATATGGTCCAGATGCCAACCAGGCTTATTCTGCAGCTTTTCAAAAATGGGAGTGTTTTTTTTTTTTTTTCCATTCTTAAAAAGCCACAGAATAAGCCCAGCTGGCAACAGGCCTGTATGCAGGCTGCATTTGCCCAGCCACGGTGAATATGATTAAACCTGTTTGTAAATTTAAACACACCTCTATCCTGTTGGGGATAAGACGCTTTAAAAAGAGTGCACTAATCTCCTTAGTAACTATTGCAGTTACTAACATAATTGCAGTAACATTGTCAGTAACATTACATTAACTTACATGTAATTACATTTTACTATTCTAGTTGTCTGCCTTCAAGTCATTTCATTACATAAGTCATTTCTGACTTATGGCAACCCAAGGCCAAATCTATCACAAGGTTTTCTAGACAATCTGATATTAGCTTTGTGTGTGGCTTACTGAGTAGCTATAAAGAACAGAGTAGAAAGAAAAAGAGGGCATAGTAAGCCAGCCTTATGAACTACTCCAGACATGTTAAAAGAAAAAGTCGCTTCAGTCTCAATTTTGGAAGAAAGGCAAGCTAAAAATCATCCCTGGATGCATTTTGGAAGAAGCGTTCAAGTGATCTCTAGAAGGCTGTTTATCTAGTCTGGTGGTTTCATTTCACATGTGCATTCTGTTACTTTTGAATAAAAGGTTTTCTGGAGCCTGTTGAACTGCTCTTTCTTTTGTGAGGTAGGAACCTATCCCTATTTTTCCCATTTATTTTTGCCTCAAGTACCAAAGTTAGTGATATACCTTGAACTAATGCTTTATGTCAGTAACTGCAATGTTACTGTATTGCAATTTTTTTCTCCTATCTATCTATTGATAGATCAAAGCCTGTGCTGGTGGAGCAGTTGTAACTCTTCCAATGGACTAGACAGGGAAATATGTTGGGTAGGTTTGCATGATTTCCTCATCTTTCCCAAGAAATCTGCAAAACTGCCCAGCTTCAGACAAAAAGACTCCAATGCACTGCCCAAGAAGAAGCCATTTCTGCACACCTGCCCACAGGGTGTGAACAGGATCTCCAAGTAGGGCTGGGAGGACACATGCTTCCATTTGGAGTCTGATGGACCACAGTGGATGCATGTTATTCGGTCACATTGTCTTTAATATCACTAGGCTAGTTTACCTGTATCATTGGGGCAGATGGAAAAAGCGAATGGACTCTTACATAAAGAGTTGTTCAAATTCCTCTTTTATGTTGTACTTATTAGTAGTTACATTTTACTCGTAAGGGGGTTGACTGCAAGTTATCCTGTCTGTTATTGCAATTGCTTAAATCAGGGGTGAGCAACCTTTCCCCTTTAAGGGTCGAGGGACTTCAGCTGCCAGAATCCCAGGAGCTATTGGCCAGCATGGGACTATTGGCCAACATGGCTGAGGCTTCTGGGAGCTGAAGTCCCTCGGCCCTTAAAGGGGAAAGGTTGCCTACCCCTGGCTTAAATTATTATCAAAAAGTTATCTTGCCCTAACGAACAAAGTCTGCCTTCAAGAATATACTGTAATGCTGTTTTCCTGTGAGTGTGGATGTGTGGACCTTATCTTTGCAGTGACCTGTCCTTGAACCAGCATTATTATTAGAATAAATTACTTGATGTAATCTTCAGTAGAGTTTGCATTGCTGAATCTACAGTTTAGAAGAATGACATCACTGAATTTAAATCCAGCTGCCCTGAAGGTTTAAGGCATGGGAAGTTTCACTGTCTTGAGAGGGTTTAAGCCTTAAAAACTAAACTACAAATAACAAAAATAATTTTACATAGGTTTAATTATTTAATCATTTTAAATAAATAAATACCCACACATCCTTAAGCCTACTGGCTCCATTGCTTATGGAATTCCTGTCATCAACTGTGGTTGTGAAAAATTTACCCAGCCTTAATACCTCTCTTTCTGTTGACTTCTTCACCTCTGTGTTGTTGTTGTTGTTGTTGTTGTTGTTGTTGTTGTTGTTGTTGTGTGCCTTCAAGTCATTTTGGACTTATGGTGACCCTAAGGCAGACCTATCATGGGGTTTTTTTGGCAAGATTTGCTCAGCGGGAGATTGCTTTTGCCTTCCTCTGAGGCTGAGAGACTGTGACCTGCCCAAGGTCACCCAGTGGGTTTCCATGGCTGAGTGGGGATTCAAACCATAGGGGCTCTGCAGATGGCGCAAAGCACCGTCTTGGAGCTAGGGAAGGGGAGGGGCAGCCACATGCCGGGTGCCCCAACCCCTTCCTGAGGACGTCATATGGGCACGTGCCGTTCCACACAGCGAGCGCCCTGATGACGTCCTCCCGGCACACTCGCTGCGCCAGAAGAGACGCGAAAGAGGTGCACAGTGCTTCTTCCGGTGCTCTTTCTGGCACTTCAGGAAGGAGCGTCATTTTGGTGCTCCTTTCTCAAGTGCTGAAATGGTGGATTGGGGCCGCTGCATGTGCTAGCAGCAGCCCCAATCCTCAGCTTCTCGGGGTGGCCCACAGCCGCCTGTCTGTAGAGGCCCATAGTCTCCAGAGTCACAATCCAATGCCCAAACTACTATACCACTCTGACTCTCTCACTTCTACTACTTCCTTCCTTTCTTCAAAACTAAGGAACCTTCAGGACTAAGGTTGTCTCCCCAACTAGTAGCAGACTCCTTTCCCCATTTCTTCTTACATTATTGGAGAGAGCCTTGCAATATAATGACAGGGGGACTAAGCAGACGGGCGGCCATGGGCCGCCCTGGGAAGCTGCGCCGTGGGACCGAGGCATCCCCACGCCTCAATCCTGCGGTGCAGCTTCGCCGCCCCTGAAAGGAGCGCTAAATTGAGTCCACTTTAAGGGTTAGGGTTAAGGTTAGAGAATCATGGGAACTGTATTTTATTGTGGCACCAGAGCTCTCTGACAGAGAAGGCTCAATGTCTCAGAAAAAAAAAACAATTCCCATGATTCCCTAGCACTAACCCTAACCCTTAAAGTGGACTCAATTTGCACTATTTCTGGCAGTTTGTAAAGGCCAGAGGGCCAAAGAGGGCATTGAGAGAACAGGGGCAGGGAAGTTTGAGGCGAGGGCAGGGGGAGAAGGAGAGAAACCATTTGTGAAACTGGACAATGGATTTTATCACACAGGGGAAATCCCATGTGGAAAAGGGGTTTAAAATAGGAAAAAAACCCGCAAAAGCAGGTAGATTTTCAGACGACGTCACTTTTAAAGTGTGTTCAGCCCAAACAGAAAGTAGTCAAAAGCCGCTTCTTTTTACTTTCAGAAAATCCCAAAAGTAAAATGAAGTGGCTTTTGACTACTTTCCATTCGGGTTAAGCACACTTTATAAGCAGTGTGTGTGAAAAATCTACCTGCTTTTGTGGGTTTTCCCCACCTTTTAAATCCCGTTTCTGCACTGGATTTCCATCGTGTGATAAGGTCCTTGTTTTTCTTCTTAAAATTAATAATAATAATAATAATAATAATAATAATAATAATAATAATAACAACAACAATTTTTATTTCTACCCTGCCTTTTGCCGTAGCAAGCAAAGCGGCTTACAGCTAAAACATATACAAACCCCAACAATTGACAATAATGCCCCCCTATTAAAAATATATTAAATACAGTTTTTGTTAAAACCAGTTTAAAACAAAACAAATTTAAACAAGGGCAGACAACAAATTAAATTTATAAATGCAATGGAGACTCCAGAGCAGGCAGGGATGAAAAAGAGGAGATCATCTTGTGGGGAGAAACCAATTTTAAAATGATTTTATTCCGGATAGGCCTGCCGGAAGTTGCAGATGGCTTTTTTAAAAGCCATCTAAAGGCCTCTGCAGACTGCTAGAAATAGTGCAAATTGAATCCACTTTAACTGCCCTGGCTCAGTGCTAGGGAATCATGGGAATTGTATTTTTTTCTGAGACATTGAGCATTCTCTGTCAGAGAGCTCTGGTGCCACAATAAACTACAGTTCCCATGATTCCCTAGCACTGAGTCAGGGCAGTTAAAGTGGATGCAATTTGCACTATTGGTTATCTGACGGATCTCAAAATGTATTTGTTCTGCATGTTTCTTTAACCCCACCCCTTCTGCACTAAAGGATAGTTTTTGTCCTAATCCTGGCTACTGGTGTTGCAAAGTTTGACTGATGTCTTTGTTAAAAGGGGGATTTCAGATCTGCTCGCCTAATCTGAGTCTTGCCTCTACTGAATTAAGACAGTTGGTGGATATGCACACACATGTGACATGTATGCTATGCAGCAAGACCATGGATAAAAGTGTATCCTTTAATCCTCTTTGACCCCAGGGATGAACATGTGGGGATAACTGACCAATCCAAAAGGTCTCAAGCCTAGTAGCATGTAGCAAAATATGTACATACACTTTTTCAAGATGCTAATAACAGCTGAGCTCATCACATGGGACCTCATATTGTCATGTAATTTTCTGATCTTATATAAAAACCCCAAAACACTTTGCCTAATATGTCTTCTCATATTGCAGAATGCATTGCAGAACAGCAATTAATTTCTTCTGGTTTGTGCTACTTAAGTTGCCAAGTTTTGGTTTATTCCATAAGTTGCTCAGTATTGTGATCTTCCCAGAAAAAAAACAAAACCCTGACCAAACAAAACCAAAACCTGGCTAGTTTTGCCTAAGGCATCTTGACATTACAGAACTCATTTAAGATAAGGGATAGTTATGTCTTCTCTTGGCTTTGGTCTCTGGTGTTGCTAAGTGTGCTTCACTCCTTATGTTGTGTGTCATTGTAACACTGAAAAAATAAATAAAACCAACTTTGCCCAAGGTATCTAAACATTACAGAACTGACTCCACAAAATATATTAATTTATTTTCCCAGCTTCAGTTCCTTGTGCTGCAAATTTGGATTTTTTTTAAAAAAATCTTATATTGTGTCCTGTTGTGATGCTTTCCTTTTCTGATATGTCATCTTGTCACATGCTTCATAAGTCTCACCCGAAGGCAAATTGCTTCTGAACAAATTTTGCCAAGAAAATCCTGTGATATGGCCACCTTAGGGTCACCATACATTGGAAATGACTTGAAGGCACATGCCTCAAAACCTGACTTTACCAGCCTTTCCATAGTCACAAAGGCAGCATCACCCACACATCACTGTTTGTGGCACTGGAATAATTGAAGCTGCAATTTTTCTTAACATATTTTGGTGGACTTTCACCCAGGTAACATAAGGGACATGCGAAGATCTCAATCTTAACAAGGGTCTATTTGTAGTCACAGGACCAGCTGTTCCAACTGTTATCTTCTTTATAAAGCTTTCAAGTAGCATTATCTGTTTCTGTAAAGCAATTGATCTAGGTTGATCACACCTCACCACTGAACCCAGGGAGAAAGTGTGATATCTGAGCAAGCTGAGAGGCAGCAAGAATGCCTTGATTTTTGTGTGCTCAGATTCAGCTGCATCTTCCACTTCTTGTACACCGTGAAGTCATTTTCACCAGCCCAAAGTTATGTTAGTTCAGTGGCAAAGCTCTTGCGTCCTATAGCAACATATCAAAGTAGATGATCAGGATGTTTGTAAGAGGAAGTGAAGACTGCAAGCCTTTTCTCCACGCACAACACTAACTATAAGTGTATGAAGTCCTTCATAGGCTTTATCCATGAACCCAGAACTGGGGCAAGAAAACAGACAAGAAGACTAGTACAGGAGGACAGACGATGTAGTGGGGGGGAAAACAACAGAGAATGCCCTCATTCAAATGAATAGATGTGAACAAAGATCCTGATACATAGACAAGTTGGCAAACCTAAATTGATTTCTGTTTGGAGGAAATGTGAGGAACGTACTGTTCCTGCCATCTCCAAAGTATCTTCACCTGTATGCTCAGCCAATCTCTGTAGAAGATTAGACCTTCAGGGTCCCAGACATAGGGCTGCCAGATTGAAAACTGGAGAGTTCCTGTACCTTTAACAGTTATGGTGAAGAGTAAATTTGAGCAGGTGTTGTTTGTTGCCTGGAGGTGTGACAATCTTATCACAACCAGAATACAGGAGCTAGCTCCAATTTTTGCTGTGGCAACCCTACAGTGCAGGAGCCTAGGCTAATTCAGGGCAAGGCCTAAGAAGTGTAAAGATGAGTGAGCAGGCTGCTTTGGGTTCTCTTATATATTCCAAGCAATGAAAATAATAATAATAATAATAATAATAATAATTTTATTTAATACCCCGCCCCTCTGAAAACAATCGGGGCGGCTTACATCATAAAAATCATCACATGAGTTAAGAACAATTCCCCCTGCAATACAATGGCCCACAGAGCACATTGTTCAAAAATATGTTGTCTTGCCAAGTTAACCTAACCACACAGTGATACTGATCATCTTCAGGAAGTTATTTGTTTGCTTTTTCACACATTATGGACCTTATCACACGGGGGTCTAGCAGTACCATCCCCGTCCCATCCCTGTCCTATCGCGCTTCCTTTTACAGATTCC
>JAIPUX010001880.1:28153929-28165925 GCA_020142125.1 Phrynosoma platyrhinos
TCAATGATACAAATGGGGTTTTGTGGGCTTTTCAGGCTGTGTCATGTTCTAGAAGAATTTCTTCCTACAAATGTATGATACGAATGCATGATATGAATGTATTCAAAATGCATTTAAGGCATGCAGAGTTTTATCCCAAGTCTATTCAGGTCTATTCGCATCGGTTATTCACACTGCCAATGATGCAAATCTTTTTTAAAAAATTCAGAAAATACCCCAATATTGATTATTCCAGGCTAAGTGGGTTTTTTGTCAGCCTCCCCCCCCCCCATTCAACCCAGATTCATTCTGGATTATTTTCACCATCTGAATAACCACACAGACATGGTAGAGGATGCTGAACCATTAGTGTTGAAGTAAGATTCATTTGGAAGCCTGTTTGTTGTTTGTTCAGAATATATTTTTGTAAAGAAAGCAAAATTTTTCCGCCCCAAAAGTGGCATAAGCTGAATGCTCTGTGCCATGCAGTAGAAATCACTGTTCTGGGAATCTCTCAGCATGTGAAGAATGCTCAGCATCAGAGGGGGGGGGGAATAGACATGGCCTATCAAATACTTTAAAATATTGGGGCAAGAAGAGCAAAGGTAGAGAAAAATCAGAGTAAATGATTTGTTCAAAATCACTGCTGTACCTGTTTTATAAAAGGCTGAAGAACTATCAGTGGCTGCTGCCAGATGGCAGAATTAATGCAGTTTGATACTGATTTAACTGTCATAGCTACATCCTATGGAATTCTGGGATTTGTAGTTTGTTGTGCCACCAGAGAAGGCTAAATATCCCACAAAAGTATCAGTCCTAGAATTCCATAGCATTGAGCCATGGCAGCGAAAGCAGTGTCAAACTGCATTAATTCTGTAGTATAGATGCAGCTGGTATCTATACATTACTGATCTTTGCAACATAAATGCAGTAAATACCAGAATATGACAGGTTCAAGGGTAAAATAAGATTTGATCGTTCTTAGCTATCTCTTGCCTAACTGATAGTGCATATCTTATCAAGGAATCCTCTCAAATATGTAGTTCCTGATCAACAGGATGTGCTTTGGAATGACATTGCAAAAAAGGAGGACACAACTGAGATTGCAGTTGATCCTTAGGAATGGCCTTGGGAAATAATTGGAACACTTAAGGAACCATCCCCAAACCAAAATGCTTGTCATACATAAATATTAGTTGTTTTTAAGCACCATCTCCAAATAAACATACATGCTTATGCAGAAGTCTCTAGGAAATACAGCCTATTGAGAATGTAATTATGCAGTTAAAATTTTCTGCATTAAGTTCCTTCTACAATCCCATTCCCAAACATGTATAATTGTAGCATGGAAAGATAAAGTGCCAAGGAATTAGTTAATGTTGTTGTTGTTGTTGTCGTGTTGCTTCAAGTATTTTCCAACTTATGGTGACACTAAGGCGAACCTATCACATGATTTTCTGGGGTTGAGTGTGTGACTCACCTAAGTTCATCCATTGGATATCCATGGCTGAATGGAGAATCAAACCCTAATCTTGAGAGTCATAGTTCAATGCTGAAACCACTACACCATGCTTGCTCTCCTTAGCTGATATTATAATTAGGATTTATAAAGTAACTACATTAGCCCCTCAATTTTCACAGATTTCAAATCTGTGTCCCGCACCTATCCATGGATGAGAAATAGAGGGGCACACAATGGAGTGTGCGCCCATGAGCACATGCCACCATTAAAGCCAATGAATACCACCAAGTTTCCATTTTCGGGGGGGGGGTCCAAAATGGCCACTGTATTTGATTTTTTTTTTATTAAAAAGTTACTTAGAACCACTAGAATGATACAAACTGATACACTGAGATTGTGAGACCACAAAGCCTATACTTATTCAAGTAAATAAGATACACTGAGATTGTGAGACCACAAAGCCTATACTTATTCAAGTTATAGTGAAAAAGAATTGATGTTAGTCTCACTGTATTCTAATTTTAATGTAACGTCTTAAGTTATTGGGAAAATATAAGAATTGTCAATAACTCGGTACTTCTAAATTCTCTGTGTGCTAAATATATACCTGAAATTTTGGATGACCATTTGAGCTAGTCTAGGAAAAGTTCATGCTATGATAAAATTGTTATCATCTAAGATGCCACCAGACTGTATGTTGTTTATGCTATTATACTGAAGATTCTTGGGATCATCTCCACATTGGGAAACCCAGATGAAAAACAGTAAACCAGAGATCATTGAAAGCTTGCAGGCTAGCCTTTTGGCTCCATCTTGAATGGGATGAAACTCAGGTATGCTTCCCAGATTTGGGTATCAATTGAAATGCTTAACTGCTATCCCTCACTTCTCCAAACAAATATTCTTCAGAATGGGCTGGAACTTGAAAACAGCCCAGAAAAGTTCAGGTTATAACTCTCATATCCCTGATGCTGGCCTTGCTCACTGCAGGATTCTGGGAGTTCTAGTCCAAAACAAGAGAAAGTAAAACTACTAAACTGTGCTAAAGAGTAGGCTGTAAGATTCCAGTCATCTTTGATTTATTGTATCTGAATGAGTTTGGCCAATGGCAAGATGATCCTTGAAATCTATAGTCTCATTGGTAATCAGATATGTTCTCTGAGGACTTCTGTGCAAGCAAATATGTTGTGTGGTAGATAATGCCTTTAAAATAACTACAAAGATTTTGTTATGGCAGGTATCATGATTTGGTCCCTAAAATCTTTGCATAATTTACTGTGGCCATTTGTAATTTGCTTATGCAAATATAGCAGCAAATCTGCAAAGGTCATCATGTTCCTTGGGTTGCCACAACTTACTTGTTTCTCTCCCTTGTAGCTGTTGTGCCTCAGATGAGCAAGGCTCTGTCAACTGGTGTAAAACTAGCAATTGCCATTGTCCTCGTTGTGATGCTGGTGGCAACAGCCGTGACGCTCTTACTACTCCACTTTCTCCCCGATAGCACCAAGGCTGGTAAGTCTTGCGTCTTCTCATATTTCTGTTATAAAACTAGGCTACAGTCCTGCTTACATGCATACCTGCATGTGGATTCACACTCCATTGGAGACAGTGGAGTTTGCCTTCTGAGGAGACATGCCTTATAGGACAACCCTATGAGAGACTCAGAGGTGGTGGGGATGACAGTAGTGATTAGTGGAGCTATTTGATTATTTTATATCCCATCTTTCTCCCAACAGAGGACTAAGGCAGTTTACAACAGCTACTTAAAAACGCTTTAAGTTAGATACCTTCCAACTGTCCTAAATCAGCAGGGACAGTTGTGATTAATCTTTGATCATCCCACTTTTCAGCTCCTTTTAAAATGTCCCAATTTTCCCCTTCTCCTCCCACTTTTCCCTTTTGCCTTCAGCTTATTTCAGTTGCTGAAAACTAAAGTACAATAGTCATTTGTACTCAATTAACTCAGCAAGGAGGAAAGCAGAGGACAGGGCAGAAACCTATCCTTCCCAGTAGGCAGGCAAAAAGCAAATCTCCTGACTTGTGTGTTCTTCCTCTGATAATTTTTGCCATCTTGACTGCATTCAGATGTTACTTGGCCACAGATGTCCCAATATTTATCTATGAAATGCTAGAAATACAATGCCTCCAAAAACAGAGCAGGATTACTGGAATGCATAAACCCAGCTGCTTAGAATCTAGGGAGTAATGGGGAAAAGATCTAGAGATATTTATTAGAAAATACATTTAAAATATCATGCCCTCTATCTGAAGATGTCAGGCCAGCGTATAATAAAACAATATGCGCAATTTAGAACAATGTAAATAGTAAAAGAGATTTTAGGAAACCAAAATATGTTTAATGGCTGGAATCCTGTATCAGCTACTTAGGTAGTGGTTTGAGCATTGGGCTATGACTCTGGAGACCAGAGTTCAATTCCCCGCTTGGCCATGTAAACTCACTGGGTGGCCTTGAGCAAGTCACACACTTTCAACCCCAGAAAACCCTGTATAGATTTGCTTGAGGGTCACCATAAGTCAGAAATGACTTAATGCACACAATAACAACAAAATAATAATACCGTATCTCAAATCCATAAAACGATGATGTCTTTATTGGGTCAACCACAAATGCACAAAATACTTCATGCAAGCTTTCGAAGCTCCACTGGATTCTACATGAGGTAAAGTACACTTAATTAAGCAATGTCTCCTGGCCTGACTCCCCCCCCCCAAAAAAAACCCAGATGGAAAAATAATTCCCTCACACTCTAATCCCCAGCAGAATTCATTTCCTTCTTTCCATGCTGTTGGTGCCCAATAGAGATGGGGGGGGGAGGAAGATTTCAATTGTGGCAATAGTGTTAAAATTGTGACCAAGTAGTGGCTCAGCAGTTAAGACGCTGACTCTGTTGATTGCAAGATCAGCAGGTCAGCAGTTCCAGGCCCAAGTGCCACATGATGGAGTGAGCTCCCATCATTAGTCCCAGCTTCTGCCAACCTAACAGTTCGAAAGCATGTAAAAGTGCAAGTAGATAAATAGGGACCACTTTGGTGGGAAGGTAACAGCGTTCTGTGCAGTCATGCTGGCCACATGATCACAGAGCTGTCTTTGACAATGCTGGCTCTTCGGCTTAGTAACAGAGATGAGCATGACCCCCTACAGTCGGACACGACTTGACAACCTTGTCCAAAGGGAAACCTTTACTTTTACCTTTACCTTTACCTTTACCTTTACCTTTACCTTTACCTTTACCTTCACCTTCACCTTCACCTTCACCTTCACCTTCACCTTCACCTTCACCTTTAGTGGTCATAAATACAAAATTAGATTTCCTCATACATAACTGTTTCATATTCATGTTTATTACTTAAGAGATTATCACACGGAGGCTTACCCTTCCTAAATCGTCCAGAAAACGCAAAGGTATGATAGCCGGTTGCGTTTGTCCCCATGACAAAATTATCATGGAGGCGGTCCCTCACCCCTCCCGTCATTAAAGCATTCGTGGAGCCTGCCATTTGTTAATAATCAGAACTTCTGTTATTAACAAATGGCAGGCTCTGCAAATGCTTTAATGATAAGAGAGGCGAGTGGACGCCTCCATGACGATTTAATCACAGGGACAAGCGCAATCGGCTATAATACCTTTGCGCTTGCCAGACGATTTAGGGATGTTTTAGGGACAGTAAGCCTTTGTGTGATAATCTTCACATTTTCTGACAGAGAAGGCTCAATGTCCCAGAAAAAAATACAGTTCCCATGATTCCCTAACACTGAGCTAGGACAGTTAAAGTGTCCTCAAGCTGCATTATTTCTGGCAGTCTGTAAAGGCCCTAAGTAGCTGATGCAGGATTCTGGCCAATATGTTTTAGAAAGCTAAAAACATATTAAACAATTTAAAAAGTTAAAGAAAACAGATTAAACCAATCAAAATGCTCCACTCCTGCTCCACAAGGCCTTTCTAATCCTAGAATAGGAAAAATAAAAGAAGCAAAGGCATAGGTCAGGACTGGGCAAGGTGCAGACATCTAGAAGTTGGATTTCAGTTTATTTGAACATCTGAAAGGTGTTCACAAAAGGAGATACACATGCCTGAGAAAATAGCCAGTGAAGGAGAGACACTTGGACAAAAAGCCACTATGTTGTATTGGTCAAAATTCTTAAGACCACTTTGACCACTGCAGTGTTGGGTGACCCACTCCAATCATTTTCTCTCTGCCTAGTCTACCTCACAGTGCTGCTCTGAAATTCAAGTGCAGTATCTACACTCAATCCACACCAAAGGAAGGGTGGGACACAAATATGCAGAAGAATAAGACTGTAGTTTTGGAACAGAAGTGGTCCAGAGGGACAAATGGAAGAGGGAGGAGAAAGCAGGGAGAGAAAAGGGTCCAATGAAAGTTGTATGAGGTTCTGAAATAATCAGAGCATCACCTTGAGGTGGTGGATGTGAGGCCCCCTTCCCTTCTGCAGTTGGGGTGAATTCTTGGCTTTATGCCTCCCTTGTTTTTGTACATTGTGAGGTAAACCCTGGAGGTTTCTTGGGATTTACAGATCTAAATAGAAGTGAGATAGTGCTGCTTGAGGTGGGACTTATAACAGCTGAAATATGATGGATATTGTAACAGCAAGACACCAATTCTCATGGAAATGGAGCTCTTGCTATTTCTCTTCTGTGTAGGGGCATCACTAGGAGGTGTTTGTGGAGGTGCTGAGCACACCAGCTAACATCTCAGAGGGGGGGTAACCACCTGGTGAGGCAGTCATTCCTGTCCTTCCCAAGACTCTTCCAGCCACCCTCTCCATCAGCCAGGGTGCCTCTGTTAAAAAGGCTTTTAAGATGGATCTCTTCTGGCAGGCCTTCCCAACTTAACTCCTCTCCCCACACAAGGCGATCTACATCACTCTTTCCACCAATAATCTCCATTTTAAAACTTTTGTATTTTTGTTTTTAAATTATGGGCCTAAGCAGACTGCCAGAAATAATGCACATTAAATTGAGGCACTGCCCTGGCTCAGTGCTAGGGAGTCATGGGAACTGTAATTTATTGTGGCACCAGAGCTCTCTGACAGAGAAGGCTTTCCCTTCCCATTAGCTATAGCCTCCTTTCCCTTCCCATTAGCTATAGCCTCCCCATCACACAGAGTGAAAAAGCAGGTCTGACCAAGGTTTCACAAGAGGATTCCCATATAGACCTGGAAACCAATTCCTCATTTCAGAAATGAAGGACTGATCTAATTTCCTTCTCACTGATGGCAGTACAACTTAAATCTCTGCACCTGCACACTTTCATTATTGGCTCCTAAAAGGTTGTATTTACTTTTCTTAGGGCCTTTGCAGACTGCCAGAAATAGTGCAGATTAAATTGAGGCACTGCCCTGGCTCAGTGCTAGGGAGTCATGGGAATTGTATTTTTTTCTGGGACATTGAGCCTTCTCTGTCAGAGAGGTCTGGCACCACAATAAATTACAGTTCCCATGATTCCCTAGCACTGAGCCAGGGCAGTGCCTCAATTTAATGTGCATTATTTCTGGCAGTCTGCTTAGGACTTATGTTTGTTTAATTATAATTTTAGCATGGGGGGAAGGGACTAATTTTTGAATTTTATTGTATTTCTATGTATTTTTATTGCTGTAATCCACTCGGATTCCTTGTGATTGGGCAGGGTATAAATAAATAAATTATTATTATTATTATTAGTAGTAGTAGTAGTAGTAGTAGTAGCCTCTGCTGCCATGTAGGAGCCCCTTCTGGGTCTGGTGCAGCTGCTGGGCGAGTGAGAAAGGCCATCATTTCTCTTTCTCATTCATCCAACAGCTGCACCATACCTGGAATGGGCTGCCAGGAAGCATCAAAACTGCACTCCCATTGGTGGCCGGAGTGACAAAGGGGGTGACTTGCGGATGTGCCAGCCAGGCAGCCTGGGTGTGTGTGTGTGAGACAGCATAAGTTACTACACCGGGGTGACACCAACCCTAGTAATGCCACTGTGTTGTTATTGTTGTTGTTGTACTTAAAAACATTGAAAAGGTCAACACTAAAATAGCCTTAACCAGGAGCCCTGGTGGCACAGTAGTTAAATGCCAGTAATGGAGCCACAAGGTTGTGAGTTTGATCCCAGGGCTCCAAGGTCCACTCAGCCTTCCATCCTTTCATAAGTTGGTAAAATGAGTACCCAGCTTGTGGGGGGCAATTATCTTACAGATTGTAAACCACTTAGAGAGTGCTGAGTTCACTGATAAGTGGTATAGAAATGTACAAGCTATTGCTATTATAAAAGTGCAATTTAAAACAATACATCTCCCTCTTAAGAGCCCTTCCCCTTTTAAAAAGCCTGTCAGAATGTCCCCCAGAGGACCTGAGTGTATGAGTGAACTATACGGGAGAAGTGGTTCCATAATATTGTGGATCCAAACCATATAGGACTTAAGGTAGCAACTTAATACTTTGTACCTTGCTTAGAAACAAACTGGGAGCCAATGGAGTGATTTTAATATTGGTATAATGTGATCACTCCAGTCTGGGACTGGTTGACACATCTCCAAATTAAGATTACCATTAGTTAGACAAGCAAGCACTTCTGTCTTGTCTAGATTTAGCATCAGTTGTTTTTTCCTCACCCAGCCCATTATCTCCTCCAGGCATTGGTTCAGAGGAGACTTGCACCATTCTTAGGTGATGCTGTTATTCAACCTAAACATGAATGTAAACATGTGCACTACAGCTCTTCTAATATTTCAAACAATGCACAATAAGGTGATTATCACACTGTGACAATGAGTAATAACTGCGTTTGAAAGCCACCTAAATGAGTAGTTACTACTTTGAAGGTGCCATGCCCTAGCGGGCAAAAAAATCTATTTTGTCTATAGCAGGTATAGACAAAAGGGGCTGCATAATTAAACAAATATTTATAGCTAATTTTTCTACACTTAGGCCTAATTTTGACCAGGCAGGAGGTGGGTAAGTGGGAGGGTGGGTAGTGAACCTTGTTCCCATGCATCTGAAGAAATAGACTCAAGCTCATGCTACCACCTTCTTTTTTTCCCAGTTAATCTCAAAGGTACTACAAGATCTCTTTGCATACTGATTTTCCAGAGTACAAGGCTATGCCTTTGAATCCTTGTTTGGATTGTACTTCAGACCATGTCTCTTGATCTGCCATCATCCCCCCACCCCCACCCAAAAGAAATCCCAAGGAAACAAAAGAAATCAGCCTTCTACATAAAATGCTAGGTGCTAGGGAGAACGAACCTAGCCTGTACAATTCAAAGATATGGCCGTGTTAGTCTGTAAAATCAGTATGTAATGAGTTCTTGTAGTGTCTTTGAGACTAACTGTAAGAAACAAGTTGGCAGCATGAGCTTTTGTTGACTTCAGTCTACTTCCTCAGATGCATACCTAGCCTGTAGTAGTTATATTCCAAAGTGCCAAATTCTGTACTGTTCCTGGGCTCCAGTACTGAAAAGAGTATTTCATTTTTCTCCTTTGTAATTTGTGTTGTTCTTATAGTTTCTCAAGATGGCTACCTAATTGGTGTTGGCCGGGCAGACTGCACCGGCCCTGTGGCAGAAGTACCTTTAGTAAGTAACTGTCCACTAGGATCTTTTCTTTTTGCCATTGCATACAAAAATAATAATGTAACCTCAATTAAAACAATGTTCCATGTTCTTTTATTGCTTCCTATTCAGTAGAGTTGAGGGATTAGATTATTGTTTAATAGCTCCTTAGCCTCTTAATTAGTCAGTTAGTATTTCCCATAAAGCCTTAACAACTGATTTCCTTTGATTTATGCTATATTCTTTTTTGTGTAACAAAATAGTATTATGTCCTTTAAAGAAAGAAAGGGGAATATGTATGTGTGTGTGTAAGGAACCATTAATTAAAGCAGCTCCCATTTGGAGAAACAGACGGAAAAAATGCAATTTATCACTAATCCACCAGCCACGCTAAAAAAAAGTATGGTAATAAAGGCATGTGAGAGTTGGAAGTTACTAAATTATTTTTCTAAGGACTCCCGCAACAAACCCACAGTATTGCTTCTGATCTCTAATTAGAAATAAAAGCTGGAATTCTTCAGCTTCAGTGGTATGATGGTGAGAGATAGAGGACAGCTAAAAGACAGTACTTCTTTATATAGCTCTTTATATAGCTCTTAGTTCAACTGTGGAATTTGCCTTCTCAAAATCTTAGGCTGAATCTACACTGCAGAATGAATGCAGTTTGACACCGCTTTAACTGCCATAGCTCCATGCTATGGAATCTGGGATGTGGAGTTTTGTGAGATATTTAACCTTCTCTGCCAGAGAGCTCTGGCACCGCAACAAACTACAAATCCCAGGATTCCATAGGATAGAGTCATGACAGATAAAGCGGTGTCAAACTGCATTACCGTATATACTTGACTATAAGTTGGCCTCACGTATAAGTCAAGGGCAGGTTTGGGGGCAAAACTATGGATTTTGATATGTAAGAGGGTTAAACTTAGGATAAGTAGAGGGTTAAACTTAGATAAGTAGAGGGTTAAACTTAGGGGCATGTAACAATTGATGTAATCTAATTGATCTAATTGATGAAGCAAGGAAAACAATACCAAAGAACCTACAAAACAGGCATATCTGTTTTGGCTCACACTAAAGCTGGATGGAAGAGAGAGTAGAGGGAGGTCAGTGCTTCCAGGACATATTGCACTCTTGCTTTTCACCAGGGGATGGTTCCCTTCTTAATAAGAGTTAAAGTATAGTATTTATATTGACCCATGGATAATGCACAGGTCAAATTGGGGTCAACTTTTTGACTAAAATTTCTAGACTTATGCATGAGTATATACAGTAATTCTGCTGTGTGGCAGCAGCTCTAGGCAGCTTTGAAAGGGTATTGAACGAATTCATGGATGACAATGTTATCAAAAGCTACTACTAGACAGGATGGATATATACTCCGTCCAGCGCTAGAGGCAGAATGTGTCTAAATAATCAGTTGCTGTGGAGCACAAAGCTGAAGGAAGCTGTTACACCATGTTGCATTTGTGGGCCTCTCGTAGACTACTGGTTGTCAATTGTGTGAACATAACAGCGGACTAGACAGACTTTTAGTCTTATGCAGTATTGCTTTTCTTATATGTTTGAGATATATGCATAATCAGAGATTAGAGATAAAAGATTTAAAGGTATTTAAAATTTAAATGCTCTGCACTTTAAATGCCTTTAAACTGGTTCTGCAAGGTATCTAAACTGGTCCCACAAGGAAGTGAGAAATTCAGAGCTCATGTCTTAAAAGTCCATATCTGCAGCTTAAAATCCATGATTTTGGCCCTAAAACTTTCCCTCGACTTATACATGATGTTGACTTGTATATGAGTATATACGGTAGTCATTTTAAAATTAACTGTAGTATGCAGGATACTCAGCTGAGAAAGGCTGGCATTTACAGGTTGAGTATCCATTTTCCAGAATTCCCAAATCCAAAATACTCCAAAATTGTTCACATTGCTGGCTTAAATAGTGGCACCTTTGCTTTCTATGCTTTAGTGTCCACAAACTGTGTTTCATGCCCAAAATTATGAAGAATGTTATCTATAAAATTACCTTCAAGCTATGTTCATAAGGTGTATATGAAACATAAATGAATTTCATGTTTAGACTTCGGTCCCATCTCCAAGATACCTCGTTATGTATATGAAAATATTCCAAAATCCAAAAAACTTCATAGTCCCAAACAGTTCTGGTCCCAAGCATTTTGGATAAGAGAGACTCAAACTGTATTATGTAAAAAGCGAACAGAAGAGATTTATGTGTTAAACCTTGTGAAAGAGATGTAGACAATAGACAAGTTCCCCATTTTCATGACTGAACTCAGTGAGACTTGCTTCTGAGTACACATGACTAGGGCCACAGTGCATGTCACATGTAACTGAAGAAATACCATCTTCCTCTCTAGATGGGCTATGCCAATATGGACCAGAATGGTGCAGGGATGATCTCACGGCAGTATTGTAGAGCGTTCATCATTGCAGACCCCAGTAATTCAACCCAGCGGATGGTATTTCTTGTGGCTGAAATTGGAATGATGTCTCAAAGAGTTAGGCTAGAGGTAAGTGGGGACACTAGTAGGTGCCTTTTTTCCTGGTTTTATTATAAGAAAAAATTGGATCCTAAGAGGTGCTGCAATATTGAGTTTTGGGGTACTTAAATAACTGCTCATTTAAATACTAATACTAATTAAATACTAATTGGAACAACAGAGAGAGAGAGAGTCCTACTGGCACTGAATTTGTCTTTGTAGGAACAAAAAAATGTGTGTTTTCACCTTTAATTCAAAGCTTCATAAATGTCTCTGTATGTTCCAGTTGAAAAATGCTAATTTTTAAAATTAGGTTTGGTTTTTATTTCAGTCTGTGTTTTGTTTTTGTTTTTTTGTCTAGTATTTGCTTCATCTTCACTTTTTTTGTTGTACCTCTCTGTATCTGTTGTGTGGTTGTTTGTATTAGTTTGGTTGTTAACTGTCCTCCAGTTGATCTCGACTAATGGCAACCTATGGATGAGACATTTCCA
>JAIPUX010001880.1:28167683-28184185 GCA_020142125.1 Phrynosoma platyrhinos
GGAAAGGCGGGGTATAAATAAAACTTTTATTATTTATTATTATTTATTATGTAGGACATTTTTACATGAGCCTTGGTCTCACACCACAGTCATGTTAGTAAAAGAAAACACAAACATATTGGCCTGGGAGCATTCAGTTATCAGACATTTCTGCAGTATTACAAAGGTACTGGTTTTGCCATCAACAATGCCTTGCACTCTCTTCCGCATTCTTCCGTCTTACTGCCCTATGCTCTTTCCAACATGCCTTTCTAGAATCATAGAATCATAGAGTTGGAAGAGACCTCAAGGACCATCAAGTCCAACCACCTGCCATGCAGGAAGACACAATCAAAGTAGTTTCAGGGTTTTTTATTTTTATTTTTAATGCAATTCTGGAGCTATATGAATGCAGTTTAATTTAAAGCAAGGGGAATAGCAAGAAGGAGAAGGAGACACTGACACCACATGACTGCCAATATTGGAAATGCTACAGAAGTGGCGTACAGTTGGCCTTTCGTATTTGCGGAAGTTCTGTTCTGGATATATACATACATATCCGCATATGCCAAAAACCATGGGACTTCAAGTCCCATCATGTTCAATGGTGGCATGTTGTGTGGGTGGCCATGTTGGCACAGCCACATGCATGCACCATTATTGGGGAGAATGGGTCAGGGCCATCCACAGATGCTCCAATCTGCTGATGGCAAGCCCATGATAGAAAGGGCTGACTGTATTACACCTGTGGAACAGCAGTGCAATTGGGAACTTATTAACTGTGTTTTCCCCATCAATGAAAGGGACACTCTAACAAGTCATAATCTTGTGCAGCCCTAATAATGGCAAGATTCTTCTTTTCAGGTCATGCAGCAATTGAAAAACAGGTATGGAGATCTTTACAGCCCAGATAATGTTATACTGAGTGGAACTCATACCCATTCAGGACCTGGAGGCTTCTTTCAATACACAATTTATATGATAACAAGTAAGGGGTTTATTCTGCCAACCCGTGATGCCATTGTCAATGGGATCCTAGAGGTAAGAGCAAGTTCAACCTGTTACTTTAACTCTTTTGCTTATGTTTATTGCCATAATAGGAAAACAGTATGGTAGTGAACATGACTGAGTAGACTGTTTTTTAGATTTTGTAACATTAGCTTGTGGCTCCTTAGCTTTGGATATACATTCAGTGGCAAATTAAAAAGAGACCATCAAAGCAATGCATTCATCCTTTAAAGAATTAAGACTGATTAAAAATGGTGTGTTTAGAAATATGAATGGTACTTCTAATCTACTTATCATGAAATGTACTGAATAAATAAAAAAAGGCTGCAATCCAATTAATTGGATTTAAAAGCATGTATCACTGAACTTAGTGACCTTGCTTTCATATAGATATGCTTAGGGTTGCAATGAAAATATTTTCAGTCCTATGAAAGAGATTTTTGTAAATAAGTACGCTTATGTAAGTTGTTTGGAAACTGTTGATTCTATTAATATTTTCTAATTTTCAGAGTATTGAAATGGCTCATCAAAATATGATTAAAGGACGGATTTTGATCAATAAAGGTTTGGTCCACAATAGTCAGATCAACAGAAGTCCTTTATCTTATCTTAATAATCCGGAGTCTGAAAGGCGCAGGTAAAAAGGAAAACATTCTCATTCAACAAAGACAGAGTTTAGCATCTCACATAAGTGCTTAACAGTGTGTTTATCTAATGAACCATGATTTATTTGTTTATTTGCTACATGTATAATGGAACCAATTGGATTCCAGAAAGCCTTAGAGGATTTAATGGTTGGTAACGCCGGCAATTCTGTCAAAGCTTTGGTTACTACCTGGAACACTGATCTTGCCAAGGCTATCGACACGATTGCTCCCAAGCATCCTTTCCAACCCACTTCTAATCATCAACCATGGTATATGGAAGAACTCAGGAAGATGAAGCAGGTTGGACAACGACTAGAGTGCGTCTGGCGGAAAACTCAACTCTTATCTGACAGAACTCATCATAGGAAATCTCTTTGCTCCTATAGAGAGGCAATACATGCAGCGAGGAAATCTTTCTTCTCTGCACATATTGCGTCTGCAGAGTCCCATCCACAGAGCTGTTTAGGGTGGTAAGGGAACTGACACAGGTTCCACCTGTGCAGAACCCATTATTTAACCTGACAACGGCCTGCTGTGATGTGTTTAACAACTTCTTTGCAGATAAAATCTCTCAGATAAGAGCCAACTTGGACACCAGTGTTATAGTAGAATTGATAGATGGGGTATCCAGCAACTCCACTTATGAGATTATACTGCATCAGTTCCAATTGGTGAGTACTAATGACGTGGACAAGCTCCTTGGTAGAGTGAGAAAGACAACTTGCCCTCTTGATCCTTGCCCTTCGTGGCTGGCCATCCAGGGGGGAGATGTCTTGACGATGTTCCTTAGGGACATCATCAATGCATCCCTTGGGGAAGGTCGTGTTCCATCTTCCTTGAAGGAAGCGGTGGTTAGGCCGCTTCCAAAAAAACTTCCCTTGACCCTCTGGACATCAACGGCTATAGGTCAGTCTCTGTTGTTGTTGGCTGTTGCTCTTCAACTCCAAGCTACCTTGGAGGAAACCAATTATCTGGATCCATTTCAAACTGGCTTTAGGACAGGATATGGAGTGGAGACTGCCATGGTCGCCTTAGCTGATGATCTTCGTCTGGGCATCTTGTAACCCTGTTGGTGCTACTGGACCTCTCAGCAACCTTTGACAAGATAGATCATGACATCCTCTTGGAATGCATGAGGAATCTTGGAATTAGGAATCGGAGACATTGCATTGCAAGGTTCCATTACTTTGTCTCGGGTAGATTCCAGAGAGTGATGCTCAGGGACAGTTTCTCAGCAAAAAAGAACTTAATTGTGGTGTCCCTCAGGGTACCATCCTGTCCCCAATGCTATTTAACATATATATGAAGCTGCAAGGAGAGATCATTGGGAGACGTGGGGCGGGGTGTTATCAGTACACTGATGACACGCAGATATATTTCTCCATGTCTTGGTCTACAGCTCTGATTTCAGATGGTGTCTCCCTTCTCAATGAACGTCTTAAAGCAGTAATGGAGTGGATGAGGAAAAACAGATTGAAACTGAATTTGGACAAAATAGAGGTACTAATGGTAATGGCCCCAAACCCAGGTACTAGGACACAATCTCCAGTCCTAGATGGGGTCACACTCTCCTCAAAGGACTGTGTTCGCAGTCTGGGGGTGCTCCTAGATCCATCACTTCTGATGACAAAGCAGGTGAATGCAGTGGTCAGGAGCGCCTGCTATCAGCTTCAGCTTACACACCAACTATGCCCCTTCCTGCAGGTCAGGGACCTTGAGACCATGGTACATGTGCTGGTAATTTCTCATCTCGATTTCTGCAATGCACTCTACATGGGGCTACCCTTGTGCCTAGTTCGGAAACTTCAATTGGTACAGAATATGGCAGCCAAGCTGGTCTCAGGTAAAACCAGAAGAGATAAGACTTATTCTAAGATCATTTCACTGGCTGCCTATCAGTTTCTGGGCACAGTACAAGGTGTTGGTTATTACCTTTAAAGCCCTGAATGGCTTGGATCCAACCTAACTTCAGGACCACCTCCTTACGTATAATCCACCCTACACACTAAGGTCCTCTGGGAAGAATTTATTGCTATCTATAAAAACTAGATTATCTGCAACTGTCCAGAGGACCTTTTTGGCTATTGCTCCCAGACTTTGGAATGGCCTGCCGGATGAGATCCGTCACTTGACCACCTTAAACAGCTTTAAAAAAGCTGTTAAGACAAATCTCTTCCAGCAGGCCTTTAGGTTACTGGCCACCAAAAATAGTCATGCCTGTACCTGATTCCCGCTATAGCTATTTTAAATTGTTTGTTATTTGTCATTTTTAAGTATGTTTTTATATTTTGTTTGTTTGATTGTATTTGGGGGGGCTATTGGGGGATGGGATTGTTTGTTTTATCTTGTAAGCCACCTTGGTTGTATCTTACAGAGAGGTGAGATATAAATTATTATTATTAGTAGTAGTAGTAGTAGTAGTAGTAGTAGTAGTAGTAGTAGTAGTTGTATTATATGAATTTAACCATACCAGTGAAAGCTGGTGAAATCCACATCCACACTTGTTTGGCATTAGCAGTCATAATGTTTGGGATTTTATGTCTTAAAATTACACTTCCCTTAATTCAACGAGCTTTTCAGAGGTATATTTCTAGATCAGCCTTCCCCAATTTTCAATGATGGGAGTTACACTCCAACACATCTGAAGCTAACCGGGTTGGGACAAGCTGCCTGAGGTATATAAAGAATTTTACATATTTACAAGCTCTCAGTTCTCATTTCATAATTCTTACAACATATATAAAAATTATCAAAACTTATTAAGTCATTTCAACAGTATATATCCTCAAATCCCAAAATAAATAAAATTAACTTCCTCAGTTTTCCTGACATTAAGACCCTTATGCTCCAAACTGGATATTATACCTTTGTCATTTTTGTTCTTTGTATTCTAAAGAGACTCCTTAAACTCAGATTCAAGCTTCTAAGTCTTTTTCCCCTTATTCTTATTTCTTATACTTATAATCTATTAACCTTCATACTTGCTTTGTTAATGCTATCTTTCTTTCTTTTTTTTTTCAAAATTCTAGTACGGGAAACCATTCTTCTTCTACGTTTTCTGTATCCTTATGATTCAACCAAGAGGTTAATCTGTCCATGTCTTGCATATCAAAAAGTTTTATAAGCCAGTCATCTACTGTTGAGGGGTCTTTTTTCTTCCATACTTGAGCTATCATTAATCTTGTGGATGAGATCATGTAGAGCAAGATTCTCCACCATTTCTTTTCTATGTGAGGGGGTAATGAGTTCAACATATTTAATAAGTAAATGTCCAGTTTTAGTTCAAATATGATTTCCAAAATATCTTGTATTGAAATATGTATTTTCTTCCAAAAAGTTTTCAACTTTGCACATCTCCACATATATGATACCAAGATCCGATGTTCTGTTGGCACTTCCAATATTTGTTCAATTTCATGTTATAAATGTTGGCAATTTTTAATGGAGTTAAGTGCCATCTTTGTTCCATCTTCCAAACGTTCTCTTTCAAATCCTGTGATTTGGTATTTTTTTCTGTTTTCTCTCTTGCTTACTCCCAGCTATCCAAGTCTATTACTCTTCCTATATCTGTAGCCCATTTTATCATGGCCTCAGTAATTGGGTCACATTCTTGTTCAATCTTCAGTAGTTCTTTGTATAATCTTGCTGTTCCACTCCCTTTTTTAAATTAGTAGAATATCATCATATTCATTTGAATTTTCTTCAAATCCCTCCTATTAGCTATCCATTTTATATCTTTCTTTTAGTTGGGTGTAAAAGAACCAGTGTATTTTTGGATCAAGATATTTAAGTTCATGTACAGTTTTCAACTCCATTTTATCAAGACCTTACTTCTTAAGAATATCATTATATCTCAACCGTTTACTCAATGAACTACATCTCCCAAAAAAGGCTTCATGAGGTAATATCCATAAGTGTATTTTCCTGTAATTTTTTCTTTTAAATTCATCCCAAACTAATAGTAATGCTCTTCTTATAATGTGGTGTTTAAAATCTTTATTCTGTATTTGGCAATTTGTATGACTTCTCAATTGTGAATCTTCATTTTTACTTAAATTCTTCATTAGTAGAACTGTTTTCTCTATGTTAATTTTGAATCCCGATACTTTTCCAAATTCCTCCATTTTCTGAAATAGTTCCTTTATTTGTCTCACCAGATCCTCTAAAATAATGACCAAATCATCCATGAAAGCTTTAAACTTGTATTCATGCTCTTTAATCCTTGCTCCTTTAAAATTCTCATCTTGTTTTATTTTGTTTAACAAAACTTCTAGTACTAGAATAAACAGTAATGGCAAAAGTGGACAGCCTTATCTGGTCCCCTTTGATATTTCAATTTTGTTTGTTTGTCTTCTGTTTATTATCAACTGCACATAATGTTGTGTATATATTCTACTAATCCATGTACAGTTCTTTCTTATCTCCATTTTTTCAAGAATTCTTAACATACATGTCCAGTTCACGTTATCAAATGCCTTTTCGGTGTCTGCAAAAATCAATGCCACTTTTTTGTCATTATTCTTTTCATAATATTCAGTTAGATCTACTACCAATCTGATGTTATTTCTCATGTGTCTTGTTGGTAAGAAGCCAGTCTGTTCTTCTTGGATATAATCTTTTAGAATTTGTTTTAGTCTATCTGCCAATATAGAGGCCATAATTTTATAATTTATATTTAGTAATGATATCAGCCTGAAATAACCAACCTCCTTCTTGTCTTTGCTTTCTTTTGGGATAAGCATAATATTTGCATTTTTCCAAGTATCGGGTATTCCATTTTTTATCACATCATTTAAAGTCCTTTGAAGTGGAATTTTAATTTCATCTTAAACTTTTTCTAGCATTATGCCGAAAAGCCATTGTACCCAGGGACTTTATCTACTTTTAATTTCCTTATAGCTTGCGCTATTTCATTTTCCAAAAAGGCTGCGTTAAGAAACTTTGGTTGGTCAGTTGTCATTTTAGCAATCTCCTGTCTATCAATTCCAAGGTTAACATCCTCTACCTTGTAAAGTTTGTGTAAATTCTGGTGTTTTGTTTTTTGTTTTGTTTTGTTTTTGACCTTCAATCTTTCCTGTGTTTTGGACTCCAATTCTCAGATCTCAGCCAGTATGGTCTATGCTTGAGAATTCTGGCAGTTAAAGTTCAAAACATGTGGAGGAAAAAAAGGTTGGGAATCACTGATGAAGGCGAATGAGGAATTCAGTGTACAGCATATCTTGTGTGGATAAATCTACCCAATTTATTAACTGAGGTTGCATGCCCAGACTCCTTCAAAAGCAGTTGGTGAACCAGTTGCTTATTCTGGAGAGATAGGTAAAGATCATAGCTTGGACAATTTCCAGAACCCATCACCCACCAACCCATCATAACTAGTCCCCACATGGAATGGGAATTCTGATCTGAATCCGGTTGGTAGTCCCAACTAGATTACAGCCACTGGATTACTTTGCCCACCCCTGGTGAATGCAAAAAAATCAATATTCAGTTGCCCCTCTGTTTACGTGGACTTGGTGTCCTCGTCCCTCACCCATTCATGGGTGGCAAATGGAGGGGGACAAAATGGGGCACGCATTGCCATTCAAACCAATGGGGCTTGAATATTTGCGATTTTCCATTTTCGCAGGGGGGTCCAGAACAGATCCCCCATGAAAACGGAGGGGTGACTGTATTGTAGTTGGATTCAACAAATCTAACACAACATAAATGTAATTCAAATAAGAAATACAGAGCCTTTGCAGACTGCCAGAAATAGTGCAAACTGTATCCACTTTAACTGCCCTGACTCAGTGCTAGGGAATCATGGGAACTGTAGATTATTGTGGCACCAGAGCTAGAAGGCTCAATGTCTCAGAAAAAAATACAGTTCCCATGATTCCCTAGCACTGAGCCAGGACAATTAAAGTGGACTCAATTTGCACTATTTTTGGCAGTCTGCAAAGGCCCACAGAGAACATTATAAGAAAACATGGCAATAAATGCCAACAACATAAAACAATGATCAATATAGAACCAACGAGAACCAACTAATTAAATAACACTTTGAAATTGGACTAATAACAAGAGATTGTCAGTAATGGAAAGCAATTTAGACTGCAGTTTGCCAAGAAATTCCACCTTCACTGAAGAAGACAAGTCAAAACATGAGTGCTTCTAAAAATCCTGTCATAATCTCTGCCAACTTCTTCCTATTAGTCAAATTTTATAGTGTTATTTAATTAGTTATTTAATTTAATCTCAGTCATTTATATAAATCATTCATTCATGTTGTTGTCATTTATTGTAACATTCTCTATGCTTGTCATTTTATAGTTACATTTACTTTGTGCTACTTTTGTTGAATCTATGTACAATATATAGATTACATTACCATGATTTAGTACTGCAGACTTGTACTTTTAAGCAGTTCTTGGACATTTGTTTTTGACTCTTACCCTTTAGTGCTATTCTGTCACTGACATTATTAGGTGCAATCCAGGAGGACACTGTCTTGTAAATGCTCAACTAGTGCTAGTTCTTTGGTGGGAGGGAAAATTGGACATTATTATCTTCCCTGAATCTACTCTTGTTTGCAGTTTTGCTACTATCTACTATTATCTATTATTACCCTTGGGGTCCATTAGGCACCATATCCCTGTGGATATGCTGGAGACAGTAAGACATACAGAAGTCATTATTTCTCTCCTTGGTCCACTTGCTGATTTTTAACTTGGAGAAGAGTAAGTATAGAGTTGAAAAACAATCATACAGACTTTTGTGCAGTTTCCCCCTGGAATTTGCATATTTGCGAATTAAACTGTGCAGAAATACATGTGGTCAACAATCATGGTTTTCTGCTCTACACAATCATGTGAGCAAAAATCATATTATTTTGTTAAAACACTGTTTCAAGATAGCAATATGGATTTTTATGCAAGAGATTGCTGTTTTCAGCATAAAAACAACAATCCTGCGTGCACACATGCATACAGAGCACTCACACACACAGAGAGAGAATACAGAATAATTTCCCAAAACACTTAGAAATGTATCTATATCAGATGAAATATATGTTTTTCTGCAATGAGAAAAAAACCTGGAAATTATTTGTCTTCACTTGCAAGGAAAAAATAGGTTAGATATTTACATTCCTAGATAAGCAAACAGGCAGCAGTGGCAGGGAGGAGGAAAAGCAAGTCTAAGAGACTCAAGGGTTTTGTAGTCCTTGGGCCATGGATGTTGGCAAATGCTACCCAGTTCCTATCTCTGATGCTGACCCTGTACACAACAGTACATTAATGCCCACACATAGCACCTATTAATCTAAAAGGGCTTTTGCACTGGTCGTTCCCATTGCAATTCGCTTTCTGTATTATCTGTTACCAACTCTCCAAGTGGCTAGTTATTCCAGGAGTGAAAGCTTCTTTCTCTTTTTTTCTTCATTGTCCAGGTATGCATCAAACACAGATAAAGAAATGGTGTTGCTGAAAATGGTTGCTGACAGTGGTCAAGACATAGGAATGCTGAGGTAAGGATTTTCAAAGTCTCACTTAAAAGATGAGAAAAAGAATACACCATTTTGCAATGCATTTCATCATTCCATCTTATAATAAAAGTAGGGGAAATGAGAGAGTTGGAAGTGCAGTGGGTGTGGAAATGTGAGTAAAGGAGGTAATTTGAGACTTGAGTGTGCTTTTTTTTTTTTTTTTTTTTTGCAGTGGGATGTAGAATGGGAAAGGGATCACAAAATGAAAGAAAGAATAAATAGATCGGATTGGGTTGATGCCCCGCTTTTCTCCTAAAATGCGACTCAAGGTGGACTGAGCTGAATCATTTCTGGTGGGAAAAATAATTAGATCATTTTAAAAGATTATATTTTAACATTGAAATTCTTAGCTTACATATGTCTATTAAGAAGTAGGCCCCATTGAATTCAGCAGAGGTTACTCCCAGGTAAGTAGAAATCTAATTGTGAGCTGACCTAACCAATTTATTTTGTCTTCTCATTCTTTTTACTAGTTGGTTTGCAGTTCATCCAGTCAGTATGAACAATACCAATTGTCTTACAAATAGTGACAATGTTGGTTATGCAGCTTATCTCTTTGAACAAGAGAAGAATAAAGGATATTTGACAGGAAAGGTGGGAACAATTTATGGTAATCATCCTAACATATCATAGAAACCTAGAGTTGGAAGGAACCACACAAGCCATCTACTCTAACCCCCAAAGATTATACCAATGCCTTGCTTTAATATGTTCCACTGTTTGAACCCATGCTGTCAGTCAACATCACTGGTTTACCAGATGATCCTCCATATCATTCTTTGTGATAATATTTCTGATGTTAGCAATACATTACAAAATAGTAACTTCAAACTGTAGTAGATGTGATTGTAATAGACATCATATCCTCTGCTTTAAAAAAAAATCCCTCATGAGAACCCTCACTTTTTTTCTTTCTTGTTGTTACTCCCAAAGAGAATTCCAGCTAAATTATGGTCAAATTTTCATTAAAACATTGGTTTAGCTAAAGCTAAACATTTTTGATGCCATGCATCTGGATGAAATTGTAAAGAAATGTCATCTCTCCTATTGAAATCAATGGAATATAGCAACACTTAGCTTTAGCTAAGTGCCCTAAATGTTTACATTAAAAAATCTACTCCAGCTTTATATAACAGAACTCCAGCCAAATTATAACATTTAGCCTGAAAACAAGAGGGGTAAAAGCAGTGAGAAAGCAAGAACATACCAGGGCCAGCCCTCAATGTACCCATGTGTGCTTGTCCTACCTTCTCTGTTCTCAGCAATACCATATTGGACAGCCAGGTGTGGAAAAGAATTGTGTTATCAGGGGTGAGTCCCACTCTCTATACAAAACACAGTTACAGACTTTGTTTGGAACAAAGTAGGCTACAACTTTTATTGGTTGCAGCTGCACATAGGCTTGGCATACACATGGGTTCAAATCAACGCATTCTATGTAATGCCAAAGCCCATCCCACTTTCCAGGTGGCCACCAGGATGACAGGTATGGGATTCCACATGGATGGGTGCCACTGCTTGGTTTTCGTGACGCCAAGGGGTGTGGCAAAGAGCTGGGCATGATATTGTCTGCCCACATCCCCAAAGTCTCATATGAGCCCTCCCCCCCCTTTAATATAAGGTCTTTGCAGACTGCCAGATATAGTGCAAACTGAGTCCACTTTAAAGGTTAGGGTTAGTGCTAGGAAATCATGGGAATTATTTTTTTTCTGAGACATTGAGCCTTCTCTGTCAGAGAGCTCTAGTGCCACAATAAAATACAGTTCCCATGATTCCCTAACCCTGACCCTTAAAGTGGACTCAATTTGCACTATTTCTAGCAGTCTGCAAAGGCCCATAGATGGACATGAAGTTCCAAAGCCAACTGAGGCTGGAACATTGGAACAGCTGCTTAAATAGGCCAGAACATGACTGGAATGAAAATTTCATTTGGGTTACTCCAGTCTCAGCCCACCAGCCACTCAGTTCAATCTTATTGGCTGGTGGCTTTCTGCTTTTCCCCCAAAGCTGACACAAATTGTGCAGGCTTCTGGAAAGAAGTAGGAACACTCAGCATCATTGATGCCTGGATGATCTGCCTTGCCTTTAACCACAAATGCACCCCATGGTAAGTGACAGAGGGATCATCTAATGAAGTAGGATTTTTATTTTTGGAAACCACTCCAGCGGCCACCCTGGCTGGTGGATTCTGTGAGTTGTAACCCAAAAATGAATTTTACATGCTTTGAAAACAGTAAGGAGCAGGGAAGGTAGGGGCATTAGAGGCCAGCTCACATGTGCGCAGATTGAATACTTGCAAAAGGCTACTGTCTTTCAGTAACTCCATGTTGTGTTCAGGCTTACATGCCAGTATTTCTGTGATTAAATTAAGTCACACATTATTTCTGGGTCTGATAAAACCCTACAGTTACTACCATTTATATTTATCCAGCTCTGTGTTCTAAACACTACCTATTCCTCTTAAAAATTAGAGATGCTGCCCCAAAACTCTGTGTGTGTCGAGTGTATTGAAATGTGTTTTCACATTGACTTGTCCTTGTGCTGCTTGAATTGTTGTCTCTGGTGACAAATGGAGAGGATGAAGAATGCATGATGCCAAAATGTGGAGTATTAATATTCCATTGGGAGAGACAGAGTTCAGTAAGGAAATGCCATTTTTTCAGAAGTATTCTTGTGTCTTTTCTAATATGTGACTGCACCTCAAGTAATCCTCACAACAAACCTAATATTACTAATGTAGTTAGAGGGTGAAAACTTCAGGAGCTTCCCTGAAACCAACTATTGAATTTATTGCTAACATGAGATGTCCCTGACCCAAGCATCTTCAGCTGTTTTTCTCCCATTCCCAATCTTCAAATAATCATATTCAGAAACTGTGCAGCAACATAACATTCTTTGTAAAATTTCTTTGTCCACAATGCAGTTTCTGAATACATATTATGCTGAAATCCCTCCTACTTCTGTTCTTTTAACAGTAAGCTGCTCTGGGTCCCAGTTCTGGGGAAAGAGCAGGATAATAATAATAATAATAATAATAATAATAATAATAATAATAATACCTCACCCCATGGATCTGCCACAGTCAACTCCCATGCCTCATGATCCATATCATCCACCACACTGGCATCCCACCCAGCCGAAAACCAAAGTGAGTAATTTTTGGTTCTGGAGAAAAAACAACAAAAAATCCACTAAATGCCATGTTTCACTCAATGAGTGAAAGGTGATTTAAAAAAGGATTTCTGACACTTGCTCAAATAATCCCTTGCCAAAATTTGCCCTAGAGAGATGAGAGACTGTATGTTACATATGCTTTCCTGTGGTGTGGTGGAGTCCAGGGCCTAGTTAGTTAGGCTACTTGGACCTTTGGTTAGCAAGCACACTTTCTGCTTCCCTCTGAGCTTAGTTGCAGTAGCTGTGGAAGGCAAAGTTAGTGTACCCAGCAACAATATATTGCTATGAACTATCCCTGCTGTAATACAGAACATATTAGGATGGCCTGGTCTTGAAATGGACAATTAGAATCCATTAGGTTTGCAAAAGACATGCTGCTGATGGAGATGAAAGCAGCTTGAACCGATTTTTTTTTTTTTAACATGGAGCAATACAGCTGCATATGTTTCTGGGTTCTCCTTGGCAGCATGGCTATAGGAACAATCATTTCAGAAGTTGCCACCATGACTTTAATGTTATGTAAGGAGTATGTAGTGGATTTACATTCATTATGCTACAAGCATTTTCCATGAGGCAGAAAAATAGGTTTCAAACAGAAAGTTAGTGATATCACTGACATGACTGCCTTCCTCTTTCAGGGGCCATACGTAGCAGCTTTTGCTTCATCTAACTTAGGAGATGTATCTCCCAACATAAGGGGTCCACATTGCATAAACACAGGGGAGTCATGTGAAAACCTCAACAATTACTGTGCCATAGGTGGGGTAAGTATTATATCTAAGGTAAATCAAAAGTTTGGCCTCTGTGCTTTTGAAACCATAGGGTTTCCACTGCCTCCATCTCACCCAAGAAGACATGCATGGATTCTGCTTTTCCTTTCCCACCTTTCTTTATCAGTGGTTTTTCTCTTCTTCCATTCTACAGTGCTCATTCAGCCTGTACTTCTCTTCACCTTTCTTTCCCAATACGTACCAGGCAACAGGAATATATTCTGTCTGTCTGTCCATCTGTCTCCCTGTCCCTTTGCTACTGAAGAATTCTGGTCCCTGCAGAGCTAATGAGAATATGGAGATGTCTAGAGGCCCTGTGAAGAAACAAATCTCTTAGGATTGTCTCTAGTCTTCTCTCCAGATAAGATATGGGATACTTAATAAATATGTTACCCTTGGTCATAGGCAAATTTTAATTCATTAATATAGAATTGTATTAATTCTATAATCTATTTTGACCTTGACAGGCATATGTCTAGAATTTGCTTGGTATATATCCCAGATTTCAGTTGGCTACATTTCATTGTCTTGAAGAAATGCTGGATATATGTGTGTGTGTGCACATGTGCGCAGATACACACACGCACACACACACACACACACACATTCTTTCGTTGGTGTAGATTCGCCAATCACCCAGTCAGTCCTTTATATAACAAACAAACATTTTTTTTAATGTTGAGAAACTAACAAGGAGAATCCTGGACTGACAAGAATCTTCACAGTTCAGGACTTATCTGTGCAAAATTCACACATGGTTGTTTTGCACAGAAATCAGCATTTTCTGTGTGGGCAACAGCCTGTTATGTGTTGAAAATAATATTTCAATGCAGAAATATTAATTCCTGTGCTGAAAATGCTATTTTCTTTGCAAATCAACCATGTGGGAATTTTACACAGAATAAATTCTGAAGTATAACATTTACTGCACAGAAAACCATTTTCTGCTCAGGAATCAATTTCTGCATTGAAATACTATTTTCCACACAGCAAAGACTGTTTGCTTTGCAGAAAATGGTTTTCAGAGGTGGTGGGGGTACAAAACAATACATGGTTTTTTTGTTGTTGTTGTTTTTCCCCAAAATAAGCCCCAAATTACGAATAGCCTTTGAAAAGAGTGTAGCTTTTGAAGGCAATGGAGATTATCACATGAGGGATGGATGTCATTGTCCTATCTCTGTCCCATCCTTCTCACCTAACATTAACCTGACAGGGAAGTGCAAGTGAAAGTGATTGCGCAAATCACTTTCACATGAAAGCAGGCTGAAAAGCACTTTCAGCTGTCAGCTGAAAGCACTTTCTCCTGTCATTTCCAATCATTTGTATTAACAGAAGAACTCATTAATACCATGACGGCCGAAAGCACTTTTCAGCCCACTTTCATACTATATTATAGGATGCTATTTTATACTATAGCATCGCATGATCACTTTCACTTGGGTCACGAACAAGATAAAGATGGGGGAGCAATCCTGTCCCTGTCCCATCACCCACGTGATAATCTTTTTCACAATGGGAAGAAATTGCTGAAATTACTTGTTGCTACCTTTTAGAAGAAAAAGAATTACAGCCCTATGAAATAGAGACAGACAGGGAAGGAATGTGATATTGTTTCAGTTATGCAGCTCTAGGGCAATGGAGCTAGGAGACGCTGCTGAAGTCTTTATGGTTCTGGAGGAAGCAGAAGTGATATAATCATCATGCAGGTATCCTGGTAGATAGTCACAGTTCCAATTTTATGGAAGAAAGAATACAGTTTTCAAGGGAGAAGAAGATCTTTAGATAGTGGAAGTGGTGGAGCTGGAAGAGCGAAAAATCATAGGCAGGAGATATATTATGTATTTTGAAGTAAAAGCGGAGACAAGGAGCTTCTTGTAAATTAGATTCATTATTGTATTCCTAAAAACAAATAAATAAAAATCATATAGTAGAGCTTCCACTTTTGGACTGGATGGGAGAAAATGTAACCTCGCCATGTTCTGACATACAATAACATAGCTTACAAAATATTCTCATATGCATTTTTATTACTTTGAGCCAGAATGTAATAAAATTGGCCTTAGGACCAATTCACATGTTACTAAAGCATCATGAGAGATACATGTTAGAAATGTGTGAGATTTCTTAAATAACACAGATTCATAGAATTAGAAAAAGCATATAAAAACTGAGGTGACCCTCATAAAAGCTGAGTACAACCACCTGTGCTTCTCTTTATTAAAGTGTAAAACTGTAGCCAATTGCTTACTTTCCCCTTTTCATTTGTTTTTCTACAATTCACCTCAGCCCCAGATGTGTATGGCTAAAGGTCCTGGGAAAGACATGTTTGAGAGCACCCAAATAATTGGGAGAAACATCTACTTGAAAGCAAAGGTACAGCTTCTGACTTCACCTGTATAAGTAGATTCAGATAGTTGGATGTATTTTTAATTGTTGTTTTAAACAAGTGCTTATCTGTGATATTTGGTTAAAAAAAATCTGGATATTACCTTGCCAATCAACATTTTAAAAGGAAAAATACTTCTTACTTATTTAAGCATCAATTCAATTGCCATTTTTGTTTTTATCACTATAAATTCTTGTTATTGTTCATGATTCTCTGGCATACTATATTTTGTGTTTTGTATAATGGACGTTGCTTCTTGAAGTCTTGACCCTAAAAGGCTGTCAAAAAATAACTTGTATAAATAAGGATAAATATGGATATTTAAGAAAGAAGAGTAAATCCATTCCTGAGACTGGCAAGAGATATATTTGTCTTGGATTTCTTCTTTTCCAGTACCACCTCTTATGTGGGTAATTTTCTAACTGTCCTCTACCGATTATTAAGATAGATGGACTGAATGAAAGATCATGTCAGAAGAAAGGCTAAAACAAAAAACTTGCCAGTAATGACAATTCTTTCTCTGTGTCAAAGGAATAACATGGCTGGAATCAGGGCCAGCTATAACATGAAGCAGAATGAGGCAGCTACATAGGAGAGCAGACACTGAGGGATGCCACATGGGCTGTCCAGAACCTCTGACATATCTTGCTGCTAGATGCAGCAGAGGACCCTATGTTGTCACCATTGCTGAAGTTAGATTTCACAATCACTCTGGCCAACTTTTGTACATGGAATGGCTGGCAAGGAAGGTGCATCTTGTCTTTCATCTCAGACAATGAACTGTCTTGGGCCAACCCTTACTGGGACCCCAAAGTCTCAGGAGCTCAAGAGACTGTTTCATGTTTCTCCATTTCTGTCCCAAACAACAGTAGATGGAGACCAGCCAAGGGCAAAGTGTTAAGCAAAGGCCATTAGAGACAAGACAGTAGCAGACCCAGTTGTGTATAGAAACCTACCAGCCAGTGTTCAGGCAGTCCAAGTCAGCAAGAAAGCATCAGTTCAAGGGAGCGTCT
>JAIPUX010001880.1:28188190-28209428 GCA_020142125.1 Phrynosoma platyrhinos
TTATTATTATTATTATTATTATTATTATTATTATTATTAACAACTTTTTGAAAAAGACTAAGACAGGACTTTCCTTCTTTCTTGAATTTCTTAAGCTTTCAAAACCTTATCCATGGCATCCAGAAATAATTGATATTCAAATAGTTACCATTGGATCTCTGGCAATATTGGCTCTTCCAGGAGAATTTACGTATGTATTCAATTTCTGCATTTTTTAATTTTTGTAAAACAAACAAAAATGTTCATCTATTTGTGTGGGATTTTCTGCTTATTAAGGAAAGTGCTTGTTTTAGAACTGCTTCTGAGCTTGCAGATGTGGGAATGGTATGGAGGAGAACTGGGAAAATAAAGCAGGCCAGCACAAAACTAGTGTTCTGTGTCAACAAAGGACAATCCAGTCCCTGTTTTACTTTACTGTACATGTAGGACACAATGGTCCCAGTCCAGCAAAAGCTGAAAAGCTATGAACACTTATCCAGGAGTAAGCCTTACTGAACTACCCTACAAACTACACTGAAAATATAGTGTGTCCTAATATTACTTGGGAGCAGATTTGTGGTTTATGTAGGATTGGGATCAAGCATTTGGGTCACATCCATCTTGGGGGGGTGAGGTGGGATGAGGAGGAATCCCCACTTTTCTGCCATTTTCCATGTGCATCTTTCCCTTCCCATTTCAGTGGGAACATGAGGTGCAAAGTCAGCATTGCAGATAATATCTGAGAGCATTAGAACCCATTCCTGCCTTCCCTGCCTAGGGAAGGGTAACAAGGAGCAAAGCCGATTCCTGTCTAAACCACTGAGTAGAGGAACTTGAACTGGCTTCTTGGCCAAGAATCTAGTCTTCATGGGAGCATATCTATACCCCCATGTCATCCAGACTGCAAAAGGCTATGGGGGGATCTGGCTCATTCCATTGAAAATAGTCTCCCACCCTGTTCTTGTTAGTTTGTTTCAACAGGATTTAGCTTGGTCAAGTCAGTGTCCAGGACTGACCTTGACTTTCTGTTAAACTAGTGACCTACAAACCTGAAGGGCCTCCTGGTAGCATTGAAGGAACTTTTATAGCACATGAAATTGTAAGGAGATACTGATAATACTTTTTTTTTTCTTTCAGGACAATGGCTGGACGAAGAATACGTGAAGCAATAAAAAATGTAAGTTAGCAGCTCAAGAATTAGATAGGAAGGAGTAGACCACAGGGGCTGTTCTTTTACTCATGATTTTTCAAGTTCCACTTGAATCAATTAATACAGGGCATTAATTTGGGCAACAGCTTCTACTATTCCTGTGTTGTGCCATAACCCAGATCTGCCACATTCCTCCCATTCAAATCACACTGGTCACATTGCACACATATTGCCCATTGGGATCCCACATGCCATGGCTGGCTGGGTATCTATTTGCAACCAGAGTTTTTGAAAACCAAACTTTCAAGGTGTGGAGGAGGACTTGAGCTGTAAATCTTCTCCTTTGTCCCTTGCTTGTAGCTTTGCAGTGCTAATTGTCGACTTTTCCCCCTTGCTGCCTAGCAGGGCATAGGTCCCCTCTATTTGGCTCTTCCAGTTCAATTGTTTTCTATTGCATGCCAGCTGGATACTTGTAATGTGGAATGTGGAATGATAACTTTGATGGCACAATTGCAGCTATCACATAGACTCTATGGGACTATTCCAGTAGACAGACAAATCTGGTTACACCACTCTGCCATTGACAGTCATCCAGCCCCAAATGGATGAAGATAGAACTAAGCACAGCATAGAATACCACATCATATCAGTGTTGCCTAAATAATCTCAGCAGTTCCTAACATTTTGGAACTTGAGTGAACATCAGAGAATATGTTAACATAATACATTAAATCCCAAGGGGGGTTCTGTTCATTTAATAGATGGGAAGAGGGAATGCCTGCTGAAGGCTGTTATTCTATTACACTTTTTAATCAGACCATAGAAGCATTACTTCTGTGGACTATAACTTCCAAAACTCTCCAGCTAATTTGGCCCATTGCTGTGAGAGTCAAGGAACTGTACTCCACAAAGTAACTTCTCCAAGCTCTCATTTTCATGATATAAAGAGGAGGTCTGCCTTCTCCCATACTAATCCAGCCATCCATAGAGGTCATTGCTTGAGGTCTTCCTTTGGGGAGCCCTACCATTTGAAACATGGGGAAGTGGATGACCAGAGAGACAGCCTTTTCAGTAGGGTTCCTCACCTCTGAAATGCCCTTTTTGGTGAGCCCTGGCTGATGTTCACATTATCATCTTTTGAGCACCAGGCCAAAATGTTCTGTTCTCCCAGGCTTTTAGAACTGTAAATAATTTTAGCATTTTAATGTGGAACAGATTTTAATTTTAATTTTGTGTGTTAATAGCCTTTTACATTTGTGTTTGGTCTATTTTTTATCATTTCTATATTGCATTGCATGCATATTATTGACAGAATATGAAAACAATGTTATGCTATAGGGGCAAAATGGAAATTGTATACAAAACCCCTAATGATTGAATGATGAACCACTGTGCTTACTCTGAATTGGGAATGGTATTTCTACTAAATGCTGATTGGACTGACTGACTATACACTCATTTCTTAGGAATTTGAAGCTCACATGACAACAGAAATGAATGTTGTACTGTCAGGGCTGTGCAACATTTACACCCATTATATAACTACTTATGAAGAATATCAGGTATGTAAACTAACAGCACTGAGCCAAAGGTTATTTTTAATGTCCAATCCATTTTTAACATCCGTCTTCCATTAGGATCACATACTTACTAAAATACTTGGATTTCCTGAAAGTGAAAAATTAAGAATTAACTGCTCCCGATAATAAACGTGGATCAGTTTGGAGGCCTAAAATGCTTTGTGTACATGTGTGCTGTTTATGACATCTCTATTGTTAGACTACTGTCTAGTAATATGTTTGGACCAGTTGATGTTGGATATTTCAAATGTTCTTGTATTTCACCCCATAGGTCCAACGATATGAAGCAGCATCTACCATTTTTGGACCACACACTCTTTCTGCTTATATCCAGTTATTCCGAGGTTTAGCCAAGGCTATTGCTGAGGTAATAAAAAGGTGTGCAGATGCACAATTGAGGACTGGGACCCATAAGAGATTTCTGACTCTCTATATTTAAATGGAATCAGAAGTGTAGCTACGGTAGTTTCTTTTCCATTCCAAAAGGCAGCATGATAGTGGAATGATTCTGATTATGCAGCCCTGGTTTCTGAAGTACCTCCACTGGTAAGGAAAGACTTTTTTATTAAGATAGTGTTTGGGCATTTATGAAGAATTATTATGAAAGCTTTGTGTATTGTGTTTATCAGTGTGTCCTAATTCGGCTATAAACATTTTAATGTTTTCACTGTACAGGGCGATTCAAAAGGAATGGTGCAAACCAAATAAGAACAGCTTTACCTTTGCATCATTCTTTTTAAATCACCCTGCAGTTTATTTTAACTATGCTGCTGTTAGCTGCCTTGAGTGGCATTTTTTTGCAAACAGACACCATGTAGGTTTAACAAATATAATTTTTGCTTTTAATTGTTGCTGTAGGCCAGATCCTAATAGTATATTTCCACTGCATGCTGCAGAAATTGGGACTTTCTCCCTATTCTCTTTCCCTTTTAGACTTCTGTTGCACTGAAAACCTGCTCCAGAGGGTTTTCCAGCTCAGAGCAGCCAACTTCACTCTGTTCCCCCTGCCCCCATATTCTGTTATATGTACCTCCATGTTTTGTCCTACCATTGTTTTCTGTTGCTGTACTCCATGGTTAAAATGAAATTGACCATTTTCATTTCAAAGCGAATACCATTTATTTCAGGGCACAGTGAGAGACTTACCAAATATCCCAGAGCCACCTATTTTCAATGTAACAAGTCTGAACTTTCTACCTATTGTTGTTGATGCAAAGCCACTTGGTCGTAATTATGGTGATGTGTTACAAGATGTGCAGCCCAAGTACCGCATGGTAGGTGTACTGTTGTTGCGTTATAAAACTATACTATTTCATGCACTACATTTTCAATAGGAAATAATTTGTTCCCTTTCTTAAGATACCCAGTATACTATAGGTTGAGTATCTCTTATCTAAAATGCTTGGGACTAGAAGTGTTTATGATTTCAGACTCCCCTCCCCCCCGGCAAGTTTTTGGACTATTTGTATATACATAAAAAGATGTCCTGGGGACCCAGGTCTAAACACAAAAATAATGTGTGTTTCATATAAACCTTATGCACAGCCTGAAGGTAATTTTATGCAATATTGTCAATAATTGTTAATAATTATGCATGAAAGTTTGCATACATTGCATCATCAGAGAGCAAAGGTGTCACTATCTCAACCACCCATGAGCAAAGTTTTAGATTTTGAAGCATTTCAGATTTTGATTTCAGATAAGTTATATGCAACCTGTAATACTAAACTTCTTCTCCAAATGCTCATTGCTATGTAGTCAAAATTATTATTCAAAGTTTGCAAAAAAATATTTGGGGGCTGGAACAACTGTGAGCTGAATATGTGAGAAGATAAAATTGAAAATCAGTTTAGAGAGGAAGGAGTGAGTATCCCAAAAGAGGTCTTCTCAGGCAACAACCTATCCTTAGTTACAAACACAAAATGAATTATTAATGACTAATGCTGGAATCCTCTGGGTGAATTTTGCTAGCATAATTGGTGATTATGTTAGCAGCACTATTTTTCCTGATGTTGTACAAGGAGATATTGAGTACCTCCTTCCTTGTACATCATTTTTCCTAGGCTGTGCTATCTAGCTGCAGCTCCACACCCCTGACCCAAATGGCCATTGATGGGCCACGGGGTTTGTTTGGAAAACTCCCATGTATTCTTCCATGCTGCAAGTACTGCCCTTCTGAACTCTCTCTCTCTCTGTATCTCTGTGTGCAAGGGGCAAAGGAGATGGAGCTACCCCAATCGCCCCAGGACCATGGCAATCAGATGCTGTGGTTCCAAGTGTGCCCGCTACTGTGGTCCTGAATGGGCTGTGATAAGGAGCAGTAAGAGACCACTCCTTTTAGGGCTGGTTTTGGGCTGTGCTTGGCAGCCCTAGCACAGCCCTGGAGCACCCTTTGAGCGATCCAAGGTTGTGCGTCATGTGCATGCCATGCCCCCGATTGGCCTGACAGCAGCCCTCTTGGTCCATCTGTTTGAGGCCTAAGTCATATGCAATATTTTAACATAATGTGTATGTGTACGTGTGTGTGAATCATAGAATCGAGTGGAGTGACTTTGGCTGTTGCTGGCTCCTAATGTTACCTAGAAGGAGATTTTTGTTTTGTTCAAGATTTCATATTCCCCCAGACTACATACCCTTCTTGAAATCAGAAAAGGGGTTCTTTTGCTGTAGGTGAAATGTTCCAACTGAACTCACATAGCTGCATATTTGTATAATGGTATCACTGTCTTTGTTAGATATGGAGCTAATATCACTTTGTCACTCAGGGAGAAGTCTCCTAAGTCAATCAAATGATAAATACCTGATTTCATAAGGTGTAAGCAAGAGCAATATTTGATGATTTGCATTCCTGTATTTATGCAGTACCTAGTATATTTTGACATAATATATTCTCTCACACTTGCAGGGAGAGGTTGTTGATGTGCGTTTTGTTGGTGCAAATCCAAGGAATTCTGCAGAGAATATGGTAAGGATATTAAAGAACAGATTTTTGTAAGGTTTGCCCCCCAAAAAAAATTTACTTGTAGAGGTCAAAAGTGCAAGGGGGGACAGAAGCTCAAAGAGTAAGACTGGAAATTATGGCCTAAATCTTCTTAGTCTCAGCAGCCTCAGGGGAAGACAATGGCAAACCTCCTCTGAACAATTCTTGTCATGAAAACTCCATGACATGACCCCATTTCCCATGACCCCATTTCCTAAGTAGGAAAACAACTTGAAGGTGAACAACAGCAACAACATGTTTGTGTATATTATGTATATCTATTTAGCAATTGATTCAAAGGTCTGTTCTTACTGAGACAACCAATAGGATCTAGATCTACAAAAGCAAATTCTTTAAAAATCACTCTACCGCAATAGAAGGTCACTGTTGTTAAATGCATCTATCTTGCTGTTTAATTTCTAATTATTTGAACACTTCCTTCTAGACTACCTTCACTTTCCTTACAGTAGAAAAATATGACAATACTTCTGAAAGTTGGAAAGTGATGTACGATGATGCCTCATGGGACACTAGGTGAGCAATTCTACCAAGATTTCTGATGTTTATTTTAAAAGCAACAACAACCAACCTCTCCTCAGAACTATTCAGAGGATTTACTGGGATTTGTAGGCCAGAATTCTTTATCGCCTATGTGGTAAAGTAAACTAATTAGGTATCATTGACTAAGCAGCCTCTCCTGGCCTGACTCCCCCAAACCTGGTGGAAGCATCATTCACTGGTGCTCTGATTGTCAGCAGAATGGACATCCTTCTCCCTATATAGGTGATGCCGAGTAAAATAGATTGCGGGCAGTTACAATCATGGCAATAGTGTCATAGTTGTGACTAAATAGCAATCATGAATACAAAAGAGTTAGAGGTGAGTAAATCTAGGTGATTGTTTTGTATTCATGGTTGCTATTTATTCACAGTGGTGACTCTGTTGTCACAATCATAACTCCCACACACAACCTACTTTTCTCAGCATCTGCTGCATGGGGAGAAGGACATTCATTCTGCTGGCAGTCAAAATATCATTTAATGATGCTTCAGTCAGGTAGCTGATACAGAATTCTGGCCATAATCTTTAAGTGGGAATCCTATTCCATATAATATGGTGGAATACCACTTTAAAATCACTTTCTGACCTTAGGAAGTTGGGGGAAATGTTTATGAAAAGCCTGTTGCTTGGCAATGGGCTGGCCATAGTGACATTTGAAAGAGATTCTTCCATTTTGGGAGTAATGCTTATTACTAATGAACTCTGGAAATATATGGCTTAGTGAAAGAATTCCACAAAAAGTATGAGACATATATTTCATTGGGGCAGGCAACCCACAACCCATACATACATGGCCATTTTTTCAACTCCTCCTTTTCGATGGCACAAACAAAATTTAGCAGCAAAACAAGCCAACAAATTTCAACAACAAACCCGGAACACATCTAGAACTAGCTTTATCTTTACTTTCCATGGCTTGTAAGTAGTTTACAGCCAAATTCTGGTGGCAAACTAGAAAACCTTTTTTTGCTTGTAAATCTTTTGCTTATTCTAAATGGTTTATAGTGGGATGTATCAATTTTCTGCTAAATTTTGATGCTGGAGTACAGTCTGTGTTGGGTCCTTGGGGGAGAGAAAAATTGGCCCTGAGATATTATAAATTTTGTCATCCTCATTTAATATGTTTACACACAGACCTGGAATTAGGATTTTGGAAAAAAAATTATAAACCTCGTGTTTGCTTGTGATCTCTTCAAGATTCCACCTAATATATTTTCTAATTTTAAAAAATCAATTCTCTATCATATTTTGTATTTTAACATCTGCATGTATCTATGTCAAACTGAGCCAGATCACTGATTTCCCTTATATTAGTTCACTGGCTTAATACATATCATCCATGCTACTGGTTTAATCCATGCTATTTGTTTCTCCCATAAGGTTTGTCTGGCAAAAAGGCAACTGGGGACGTAGCACAGCTGTAGTTGAATGGCACATCTCAAACAACACTGAACCGGGAACCTACAGAATACAATATTTTGGCCACAGCAAAGAATTACTGAGCTCAATTCGTGCATTCAGTGGCTCTTCTTCACAATTTGAAGTTTCAGACTGAAATGTGAAATTGTAGCATTTGTAGTTTTGTTCAATTTTTAATTTTTTTGTTTTGAATGAATGGGAGATAATTATGCAGTATATCATCATTGGCACAAGTCCATGGTATGTCTCACTCCATCTTAAAAAATGCAGCCAAAGAGAGACCCAGCAGAAATCATTCTCTTTGCTTATTACTATGATGGTGCTTTCAGTCCTCACATTTTGCTACCCTGTCCACTGGTGTGCAGTAGATATGGGCCAGATGTCAAATGCAATGTACATCACTTTGGCTGCTTGCCAAATGAAGTGCATTTAAAGAATCGCTGACTTCCATCTCTGCAAAAACACGTGTTTTAAAAAATGAAGTCTCTGCTCTCTCTCACTCCAAAGAGTGACCCATTGAAGGCTTTATTTAACAGTGTATGTCTGTGCAAGTCTAGTAGACAGCCTTTGCATGTCTACTCAGAATTAAGTCTCTGTGTGTCTAGTGGAGCTTACTCTCTACTAATTTTGTTTAGCATTTCACCCCAGGCAGGACTACAGTTTCTGTGCATGAAACTATTTGCCACAGTAGCTTGTTAGTGTATTTTGGTTTTATGGTGAGAGTCATTGACAGTAACACTGCTTAGATTGGGCTTACAGATTCAATATTTCAGTTATGGATTTGTAACCTAGACCTACAGATTTGTAACTGGTCTGTATTCAATAAGACTGTTTAATCTTACTAAAAACCTATGCCATCCCAATATACCTTAAGCCAGCTGCCAGATTGAACTAAGGAGATCTGTTTGGCTTCTAATTGGGGCACAAGAAAGACAATGTTTCTACGCCACTCTCACCAGTAAGCGAATCTGTGACAATCAGGAACAGGTCACCTATACCAAGTCCTTGTTCCCTCCTTGCTCACTGGTGAGAGGTGGGTAGAAAATCAGAAGCTATACAGACCTCCTTTACCCAATCTAGCAGCTAGGATATTAAGGTGGATGGAGGTGGGATTCAAGCCAGGAGACTTTACTTAGTTATGCAATGTAGCTGGCTCATGAAGAATGGCAGCTGTAGGTAAACAAAGATCTGTACTGCTGAAGCTAAACCAATATTTGAAATCTGCAAAGGGGTGCCAAGTCAGATGGTGCCAAGCTCAAAACATATGGTACAAAAGGAGCGGCTTCTGTCCACTTTGGAGGCATGACATGTAGACGATGCAGTCCCCCCAACACGGCTGGAAATCGCTCTGGGGCCACCTAAGGTGGCCCAAAGCCGCTGGCAAAAAGAGCAGCGAAAACCTGCTCCTTGTTGGTGGATCATTAGGGACTGCAGTGGCACCCATTTCAGGAGTGGGCCATCCAGTCATTATGGTCCTGGGCTGATTGGGGGCCCAATTGTGGCTGGAATGGCCAGAGGCCATTCCAAGCTGCCTGGTTGCTTCACCCCATTGTCTCAAAAATAAAGTATACATTTGCAATAATGCCATGTGTCCTGGAATGTCTAGGACTTGGAAGGGCTCCATAAGGAACTAGACAAGACCCTGAAGTGTAAAGATATATCATTAAATGCCAAAGTTAGGATTGTCTAAGCCATCGTATTTCCCATTCCTATGTATGGTTGTGAGACCTGAACAGTGAAGACAGGGGAAAAAATCAACTCATTTGAAATGTGATGCTGTAGATGAGTTCTGTGAATACAGTGGTCCATTAAAAAGATAAGTAAATAGGTCCTAGAGCAAATCAAGCCTGAACTCTCCTTAGAAGCCAAGATAACTAAACTGAAACTGTTGTACTTTGGACATATCCTGAGAATAGATGACTCACTAAAAAAGACAATAACAGTCGAAGGCAGTAGGAAAAGACCACATTCAAGCTGGATAGACTCAATCAAGGAAGCCACAGCCCTGATTCTGTGAGACTTGACTTAGAGGTTGCCATAAGTCCAAGTTGATTTGACTGGCAGTTAACAACAACACGTACCCTATACCATTCTAGCTGTCCAATATTTCATCCCAACCCCATTAAGATCTAATAAGCTCCTGGGGAAAACATACTGTGAAAAGGTGTAGGGGAAAACAATGAGCTATATCCTTGAGTCAGCATTAGGATTTCATTACCCAGTTCCAGAAATTCTCTTCAGTGTACCAGGATTGTGTGTTGTGAGGTCTATGAAGAAGGAACCTTCTCGCTAACTAGGACGAAATCTCTTTGTTGTCCAGGACTTACAGGAAATAATCCTACTTAATTGTTACTCAGTAATTCAATGTAATCGAAAAATGAATAAAACAGGTATGTTTGGAAAACTGCATCTGTGAAATCATTGGTAGTTTGGCTTCTGAGAGTATTTGAATTGCTTTACTTGTGTTAAAGCTGATGAAAGAATTTTAATTATGCAATTAAATTGTCACTGATGTTGGTCCTAATGACTAATGATCTTCTTAAGTTTATAGAGGATGAGACTGCTAAATAATGTGCTGGAATGGTAAATGGTAACAAGTCCAAAGAACATGAGAAATATCAGCGTTTGGCATTTTTTGAAAAACAAGGGTGTTATCCCTGCAATTGGATGATAGCACCATTCACACTCTCTTTCAGATAGGCTTAGCCCGAGGGTGGGCAACTATGGAGGCTAGGGGGGCATATTAGCCCTCCAGGAGAGTTTGGAGGGCCACATCTTCCCCATTGCATGTGCATATGTGCCTTCAAGTTACCTGTTGTCTTATGGCAACCCCAAGTAGGCAAAGAATACTCAGAGATGGTTTTGCCAGTTCCTTTATCTGAAATACACCCTATAGCACCTGATGTTGGTTAGCAGTGTCCTATCCAAGCACTAACCACAGCTGTCCCTGCTTAGCTTCTAAGATAAGATTCATAGCAAAAATACCTTTTTCAAATGCCTCCAAACTCCTCTAAGGAGCGCGGGGGATTTCTGCATTGTTTTTAGCCCCCCTGGATCATTATAGGACTAGGAGAGGCTTTTCCTATTTACTTCTTTTTTAAAAGGAAAGCCTCTTCCAGGCCTAAATGGCTGGGAGTGGGGGGGGGACATGGCAAAAATGTCCCCACGCCCTGTAGAGGGCATTTGGGAACTAAAAACAGTTTTTAAAATTGACACCTGTGGGCAATGGGGACCACAAAGACTGCCCTGGGTGCCATGTGCAGTTTGCTCACCCTTGGCTCAGGCCCTAAACCTTAGGGTTTGATAGAGGAATGCAAGACTTTAAGGAACCTGAAGGGTTTTATAATGACCAAGGAGCCTTGATTTATTGCTTTTTCATCCAAAGAGAACTGATCATATGATAGAATTATTATTTGAGAAGTGCAATTTATGGTTCTACAGAAGAATAAAGATCTATTTCATGCAGTTATTTGGCTGTTGCAACTCTGTGGGGAAGTTATTAAGTGTCCACTTTTAGAAGTACAGATTTGAACCACAGCTCAAAGCTCAAGAGCCCTGGTGGTGCAGTGGCTAAATGCCTGTACGGCAGCCACTCACTCCTAGACCACAAGGTTGTGAGTTCAATACTAGCCAGGGCTCAGGCTTGACTCAGGCCTGCATCCTTCCGAGGTCGCTAAAATGAGTGCCCAACTGTTGGGGGGCAATGAGCTTACAGTTGTAAACCGCTTAGACATCCCATAGTGCGATATGAAGAAGTATATAAATGAAGCTGCTTTGCTTTCCTTTGAAAAGCAATTCATTCCCATTTACAGTGGATCCTTCCTATTGGTGGGCTAGCGATCTGCAGATTTAACTGCTTGTGTATTTCCACGTTATATAATTGAGTGGCAGCACATGTACACAGATGTGCTGCCACAGATATGCACACGTCGTCAATGTTGAATAATTTGGGGCACAGCCATCTGCAATTTTTCCTAGCTGTAGTTGGGGGTGGAACTGAATTCCTGTGGGTGGGAAGGGTCCATTTTCCTTTTGAAAGGTATTTCATTGTGATTATTCCAGATAGCATTCAAAATCTGTCACATTACTTATCACTTTGTTACTTATTATTTTAAAGAACTATGTAGGATTGATAATGGAATGCATAAAACTTCAAAAAATCTGTATAAACACCTCTTCAATTATTTTTAAAATTAACTAGAAAATATTGTTCATTGCACCATAAATGCAACTTCCCCCCACTTTTTCCCTTTTGAATTTATTATGCCCTTGTTACAACCCCCCCCCAAAAAAAACTTGCTAGTGGTAGTTGCATTACTCATGACTTTTAAGCTCTGGTTTCAATCCTGTCACATGGAAGGCATTTGGTAAAAAGGATGTAATGACAGGAAGAATTTTCATTATTTTTTCCAAGTCAGGAAAACCTATCAGGAAAAATAGCAGATGGATGAGAATCTTGCACAATTTTCACCCAGTATTCAAACACGCCAAAGAACAGGGATTATGCTTCATAGAAAAAATATATTTTTGCACAAAAACCCAGGGTTTTATATTTGTTTGTGCAGAAAGCACTGTTTCCAGCACAGGAAAACTTTTTTTTTTCCTGCACAGAAAATGGGATTTTTGCACAAAAATCTTACACATACAGAATAATTCCTCCACAACACTTCAGGGCATTCAGATATGGGGAAAATATTGTGGAGGATTTTTTCCTCCCACAATAGAAAGAAAACTTCCACCATTATTTGCTCTCCCATACAAAGATGAAATAGTCAAGGATTTACATCCCTAAAAAGATTTCTGAAGTTACCACAACAGCATGAAAAGGTAATGCTTGGCAGCTACGCTCACATCATAAGCAAGCACTTGCTTGGAGAGGCACACATATGAAATGAATCCTAGTAGCTTATGCATGTTTGGAGATAGCAAGAAATGAGGCTGAATAAAATGATCTATTTTTGTTTACTTCCTCAATTGACTGACCATTTAAGCAAGATCACAACAAGGCAGCCAGAATTTTGTGTGGTCTTTACATATACATAAGTACTGTAGTTACAGTACTACACCCTGAATTCTGGCTCAAAATCCTCAGGGGAATGGACCCCTATCGATCACATCAACTGCTACCTGGTAAGTGAAGATTAGGGGACACCAATGGTCCCCATATAGCCTCTAAACTAGGGGCGATGCAAGTACCATGATTACATACAGTCATGAGTCCATAACTCTAGATTATGCATTCATAACTGCAATACAGGATTCCAACAAGCTTCTCTTAATAAAATCCAGCATCAGACTGAAACAACATTTCTGCTTCACATTTCTAACAAATGCAGGGGATGAGTATTAGCAAATCTCTGGCACACATTGGATTATTTGTCTACAGTTCACTAGGATGTGTTTGCAATATCTGCTTTCTCAAAAGTAATTTCCTTTTGCAGTAACTTCAAAAGTTGCTAAGTGTGCATGTACCATGCGATGGGTAGTTTACAACCTTCCTGGCTGGGAATAACATAGAAGGCCAGTGTTATATTTTCAAAGTCGTTGTTGGATTAGACTTTTTCTGGTTGAGAGAGAAGGTATGTAAATAGACAACATTAATGAAAATGTACCAGCCAGAATTAAACATGAAAAAACATCTGCACTAAAAACTGCCTTCTGAAGAATACGACTGGAAACATTTAATATTTGGTAAACTTTTCAGAAAAGCAGACAGGGTATACACCTTGTCAATTAAATTTACTGATGATCTCTTACAAAATGCCTACTGCAAGAATGTGAAGGTTGTTATAAATTGCCCATGAGGTCACTCAACAAGAATGCATCCACTGGTTGGATACTTCTATGAATTGCACAATCTCCCATGAATGACTCAGAATATTCATCTACTATTAGTTTTGATGTATGAGACCAAATTACATACTGAAATAAAGCAGCAGAAGTTTATGACTGCTCCATGTTTTAGGGGAAATTGTCATTATACTTCCTGTGTGCCACAGAATTCCTTACTTCAACACTGTTGAAACACAATGGCATTTCCAACAGAAATCTCATTTCTAAAATCTTTCAGCTGAGAAGAGCCTTTGTATTGCTCTCATACCATGAATTGTTTTTAGATGCTTTTGAAAAGGACTTGGGAATCAGTATTCTTCTGCTGGAGATGTCTCATCCATGAGGTCACCATAAGTCAAAGTCGACTCAAGAGTAGTTGACAACAAATTTCTTCAAAGTTATGTCTCAATTGTTTATCAAATCTAGGCACATCATGTCATTAAAGCTGATTCTGTGATATTTAAAATAAGGTCAGCCACAGTATAAAACAGATCTCCAATAAAGTCTCTTTGCAAATGATGATGACACCTTTTCGAGTTAACCAAAAATCATATAAAATATACATGTTTATCCACTGTTCGGATATTCCAGGCAATATAAGTCAAGTGCAACATTAAAAGACTTACTGGACTACTGACATTATATTAAGAACAGTTTCATTGTCTATATGAATGTCCAGCTCTCCTTCTCCATGAAAACAGGCCATTTTTGATTATGAGTATATTCAAGTTCAGATTCCTGGGACTACACTGAAAGTTACCTTAATGAGATTCTTTTTGTTAAAAAAATTTTCTTCCTTTTCCTTCTCTTCTATCCTTATTAGTCTTTCTAGCCTGCTTTAAGGATAGCAAGAGTTTGGTTGAAAGGGTTTGGTTGAAGGTAGGAGACTTCCATCATTTCTTCCATTAGGGCAGGAAAATCTTTAATAGCATAGAGTATGTAGCAAAATTTATCTTGAGAAAAGTTTCAAGTGAATGAATTCTTGGTATGTTGTCATCTCTTGTTGTAGCTGTTTGCCTCACTACCCAGAAGTTCCACATCTCTGTGATCTAATTCTCCAGTCACAGAATAAAGTATTGCTCCGTTTGTCCATCTTGGTTGCTTGGCATCAGCATCTTTGCCAGGAGACCTCAAGGGAGTCCGTTTGACTTTCTTTGCTAGCCTTGCACAGCAGAGTAATATTGAACTAAATATCATGGAAAATCCACAGAGCAGGAATGATGCAGTGTAGTTGCCCGTTGTATCTACAAGCCAACCTGTAGGAAAGCACACATCTCTGTAAGACACAATGTAATGTTTCACTCAGCCTTACTCTGGACCTATTCTCCCACACCTTCACTGGTAAGCTATTTTACAAATTCAAGGACATAGCCATGCTAGTCTGGAAAATCAGTATGGAAAGGGATCTTGCAGTACCTTTGACATTAAGTTGGTAGCATGAGCTTTCATAGACTTGAGCCTACTTTCTCAGATGCATATGGTGGAGTGGAAAGCCCTATACAGGTCTGTCCCTGGGCTTTCCATTCCACCAAATGCATCTGAGGAAGTAAGCTCAGGTCTACGAAAGCTCATGCTACCAACTTCTACCTTTTAATTAGTCTCAAAGGTGCTGCAAGATCCCTTTGTATACTATTTTACAGACTGACAACTTACTGCACATTGTATGAGGATGGCATTTCCTGTCCTCTTGTTTCATAGCACTTAGAAATCTGACTTCTTGCATATTCAGATATCATTCAACCACTAGTATCCCAAAAGCCAGTATTAAACAGTATAATCCCATTTATGCAAGATCAAATCTTGGAAATGATGGTCAGAATCCTCTATGGCAGTTACAAATATGTAACCTAGAATTACACTTTTTGTGCATTATCTTGTTGAGTAGTACAGTCTTGCTGACAGGTGCATGTATGCAAAATTACTTGTCTAACTGGAAAACCTAAGAAAAGCCTGCTAGCACACTGTGCATTGTATTTGAGCCAAAAATGCTCAACAGGCAGCTGTATTCATCTATGATTCTGGACATCATGTCTAACATTATTCTCTCAGAGGAGTCCTACAAACCTGTGATGCTTTCTAAGGGGTAGCCATGTTAGTCAATACACTGCAGTGCAATACATTGCAATACAAACAGCACAGAGTCCTGCATATCTTAAAGTCTAACACATTCATAATACCATGAGTTTTCTGCACTTTAGTCCACTTCATCAGATTTTGTCCAAAATTTCAGGTAAAAATATACAGTTACACAAAGTTGGGAGACCATATATTGCAACAAATGCAGGATGCCAATTCTATACCCACATCTTCTATGGAAATATTATAAGATCCAATAGTGTCAACCACAAATCAGGAGCACATTTTCCAAAGTGACATATTTATTTATTCATTTATTGAATTTATACCCTGCCTCTCTCCCAGGATGGGACCATCTTACATCAGCAATGACCTTTTGCATACTACACGGAGCCAATAGGCCAGTCTTTACATGAAAGGAAAAATGGATACAAAACTAACAGACAGAAATGATAATATGCAAAAAAAAATCCTTCAGCGTCCCAGGATATTGATTTTATAAATGTTCATTGTGGACTAATAGAATGTCAGACAATTAGAGGAAGAGATAGCTGAAGTGCAGTTAATTAGGAAGTTCAAGTCTATTACCAGAGATATGAATCTGGATAATTGTTTCTTTTCACATTACACATGTTAATTCCCTTAGTAAGTGACAGGATGTTTTTGTTATTATCAGGAAGATTCTACTAAATGACAGAGGCCTGTGTTAGTAATGTAATTGTCTCTGTTTATATTTAAACTGCCTTTAATATTCCTATCAACCCTATGTACTGTATGAATACCTAAACATCTGGCTATCAATCCATACATCTGATCAAATTAGGGTTCTCAGGCCAGGCTATCCTAGGTTTCAATACCAAAACTTTAAACCTAGAGGCCATGAGGGCTGAATTACCCTTGCATAAAAAATAAGCAAAATAAAACAAAACTACAGTAATCTATTTAATTTGCATGAAATTATGTGAGTCAAATAATTCCAATTTTCTTGGCATAGAATTTGGATTGCCTTGATAAAGAGGGCTGGCAGTGTTTGCTGCTGTTGCTCTTTCTTATTAGCACAGGAGTATAATACAGTGGGGTCTTGATATCTGCTGGGGTTTGGTTCCAGGATCTCCCGGTGGATACCAAAATCTGTGGATGCTCAAGTCCCATCATATACAGTGGAACAGTAAAAGGGTGCCCCTTACATAAAATAGCATTATATATATATATTCAAGCCATGGTTAGTTGAATCCATGGATATAGAATCTGTGGATATGGAGAGCCAACTGTACACAGCAAGTCTGGATTATAATGACACAGAAAACGTTAATAATAATAATAATAATAATAATAATAATAATAATAATAATAATAATAATAACAACAAAATTTATTTATATCCTGCTTATTGACAAACAATCCAAGCTGCTTACAATAAAACCCATATAACATATCCCAAAAAAGAAAAACCAACCCACCCCCTTAAAACAGCATTAAACGGTACATAGTTAAAATAGCGTTGGCTTGAATCCTGTTGGAATCCAATTGCAAATGTATAACCTAGGTGTATACACTTGTGACTTCCATATTCACAATCCCTAAGTAGCCCCTAGTTTATGGGGTACATAGGGACCGTAAGAGTTCCTCAGTCTCCACTTACAGGGAAGAAGCTGTTGAGATCAATGAAAGTCTTTTCCACTGTCAACTGGGAAGCATCTGACTGATGGCTCTGGCATGAGGAGGAACTGTGATGGAGTCCTAGTTATGTCACCTGGGATAGCTTACAGGAGGAAGCTGAAATGACAGCCAAATGCTTCCTGAGTGACAGATGAAAAGAACCCCATCAATCCCAACAGCTCCTTCCTGATGAGTGAGGTTTGGTAGGATCAGGATGGGTCTCACTGCATAGTGCCTGTATCTGTGTATTGGCTTATAGTGACCGCATGAATTTCATAGGGTTTTCTTAGGCAAGGAATACTCAGAAATAGTTTTGCCAGTTCCTTCCTCTGAAATATAGCCTGCAACATCCAGTATTTCTTGGTGGTCTCCCATCCAAGTACTAACCATGGCTGACCCATCTTAATTTCCAAGGTCAGCCAGGATCTGGTGCTTTTAGAGTATTTGCATACATTAATCTTCAACAGGATTCTGGCCATTGTGTGAATTTGGATGATGGGGGATCTTTAACTATTTTTTAATAACAAGACAAAACATGAGACATTCTTTGACAGTAACAAGAAGACAAACGTATTGGTTTATGTTATGATTTTTCAGATTTATCAAACACCTCAAGTACCTTTCTATTTTCACTGGTCTTCCACTAATTCCTCTTTCTACAATCTCCTGGTTTTCAGTACCAATTTATAAAGGAATATGCTTCCCCCTGGTGTTTAGTATAAATAAAAGCAAGCTTTTAACTCATTCCACTCAAATAGAGATGGATGAATAAGACAATTTCTGATCTGTCACTTTTGCAATCATTCATAAATGTGTTCCATTCTGTGTCTGCATTCACTCATTATTGTTATGCTACAACAGCCTTAATTTAAAATGTGTTTATTGAATAAATAAATACATTTTAAATTTATTTTTTTAAATAAATAGCTCTCATCTCTGTTCTATACCATGGGTTGCTAGAAAAGTCTGATACCATTAATATTTTTGCTATCTGTGTTCACTGGCAGGCAATCCCAAAAGCTAGGATTGTCAGTACTTGAGTTGAGAGAAAGTCCTAAACCTAATGCTGACTTAAATAATGATTAAAGCTAGCAAGAGAAAAAGACTGGTTTAAAACAAGCCTCCACACAGTACTCCCTCATATATTTCCTGAACAATGATCCAACTTTGACCAACGGATGTAAAAACCTATACATTTCAACTCCACTGAACATCCTCCTGAGTGCAATGGAAGTTGCATCCAGATACATGTGCACAGGAATGCACTCTAAACATTATTAATTCACAATTTAATCTCTCATTATTTGCACCATAAAGGTGATGCTTTAATTTTTAGATAAGTTAATTTTTACTGATTTTAGAATATGCTACAAAATATACTACCTAATGGATAACTAAATGAAAAAAAGCCAATTTGGCAGGCAGAATGAAAATAATCATGGCCAGAATTCTGGGTCAGTTACTTAGTTCAGTATACTTCACTGAGTTATTCCTCCTGACCCAACACCCTCCCAAATCTGATGGAAACATTATTCAATTAAATTTCCAGTCACCAGCAGAATAGATCTCCTTCTCCCTGTGCAGCTGTTGCCTGGTAAAAAGTAGGTTGGGGGGGTGGGAGCGGGTGGGTTACAATTGTGGCAATAGTGTCCAAATCATTACTAAATAGTGATTGTGAATATAAAACAGTTATGAATATATAATTCTAGGTAACTATTCCATACTCATGATTGTTGTTTTCTCATGATTGTGAAACTATTGCCACTATCCATAAGTCCACCCGCCCCTCAGCCTACTTTACTAGGCATAAGTTGCGTGGGGAGAAGGAAGTCCATTCTGTAGACAGCATGATGTCTCCATCAGGTGTGGGGAGGTGGAGGTGGGCCTGGAGAAGTTACCTAGTTAAGTATATCCAATAGCATTTAAAAAAAACCCACTAAACAATGATACCTTTATTGGGCCAACCAATGCACAATATACATGTTGCAAGATTTCAAAGCTCCATTGACTTCTTCATCAGGCAAGGTGTTAAAAACCATACAGGAGGAAAAAAATTGAAGATGTTAGTCATAGGTCTGCACCTTGTTGTTTTTGTTCTCAGTTCAGATGGTATGGAGGAGTATCTCTTGCTGGGTGTATATTGTACAGGAGAGTGCTGTATACTTAACTTTATTAAGATACTTAGCTAAGTATACAGTCAGCCTTCCATATCTGAGGATTCTTTATCCACAGATTCAACTATCTATGGCTTGAAAATATTCCAAAAAAAATATATAAATTCCAAACAGCAAACCTTGATTTCACTATTTTATATGAGGGACACCATTTTACTATGTATATAATAAGACTGGAGCATCCACAGATTTTGATATCCAAGGACCCACTGTAATTCATATTAACAACTTAGATACAGAATTCCAGCCCATACATGAGAAAGGATCACGTTAGTTCTTCATATACAATAAAAAGTCTCTTTAAAATAAATGTCTCTGGTAGAAATTACTGATTCTGTTGAAAGGTTAACCGTGTGGGGTAACATGCTTATATTCAGACTACTTAATATCAACCAAGCAGGTTAATATTACTTCGTATTAACCAAGTGAGGGGGGTGTGCGGAGTATTTACAGCAGGGGTAGGCAACCTTTCCCCTTTAAGGGCCGAGGGACTTCAGCTCCCAGAAGCCTCAGCCATGTTGGCCAATAGTCCCATGTTGGCCAACAGCTCCTGGGATTCTGGGAGCTGAAATCCCTCAGCCCTTAAAGGGGAAAGGTTGCCTACCCCTGATTTACAGTTTCTTTTAATCCAATTTAAGTTTTTAAAATGCAATTTAAAGAAAAACTAATATAATTTTTTAAGAAAAAGAAAATTAAATTACTGATTTTTATTCACCCTCTGAATCAGCATTCTCTCAACCCTCCTTCTAAACAAATTGTGCCACAATAATGAAATGATAGGTTTATCTTAGGGTCACCATAGGTTAGAACAGGGGTAGGCAACCTTTCACCTTTAAGGGCTGAGGGACTTCAGCTCCCAGAAGCCTCAGCCATGTTGGTCAATAGTCCTATGTTGGCCAATAGCTCCTGGAATTCTGGGAGCTGAAGTCCCTCGGCCCTTAAAGGGGACAGGTTGCCTACCCCTGGGTTAGAAATTATTCAAATGAACACAGCAAAAATCAGCATACACTGCCAAAGACTTGAAAGAAATGGAAGAAGCCATAGATTAGATTTGAGTGTCAATATGCTTGTGTATTACATTGATTCATATGAAAACTCACCTGCAACAGGAGGGCTGATAAGGTATGGTATTGCATGAAGGAAGTACACCACTCCAAGAGCTGATGACAAGGAAGCCGTGCCCACCACATCTGCAGTCACCACTGGGATTAGGGTGACGTAGGCTCCATCAAAATACCCAAAGGTGAATGAGAAAGGCACAAGGAATGGAAAGTTTTGGAGAACTGGAAGAAAAAGACAGCAGAGGCCATCCATTCCAACTGCAAAGAGGTAGCAAATGTAACGGTACTTTTTCAAACACCTGCAAGGCATTGAAGAAGATAGGAAAGAAACAAAATCAGTCTTGATGAATTCTTCATTCTTCTCCATTTGTAATCAGCATTCTTCAGTAGGAGAAAGAAACCATCTGCAGGTAGTGCTGACCTGGTAGCTACCCTTGCTTTCTTATCTTCCTTATTTAGTGCGGTTCCCAACAATGATTATGACCCCTTTTAAAAAGAAATGGAACAGAAAAGCACCTCTGAGCACCCTAGTTTTGGAACCACCTCCCCTTTCCCTTCCCATTAGCTATAGCCTCCCCATCACACAGAGTGAAAAAGCAGGTCTGACCAAGGTTTCACAAGAGGATTCCCATATAGACCTGGAAACCAATTCCTCATTTCAGAAATGAAGGACTGATCTAATTTCCTTCTCACTGATGGCAGTACAACTTAAATCTCTGCACCTGCACACTTTCATTATTGGCTCCTAAAAGGTTGTATTTACTTTT
>JAIPUX010001880.1:28220630-28233772 GCA_020142125.1 Phrynosoma platyrhinos
GGACTTCCATCTTCCAGGGGTGGGACTTTCAGGGCTGGACTTCTTCCCTCTGCCCTTCCGGGCCTTCAGCTGCCTCTTTCCCGCCCTCTGTGTGCCAATGAAAATGGCTTCGTGTGCCATCTCTGGCACGCATGCCATAGGTTTGCCACCATGGATATAGGATTTTACAGATCATAACCAACACTCTGAATTGTGCCTGGAAGCAGAACAGTTATGTGTTTGGAAGAACAAAGATACACAAGCCAAAATCCAGTTCCTACTACCAACTAGACTAGACTCACTTGGTTTTTATTAATCGCCATCAGGTGGACTTCAACATAAGGTGACCCTATGAATGAGAGACCTCCAAGTCATCCTGTTATCAACACCCCTGCTCAGACCTTGCAAATTTAGGGCAGTGGCTTCCTTGATTGAGTCTATCAATCTGGAATGCAGTCTTCCTCGTTCCCTGCAGCCTTCTATCTTACCAAGCATTATCATCTTTTCTAGTGAGTCATGCATTGATATATCAAAAATCTGACAGATATTAATCTTGCCTTCTAGGGACTGTTCAAGCTTGGTTTACTCTTTGACCCATTTAGTTGTCTTTTTGGCAGTCCATGCTACCTGCAAAACTTTCCACCAGCACATTTCAAATGAATTATTTTCTTCATTGTTCAGCTTTCACAACGGTACAGAGAAACAGGAAATATAGATGGCATGGACAATCCTGACTTTAGTATTCAATTATATATTCCTCTACACCCCACTGCTGATTCTACTACATCAATGTAATTTACCTAAGTGTGGTCTTACTAAATTCCCATTGATCCAATGGATGTATCATAGCTAGGATTAGCAGTTGGATTTAGACCATTTAGTGACATCTTTGAAAGCCAACATAATGTAGTGGTTTGAGAGATGGACTATGACCCTAGAGATCAAAGTTCAAATCCCTGCTCAGCAATGGAAATTCACTGGGTGACCTTGGGTGAGTCACACACTCTCAGCCTCAGAAAACCCTGGGTAGGGGTCATCTTAGGATAATCATAAATTAGCATACAACAACAACAAAGTGATATCTTTATGGAGAAATTAAGCTCCACTCTTAGAATATGTATATATAGCTTGGATGTACTCTTGGATTCATCCCTGAACCTGAATGCCCAGGTTTCAGTAGTCACCAGGAGCATAGTTTGCATAGTTAAAACTAGTGTGCCAGCTCTTCCTGTTTCTTGGGAAGCCAGATCTGGCCATAGTAACACATGCCTTGGTTGAATTACTGTAATGCAATCTATATGTGGGGCTGTTGTTGGAAACTATTCAAAAACTTCAGCAGTTTCAAAATGCTGCAGCTAGACTATTGCCACGGGGCTGGTTATAGGGAGTACCATATATATTCAACTATAAATCGACCTCATGTATAAGTCAAGGGTAGGTTTGGGAGCCAAAATTATGGATTTTGATATGACCCATGGATAGGTCAAGGGTAAAACTTAGGGGCATGTAATGAAGGCTGTAAAGGACAAAGAAAAGAAAAACAGTGCCAAAGAACTTACAAAATCCCAGCAGGCATAATTATTTGTGCTCATACTAAAGGCTGGATGGATGAGAGAGAGTAGAAGGGGTCAGTCCTTCCACAGCAGATTAAACTCTTGTCTGTCACCAGGGGATGGTGTGTGTGTGTGTGTGTGTGTGTGTGTGGCAATTTTTTAGCCTAACTTCTAGACTTATACATGAGTATATACAGTATATAACGCTGTTGCCGAAACAGCTTCACTGGCTGCCAGTTTGTTTCTGGGCTCAATTCAAATTTTGGGTTTGACCTATAAAGACTATCCATCACCCTCTCAGGCTTGGCTGGTGGGGACATGGGAGACAGCCTTCTTGGTGACTGCTCACAAACTTTTGAACTCCCTCCTAAGGGAGGTTTGATCTGTGCCCTCCTTTTACCAGAAGGCAAAAGCCTTCTTGCTTATGCAGGTTTTCAGCCTTGGCTGACCAGAGTGAAGAGATGTGTAATTGGCTGTGCTGGTTGTTGGGGTTTTTTTTAGTATGTAAATGTGTATTTTAAGTATTTTAATGGTTTTAATTTTTTAAGCCTTTGAAAGTAGTGTTTTCACTGAATTTAATTTTAATTTAATTTAATTTAAGCATTTAATGCTTTTAAAGTTTTTTATATTCTATATTGCTTTAGATGTTTTAATTTAGATTGTAAGCTACTTTGAGCCGCATTCCAAATAAAAGTGGGATATAAATAAAATAAAATCAATCAATAAAATATAGCTTATCTTCAGTCTGCACTACTCTGTCCAGCACATACCATATATGCTTGTCTATAAATCGAAAAAATTATGACAAAATCCTGACCTCAGAATCCTGGGTCAACTTATATACCGGTCAATACAGTTATAGTGCTGAGAAAGAAATTCTGCCCAACACCCCATTCCCTTTACCTATGCAGCTACGGATCAGGCAAGTAGAGTTTGTGAGTGTTCCTCCTTTCCCAGGGAACTGGGAAACAGCCCCGGTTGCTTTTTTGCAAGGTGTGCATGCATGCGTGTGTATGTCTCCCACTTTCCCAGAAAGAGCCCCAACTGCTTTTACAAGGGGAAAGTATGTCTGTATATCTCTCTCTTTCCCAGGGACCAAGGAAACATCCCCAATCACTTTTTGCAAGGCACACCTGTGTGTGTATGTCTCTCTTTCCCTCCTTTCCCAGGGAGGAGGGAAACAGCCCCAATTGCTTTTTGCAAGGCACACCTGTGTGTGTATGTCTCTTTCCCAGAGAGGAGGGAAACAACCCCAATCGGGAGAAAGTGCATGAGTGTGGGGGCCTTTGTCATTTGCATTCTTTGTTACATGCCCCTAAATTGTACCCTCGACTTATCCACGGGTCATATCAAAATCCAAAATTTTGTCCCCCAACCCTGCCTTCAACTTATATATGAGGTCGACTTGTACACACGTACATATGGTATCTGAGAGAGGTAAAGTCTCACACATGTTTCTTTCTGTTTTAGACCGATAAACAAGATTCAACCTAGAAGAACTGCAACCGTTGCAGAAATCTGCTCTTCCAAGAGGCCAATAGGTATGTGCTGCTCGTGCTTAATGGAAGTGTTTCTTCCACAACATATCATGACACAGCATTCATTGGAAAGTTTTCCTCGTTGAAAAACAAGTTGAGGCACTCTTTCTGTCCAAGCCAATTTTGCTGGAGGCCCATTTTCCTGAGCTCTTGAAGCTGTGCCATCCTCAGATCTAATAGTTATACAATATCACCGTTACTTCACACTTCCCAGCTTCACTCTGTTCTTTGCATAATTAAAGGCAGCCACAGCCTGCAGCATTAAATATCTGTCTCTCTCACTCTTCCTTGGCTTTGCAGGAACACAATTCAATTTGTACTTGCATTTATTTTAATTTTGCTGTGAATATGGTAATATAATTGAATCAATATTTGTGAACCAATACAAAGAGGTTCATGACAGTTTGCCTTAAATCTCCTTCCTCAAAAAAATAATAACCACAATTTGAAAATAAAATTGTTGTTTATACAGGTGAATTTTTGTATTGTAGAGCTCTTTCTGATGAAAAAGCCCATTGCCTTTTTTTTTTTTATTCAGCCCTTCTCACTTGATTTTGTGGTTAACCAAAATAAACCCCAACAACCACTTGTCAGGAGGATGTTTGGATAACAACAAACTGACACTACCTGGCCACTGTGTGTACCATTTGAGATTCAGTTGTTGGGTGAGAATAGAGGTTTGTGGGAGAGGAAGGTTTATATAAATTGGTTCCAAACATGGCCAGCTATAGGAACATTCAGAGCTGTTCCAAGAAAGGTTGCAAAGCATAAGATGCCTCTACCCAGAAGCAAACTGACAACTAAATTTTATTTCAATATTAGTAATAGGTGTAACAGTTTGAGCTTTGGACTAGGACTTTTGAGACCAGAGTTCAAATCCCCGCTCAGCCATGAAAACCCACTGGATGGCCTTGGACAAACCATACCACAGAGGAAGGCAACAGCAATGTCCTCTGAACAAATCTTGCAAAAAAAAAAAAAAAAAGCTTAGGGTTACCTTAAGTTGATAATGACTTGAAGGCACAACACAACAAATTAATGCAGTATGATAGCTGCATCACAGCAGGCTTTGTTGTTGTTGAGTGCCTTCAGTTTGTTTCTGACTTATGGCGACCTGAAGGCAAACCTATCATGGGGTTTTCTTGTCAAGATTTGTTCAGAAGAGATTTGCTATTGCCTTCCCTTGAGGCTGAGAGCATGTGACCTACCCAAGGTTACTACTTACAAGCTTTGCGGTGCCCAGGCCATGGAAAGGCACACACATAGCTCTGTACTTGAATATTATGGCATGACAGCATGGGCAAGCTATGGTAGCTACCTTGCTGAGCTACAAGACAGGGCCATCATTGGGTAGAGAAGAAGGGAGGCAATGGTTCATGGTATTTTCTACTTAAAATATGGTGTGCATGATCCCTTTTGGTTTGCAGCAGATCAGTAACAAACTGCACAATCCATCACTATCAGGAAATAGATTAAAAGTGTATTCAAGCAGTGAAGACACCAGTGAGGGAGGAGGGCAGAGTTGCTTCCCATGGATTAAATCACAAGTATTAGTAGGTCATGATCAGGTTGTGTACACTGTTCTAGAGTACACTGCACACCAGCTAGATCCTACTTTCTTTTGCAGCACTGATTTCCTTTTTTAATGAAAGGCAGACCATCAAGTTCAGCCTTTGTCAAACATTTTACCCCCAAGGAACCCACTGAAATATTTTTTTCAGGTCTCAGGGAATCCCTACATAAAAATTATTATACCTACAGCTCACAAAAGGATTATTCTCTCACAGAACCCCTAGCAACGTATTGTGGAAACCCACAGAACCAATAAAGAACCGATATGATGTGGAGAATAAAATTAAGAAATAAAGGGAAAAATAATAGGTTTTGCAAGTTTTTCGGGCTGTGAGGCTAAGAAGAATGTATTCCTGACGTTTCGCCTGCATCTGTGGCTGGCATCTTCATTCTCTGAAGATGCCAGCCACAGATGCAGGTGAAACGTCAGGAATACATTCTTCTAGATCTAGAACATGGCCTTACAGCTTGAAAAACCCACAAAAACCTATAGATGCCAACTGTGAAAGCCTTCAACTTCACAAAGGGAGAAATCATTGAGAAATACCTCCATGTCATAGGCTGAATTTATAAGGTGGCTCTAAATTTGAAGAAACTTAACACTTCCTCAGCTACGGATGCATGAATCTCCCATTTTCTTGAACAAATATATTTCCTTATTTTGGTCTGAGTGCTAGGAAACTCCCTCAGATCAACATGCAATCAGGAGAGGAAAATATTTTTACTGGGACAGAATTACAGACTTGAAGGGACCCTTGGAGGTCATCTAGTTCGATCTCTTGCATGTGTATCATCTGCAATGCAAGACGCATCAACAAAATCCCTGGCTTATACTCTCCCTACCACCACCTCTGAAATACCTTCAGACTTGAAGGAAAATCTACCACTCCCCAAGACAGTTTTGAGAACAGCAGTCAGAAAGGGATCTCTACATGAACATTTTACATATATAAATTGTTGCTCTTTATATTCAACACCTGATATAATTTGCTTTTTAAAGAAAAATTTAACAGATGTACAACTTTGAGTAGAGCTGTTTTGTCCCCAGATATATTACACTAAAACTGAACACTGGCCTATTATTATTTTTCTCCTTCTCTTGTGAAGGGAGTATCAAATATTTTTGAATGCTTAAGATACTTGGAGAGTGTATATATAGAGAGAAGGGGCCTTCTTGAGTCACTCTTCTTTTTCATCAAGGAGAGTTCTTGCAAGGGTTGCCATGAGTCATTGTGATTGCACAACCAACGTGACACACATAAATAGGGGTCACTCCAGTCCTCAGGAGCTGACAAAATGTAGGGCAACACAGGCCATATAATTCTTTACTAAACTGACATGCAGCACCTTCTAGGCAAGAACAATCCTTAAAAGGGTTCATGTAAAAAGTTTTGAAAATCAGCTCCTTAAATCAGAAGCGTTCAGTGTGCTCATTTGCATTTGTCCATGTACTTTTCATTCCCTTTGAAGTCATTTGGGGGAAAACACTTTGCTGAATGCCTTCTTCTTCCCTTTGTACCACCCTGAGATTATAGAATCATAGAGTTGGAAGAGACCTCAGGGGCCATCCAGTCCAACCTCCTGCCATGCAGGAAGACACACTCAAAGCACCCCCCAAGAGATGGTCATCCAGCCTCTGTTTAAAGACCTCCAAAGACAGAGACTCCACCACCCTCCAAAGAAGTGTATTCTACTGTTGAACAGCTCTTACTGTCAGGAAGTTCCTACTAATGCTGAGATGGAATCTCTTTCCTCTAGTTTGAATCCATTGCTCCAGGTCCTATTCTCTGGAGTTGCAGAAAACAAACTTGCTCCATCTTCAGTATGACATCCTTTCTAATGCTTAAACAGGGCTATCATATCACTTTTCAACCTTCTCGTCCCCAGGCTAAACATACACAGCTCCCCAAGTCACTCATAGGGCACGGCTTCCAGACCTTTCACCATTTTGGTTGCCTCTCCAATGGACGCACTCTGATGCAAAGGAAGGTCCACTCTGTGTCCCATGTTGCACCAGAAGAAACAGGTAAGAATGCAGAGTGGTGCCAAACTTGCAGGGGTACCTCCTTTTTGGACATCAGCTTTTCATCAACTGGGGAAAATTCTACAGCTTTCAAAGGCATTGTGCATATGTTTTCACAATAACACATTTTGAGTGTGGCTTCAGCCAAGCAATCCTGCTGTGCAAATACTAAACAGCCAAATTAGACCTTGCTTTAATGACTTTATTACACACACACATACACACACTCAAAGAACTGTATGCAAAATGGTTTTACCTTGTCACGGCTCTAGTGCAGATTGTAACGATGAAGCAACCAATCACAACCATCCAGCCCCAGCCGCCATCCGGAGGAGAAGCACTTAAACCTTTCCTTGCTGCAGCCATGGCTGTGATGGGGAAGCTTTTCTTTTGGTCCAGAGTCTCTCTGTAAAACCAATGCCAGTTGACAGGCAAGGTATGCATGGAATGCTACCTGGTGCAAGGATTATTTGACATCTGAAACAAGAAAACAAAAAAGAACAGTAGGAGAAAGAAGAACAAAGCAAATGGCCCTTTGTTCTGCAAAAGGTCACTATCAAATACTTCAATGGAGCCTCTGCTTTATTTGTTTAAAGTTAAGCTTTATTTTTAACCGCAAGGATTCCAGGATGCAAATTCTGTGCATTGTTTAGAGCAGCTGACTATGGGCCATATTCTTTGATTTAATCCAGAGTCCCTCCATTGATCTTGTTGTGTAGTCACATCACCAGGGACAGACTGAATCTTTATAACTAGCAGAATTTGTACAATATGAAAGTTTTAAAATCCTCTGTCACCTATCAAGCAATTAAAAATTAAGGAGAACAGACAAAATCCAAAGCTCCTATGTTTCAATATTCAAGGAAGTCATCAGTACCTAAAATCCGCTGTAGTATATGAGGAGGTAAGAGATGGGAGATACACACAGGGCATAGTTTAAAAAAATAAGCTCTGCTATGAACCAGAGCTTAGAACAGTTACCAGTTACAGTTTTTTGGACCACAGCTTCCACAGTCCTCCAGTTCTTGGTAGACTCTGAGAGTTGTAGTTCAAAGAAATAACTTGCCCAGGCTATGCCATGAACTCACTAGGTAGATTTTGGCAAGCTACGTTCAGCATCACCTGCAACATGGGAGATAACTATTACAACTAGATCTAATTCATATGAAGTGCTCTAAAGGCACTATACAAATGATAAATTTGGCTTTTACTGCTATTGTTAATCTGATACAAGTTTTGAAACTGCAGTTTACACGTGGAACCCAATTCTGTGCATGCTTACTTGCAAGAGGCAAAACAAATAGGATTTATTCCCAAGTAACTGTAAACAGAATTGTTCTGCAGCCCATTTGTATTCTCACTTAACTATAAAATCCTATTTACACCACTTTGTGAAGAATAGCCATGCACAGACTTCTACCCTGAGAACTAGGTTAATCGTATCTAAATTCATATATCACTGACTCAAACAAAGCAAAGATTATTGCTGTTGCATGCCTTCAAGTTGTTTCTGACTTATGGCAACCCTAAGGCACAGGGTTTTCTTGGCAAGATTTATTTAGAAGGGTTTTGCCTTTGCCTTCCTGAGGCTGAGAGAGGTAGCTATTACCTCATCCATCCCTAACACCCAATTATTCCCTTTCACTTGTCTATTTCATTTAGCTCGGTACGCTGAGTATCTGAACGGGTTATCATGGTGTGTGTGTTCCTTTATACTTGCTTTAATAAAAGTTTAAGTAGTTCCCCATGCCTGGAGTTTCTATCAGTGATTACCAATATAGTTGGCGCTTCGTTTTTGCATACATTACCTTCCTCTTGCAAAGCCAAGTTTAGTATTCTCCAAAGTAATTATAGACAGATTACAACTGCTGGTGGAGGTTCTACAGGCCCTACATATTTAGGGTAACAATTCACAATCAGAGCTATTAAAATGTGTGTGTGCTACTTAAATACCAAATGAAAGTATTGATTTAAAATTAGAGCATTGTCCACATTCATAAATTACATGATGCACACACATCTGTCTTTATGAAGAGCCCATTTGGGATTTTAAAATTTTATTTAATTAATTGTTTATTTATTTGCCTTTTCAGTTTATATAAAAGGAAAAGCTTCCCAACCTTCAAATAGAGGACATCTCTTACAGTAAGATAACTGCCAGCTCTATAAAGGACAAGCTTTCTGGTCCTCAAATAAAGGACATCCTTCTAATAAGATACTTGGCAACCCTACCTTTATCCTGAGTGGTCAGCATTCTTGATATCTCAGGGAGTAAACACATGGTGTGTTGGACAAGGACATTGGGAGACCAGAGTTCAAATCCTGGCTCAGCCATGAAAATCCATTGGGTAGCCTTGGGCAAGTCACACTCTCTTATCCTCAGAGGATGGCAATGGCAAACCCCCTCTGAAGGAACTTGCAAAAAAAAAAAAAACTATGATAAGGTCATTTAGAATCGCCACATGTCAGAAACAACTTGGAGGCACACAACAACAACAACAACAACAACAACAATCCACTTGCATATAATTTGCCCCATGCTTTCCGATAAAGACATATGAGGTCCTACTTTACATTCCAGCATGCACAGTAACCAGACCTGCCTCAAAAATGTGGCAGCCCTGAGTTCTGTGGCATTTGGTTCTTTCCATTTTAGGACTGTTAAACACATATACACACATTTCTGTTTTGTTTTATTTTTTGGTGTATTTTCAGTGACTAATTTGTGTGTTGTTCTTGCTTCTTCTTCTTTTTTCTTCTTCTGCTGTTTATGGTTGTCCTCAATTTGTCTATTTTTGCGAACATTTTTGCCAAGACATGTGTGCACGTACACTATACAGAAATTTCAAGTTGAACTGGAATCTTGTGCCCTCTGTTTCTCAAGTCAGTCTCCAGGGAAAATAATAGAAACATTCCTAAATAATAATAACTTTTAAATATTAAATACTTCAAAAATTCATATTTGCAAATAAATTATGTAGGTAGTCTACATTTAGGCAGTAGTAATATTGGCATAAAGATCACCTTAGGTCAAACACACTCTAATGTCTCCTTCAACTGGGTGCTTGTCTCAGACATTACTGGTGTGTGCTGTTATGTGCCCTCAAGTTGTTTCCAACTTATGGTGACCCTAAGATAAACCTATCACGGGATCTTCTTGGCAAGATTTGTTCAGAGTACCGTATTTTCCGACGTATAAGACAGCCCGCGTATAAGACGACCCCCTCATTTTTCCAGCCAAAATATAGAGTTTTAGCACCTTTATCCTCATTATCCTTATATCCGGCGTATAAGACGACCCCCCCACTTTAGCCACAGATTTTGCAGGTAAAAAAGTAGTCTTATACGCAGGAAAATAAGGTAAGTTTGTCTTTGCCTTCTTCTGAGGCTGAGAGCGTAACTTGCCCAACGTCACCCAGTGCATTTCCATGGCCAAGTTTGAACCCTGGTCTCCAGAGTCATAGTCCAACGCTCAAACCACTACAGCACACTAGTTCCTTCAGACATTACTACCTCTTGGTTACGCCAAATATTCAGTAATGTCTTGTAACAAAGCTGGATGGACATCCTGATGTACTGTCTTTTACAGTCGTCCCTCCACATTCGTGGGGGTTAGGGCAACAAAACCCCCACGAATGTGGAAATTCCGTGAGTAAGGTGAGCCCCTCCAACCTCCCCTCTGATGCCTTGGACAGCCAGCTCTTCCTCCACCAATTAAATGAGAGTCAGTTAAAGGTAGGGGATGGAGGGGAAAAAGAGCAAGCGCACACTTGCTCCGCTCTTTCCCTTCTTCCCCTGCCTTCAACTGGCTTCCTGAAGCCAGTTAAAGGCATGGAATAGAGGGGGAAAGGAACAAACGTGCACTTGCTCCACTCTTTCCCTTCCCTCCCCTGACTTTAACTGGCTTCCCAAACTCTTTCATGCACTCTTCCCTGGCTGCTCGCTCCCTCCTGGGCTTTTTCTTACCATGGAAAAAAATCCCAAAAGGAGGAGGAGTGCACACCAGCTGACTTAACATTCGTGAATAATCAAAACCGTGAATGTTAAGTCTGCAAATGCAGAGGGACAACTGTATTTTAGAGTGCCATCCAACTTAAAATCCATAATATTTTTATTTGATAATATCACAAAAGGAGTGTATTTATCCCTCATTACATTATGTCCCATCAGTCTGTATCTCTTTTAACCTTTGTAAGCCATCCAGAGTACCACCTATTAGAAAATGGAGGGATTTAAAGGAATAAGACAGTGGTAGCATGTATCTTATCCAACTGCCCAAATTTTGCAAAGACAGTCCCGATTAATGCTATCATCTCACTTTTCCAGCTACTTTTAAACTGACCCAGTTTCTGTCTTCTCCTCCCACTTTTCTCCTTTGTCCTTAGTTTATTTCAATTGCTGCAAACTGAGTTCAAAGTGCAAAAGTAGTTTGACTATGGCCCGAAACAGATGGGCAAAAAGCACCAACTTCAGGACAATCCAGGGGCGTGACGTGGAGATGACACATTCCGGATCGTCCAGAAGCTGCATTAAGGCTAGCTAAGTCAGCCCAAACCCAGCCACAAAAAGAGCAGGGGAAAAACGTTCCTTGCCGGTGGCCTTTTCTGGACTGCAGCAGCAGTCAGCCTCAGCACTGAGGTGCCTGGTAGCTGTTGTCTTGCACTGATCGGGGTTCACTTGCGGATGGAGAGGACCCGTGTGCTTGAGCCCTCAGTTGACTCAGCTGGAGCAGAGGAAGGCAGAATCTGGCCCTTCCCAGGAAGCTCAGGCAAAAGCAAACTGCTGCAGCATCTGGCCTGAAACAGACAGGCCAAAAGGAGCAGCTTCTGGCCACTTCAGGGGTGTGGCATTCAGATGGCACATGCACTCGATACAGCTGGAAACTGCTCCGAAGCTGCACCAAGGCAAAAGGAGCTAGACTTTTCAAGTGCAGATTTACTCCACTCCTGCTGGCTTGTTCGGGACCGCTACTATGGTCCACTTCAGGAGTGGGCTGTGCAGTCACCATGATCCCAGCCCAATTGGAGCTGGAAACAGCTCCTTCCGGACCGTCTGCTTTAGCCCTCTGCTAGCGGTATGTTCTTCCTCATTAATTCCTTTCGCCATTTTGACCATACTCTGGTATTGCTTGGCTACATGTGTCCTGGGTTTTGTCTGTAAAATGTTGGAGGGTCTGGTAGTAGTAGTAGCAATGCTGTAAGTTAGTTATCCCTTAGTTATTGCAAAAAGAATTAACTAAGTAGCTCATTATTTGTAAATATTCCTGATCTGGGAACTGGATTGGAATATAAACCTCACATTTATGAATTAAATTAAGTTGCTATTGTGGATATGCCAGTAATGCTTATTCATCTAATAACAAAGAAAAGGACTTTCAGGTCAAAGGATCCAACCTTTGCCAGGTTTGAGACCCATGATATCCCTTGTTTTAGGAAAAACTGGTGAAGAACCTCAACAAATATATTTAAATCAACTTCAGTGTTTGAAGAGTGAATCCTCCTTCTACTGGAAATAGAGATGAAATAAATGAAACCCTTCCTTTTGGGCCGTCCATATCAATGCCTTGTTGCTTTGTTGAAAAATATGTTTCAAGGAAAGATTTTAAACAAATAAGTAAAGCTGTCTGGTATGTGTTTCAGTTTTCCTTGGAGAGGAACCTAAAATAGCTCAGCTGCAGTCTAATCCTTTAGCTGTTGAACATACAATATTCATGCTGACAAAAATCACAGGACGTCCCATGAAATGTTATCTGATGCCATTTTGAGGAGGGGACTGAGGCCAATTCAAGGTAAACTGCAACAAACAACTTGGGGGAAGTGTCTCATTCTGCTTCTGCTGTATTAGCAGGGATCTCAAATGTTTTGGTCCCACAATTTTACCAATAAAACATGAGGGGTTCTTGCACACTACATATTTGCAGGTATGCCTCAATTAAGTGAAGTAGATGTGTTCCTGGGCATTACGTTTTGAACAGAAAAATCAGGTACCAGAAGCAGAAATAACATGAAAAGAATAGGGCTACATTTCCACACTGCAAAAAAGAGCACCTGAACGTGTTTTCAGCCAACGTTTTGTTCAAAATTAACAATATGCACATGTGAAATCAAAGAACTAAGTGATTTAACTCTTGCATAAATAAACAAAAACAGCCTCTATTTTTTATCAGCCTCTATTTTTTATATGATTTCCATTTTAGTGGCCCAACTTATAGATCTATGGGTTTTTTTTTAACTTGCTAGTTCATCACACAGTGGACAATTGGAAGTATAAACGGTGATTAACCTGTCATAATCCCACAATTGCACTAATGGTTTTCACACAACATTGTGTTCAAAGTACTATTATCCCGTGAATAACCCGTGATTATCATGCAATTGCACATTTTCACATGATATGGAGATGAAATGTGATTAAAATGCCATTATCCCATGAATAACCAGGCAAGAAACAGCAATAATAATAATAATAATAATAATA
>JAIPUX010001880.1:28237384-28248181 GCA_020142125.1 Phrynosoma platyrhinos
CCTTGTGGTCTCTTCCAACTCTATGATTCTATTATTCTATGATCATGTGTGCACAACTGCATTACCTACTGCTCACATAGCATTTAGAGAGGGGCACAGAGTACACTTGTCGTCAAATAGCTCACATTTCGTATTCATAATGGAAAAAAGCACTACAATTTTGCCCAACGTAATGCTCATTGCTTGACACAGTCACTCAAGCATTAAAGTGCATGCATGTGCTTTCTAACAAGTTCATATGAGTTTGACAGGGGAAAGGTAGCTGAAATTTTGCCAAGGTGTCAAAAACCAGGCATATACTGTTTGCCTTGAAATGGAGTAAACAGTTTAGTTAACAGATTAGGGTTTAAATGGCATAGTAAATAACCCAGTAATTATTTTGACAGCTGTTTGGGAGCAGCCAGGCAGATAGGAAAGAGGTATTATTTAACAGTACCTCTTTCTGTGGTGATGAGGAGTGAGGAGTGGAATGAAGGAACTAACAATTTCTACAAAACCTGAGATTAACGTTCATATACATCTCACAATCTGCTGCAATCTGCAGAGTAAACAAGAGTCTATGAGTATAAAAAAAGCAGGTCAGAATATTTTATTTATAATGGATGGTATTCAGTATTACAGCCACGGATTCATAACCTAAAATTGTTGTTGTTGTTGTTGTTGTTGTTAACTGCCATCAAGTCGACTTCAGCTCCTGGAGACCAAATGGATGAGATATCTCTAAGATGCTCTGTCCTCAACCTCTTTCCTCAGGTTCTTCAAGCTCAAACCCATGTCCACCCTGATTGAGTCCTGATTTTTATTGATGTAAGCCACCCCAATTGCTTTGGTAGAGGGGCGGGATAGAAACAATATTATTATTATTATTATTATTATTATTATTATTATTATTATTATTATTATTATTTGGTATTTCTCTCTTTCTCCTGCCCTCTACCTTTTCCTAGTATCATTGTCTTCTCCAATGATTCATGCCTTCTCATGACATGGCCAAAATATGTCAGCCATAATTATTATTATTTTTGGATATATATTATATCTGTATGATAATGTTAATGTTGTAAGCCACCCTGATTGCTTTGCAGAGAGGCGGGATATAAATTATTATTATTATTATTATTATTATTATTATTATTATTATTATTATTATTATTATTATTATTATAGTCATTTTAGCCACTAGGGAGACTGCAGGCTTGATCTGTACTAGAACTCATCTGTTTGTCTTCTTGGCTCTCCACGGTATTCCCAGCACTCTTCTCCAGCACTACATCTCAAATGAGTTGATTCTCCTTCTTATATGCTTTCTTCACTGTCCGGCTCTCACATCTGTACATGGTGAATGGGAATACTATGGCTTGGACGATCCTTACTTTAGTGTTCAGAGTTATATCTTTGCACTTTTGGATCTTGTTTGTCAGGCAATGACCTCCACAGTAAGCTAGTACCAATCTTGCCCTACCACACTGGATTTTAAAAGTATAGTTTAAATACTGTTTTTAACCTGTGTTTTTATCTTGGTTTCACCTTCTTTTATTCTGCATCCCCTTTTTACCTGTGCTGTGCTATGACGTAGTAAAGATGAACTGAACTGAACTAGGATCTTGTCCAGTTCTTTCATAGGTGCTTTTTCCAGTCTTCTTCTAATTTGACTGCAGTTTCCAGTCTGATCAAAATTTGATCCAAGGTATGGGAACACTTTGACTAATTCAATTTTCTCACTATATAGAATGAATTCTTGTAGATCTTCCATGGTCATTATTTTTGTTTTCTTAATGTTCAGCATTAAGCCTGCCTTGGCACTTTCTTCTTTAACCATTATCCATAATTGTTCCAAATCCTTGCTGTTTTCTGCTAGTAATATTGGTTGTGCTGTCTGCATAGCTTAGATTGTTGATGTTCTTTCCTCTGATCTTCACTCCTCCTGTCTCTGAGTCTAGGCCTGCTTTGCGTACAATATTTTCTGCACACAGTTTGAATAAATAAAGTGATAGTATGCAGCCTTGCCTGACCCCTTTGCCAACTGTGAACCATTCGGTTTCTATGTATTCTGATGGCAGCCTCTTGTCCTGAGTACAGGTTATGCATCAGGACTATCAAATGTAGTGGCACTCCCATTTCTTTGAGTGCTTTCCATAGCTTTCTGTGATCTCTGCAATCAAAGTCTTTGCTATAGTCAAAAAAGCACATGCAGATTTTCTTTTCGAATTCCCTGGTGCACTCAGGGTGACCAGATGTCCTCCTTTTCCCAGAACATGTCTTACATTTCAACCATCTATCAAGGAGGAATTCCATAATGTCCTCCATTTTGAACATGACTAAGAAGCATAAATTTATTGAAACATCCTACATTTTTCTTCATTGTCCTACATTTTATGGTCCCTTGTTTCCCTTTGCCATTAGGACATGTGGTCACCCTGTGGTGCACTCCATTACCCAACAAATGTTTGCAATGTGATCCCTAGTGCCTCTTCCTTTCCTCAATCCATTTGTATCTCTGGGATTTCTCTCCCCATATATAGTAGGAGTCTTTGCTACAAAAGGTATAGATGCATACTCATGCTGCCAACTTCTTTCTTTCAATTAGTCTCAAAGGTGCTACAAGATCTCTCTACATACTGATCTGTGTACTGTAAGACTATGTGGTCTTGTTGTTGTGTCCCTTCAAGTTGTTTCAGACTTATGGCAACTCTAAGGTGAACCTATCATGAGGTTTTCTTGGCAAGTTTCTTCAGAGGAGGGTTGCCATTCCCATCCTCTGAGACTGATCACCCAGTGGATTTCCATGGCTGAGCAGAGATTCGAACTCTGGCTTCCCAGAGTCATTGTCCAATGCTCAAATTGCTATACGATGCTGGCTCTCATCGCATAGTCTTACTGTTAACCTATATAAGTGTTTTCCCAACCCACCTTAAGAATCAGTAACCAGACTGGGCAAAGGAGGTCTGTTCAGCTCCCTATCAGAGTACAGAAGGACAAAGTTTCCAGTCCTATACTAACAGCTGGGACAACCAAAAGCAGGACTCCTACTGTAAGTCCTTGTCACAGACTTGGTCGCTGGTGGTGGTGGGGGATGGAACCATCATGCTCCTTGCACCCTGACTCGAAGCTGAATATACCTCCTTCTTCTGATCTGATGGCTGACTATTAAACTGGGCTGGGAGAGAGTCAGGGAGGAGATGTTACTTATTTATGCAAACCTAACTAGAGAGCCAATCTAGGATTCCACTAAACATTTTTATGGTATCCAGTAGCCAGTGTGCTCTGAGGTGATATGTAAAATACACTTTTAACAGACAACAAACCATACTGTAAAAAATTACCAAAGTTTCAAGCAACAAGCAGGGAAATCCAACATTGTAAAAGAGGGCAGAGTTACTCTTTGTTTTAACAGTTGCTCAGAAGAGGCCATTACAGTATTTTCATGCAAAGCTAAAGAAGCTATCCTATATTGTTTGAAGCAGGATGGCCATGCAAGGAACCTTATGATCATGATTGTGGTCTGTTCATACATCAGCACATCATCATGAAAGGACAGCAAACAAAAACCCATTTCATCTTAGCAACTGGCCTCTACACAAAGATACAATTTGTCAAATACTGACAAGCAGTAGGCTACTAATGGCCCTACTGCATTACACCTGTTCTCCCAGCCTTTTATATCCTTAAAAAGGAACATAGAACTTTTAAAGGTATCTCTTAGAGTCTGCATCTGTCTGCTTCCTTGTGACATTATGAGACCTTTCTCTGAGTAGAGTGGTGAAAGGCAAGAGCTTAGTCCATCTTGGGAGCAACTAAAAGAAGCACCAACCCGCTCTGCTCTTTCCACCATGATGCCACTTCTGGTCTTTCTGAATGCCTGGGCAGGAAAATGGGTGGCAGCAGCTGCTCTTTGGTGCTTGCCCTCAAAGGAGTGCTGACAGAGTAGAGGAAGATCAGTACTTCCTTTAAATTCTTCCAGGATGGACTAAGGCAGCTCTTATACAGTAATACAACTAGAACCATTCTTTCTAGGCCAACAAATGGCCATAAAACTTTCCCCTCAGAGTCAGAAAACCTATGTTTCAGAACCATGGCTAAGGACTTTATCACAGGAAGCTGGCAAACTGCAATCACAGCAGAATAATAGTGGCTTTTTCTGGTACTTATCACATAATGTAGTGTCTCTCCTGTTGCTGCTTTGCATTTCAATCATTGGTGGAGTACACCTTTCCACTGATGGAGAAAACCTGTCAATGGCTTCCAATATTGCTGTTTTTCCTCTACAGCCTCTGGTGCAATAGGTCCCTTCTGGTGCAGTGCCAATATTCCGGTACATGGTATGAGTAGGCATGATCCCCCCCCCCCCGGTATCCCCTCTCCCTCTTGCTATTCTCAAGCATACTGAGGTTGCTTTTACTTTGTTTTCCTTTCCTTTTCTATTTCTTGTTATTTAATTTTATTTTCTTTTTATCATTTTGCATAATTTCTGATTGCAGCAAAAACAAAGAAAACTGAAAGGTACACATGCACTGGGTAGGGCATACACAGGAAGGAAGGTGGGATTAACAAGGCAGTGCAGAAGAACAAGCACAAGGCCACAGACCACCAAAGCAGCAAAATAGTGCAATTGCAGAGACATGAGATAGTGATTGTTTTCAAACCAGTATGTTCCTGTTTGCTTCAACAATGTGAATGCTGCAAGACAATAGACTGGTGTGATAAAGTCTAAGCATATGAAAAGTGAATGACGTGGTCCCAAATTCAAATGTTATTTCAGTGACAAACTCTGGAAGCATCTTAGACGCTCTACAGTTTCATCAAATCCTCTCTCTGTAAATTAGAGGCGATAACACTAATATGTTGATTCATGGTAAACAAGTGTTGTATAATGTGCTGGACTTTCATTTCTTGTAGTTGTTGTTTTAATTTGTATTTCCAATTTTATGATGTTTTAAAGTTAACCAACTTTAATATCATTAAAACCACTGCTCACAATTTCAAAGGCCAAATGAAAGCACAGTTGGACAGGGAGCTTAGTGAAGGGAAAGCATCCCAAAGTTTGGGAGCAATATGTGGAAAAGTCTAGCCACATATGTCCAACAATGGACTCTGAGCATGAAGGCATCCTTAGCATGGTATTTCGTGCAGATTTGAATAACCAAACAGGTTCCTAACCAGCAGAAGGTTACTCAGATAGATAATGTAGACTAAGAAATTTGTTAAATGACTCCAAATAGGCAGTCACCAAAAAATCAATAGGGATCTGCCCAACACCTTGCAAATTGCTCCCCCTATACCTATTCATGTGTCCCAAACATTCCTCAGAAATACACACCATACTCTTTCAGGAACACCATCCTTGATCTTGCTGCAGCCTATCAAACCACTGAACTGCCACTTTGTACTTGCCAAAAAAAAAAAAAAAACCCAGTATCTTCAGTGCAATGGAACTATAATGGGTAATTGCACCATTCCACAGTATACCAACACTTTTGGGCAGGTGTCGACAACCTTTTTGGGGGTGGAGTCGGTCCCCCTGTCCCCCGATGCCCTCTGGGCCATGGTGGTGCGCGCACACACGCGTACACACTACCACCACCGGAGTGTACATGCATAGGCAAGCGTAGGGCGCCATTTTGGATGGCCCTTGAGCACGCATGCACACGGTGGCGGGTGCCATTTTGGAAGGCCAAACGGTGCCAGTGCCATGTGCATGCACACGATGCCAGTGCCATTTGCCATTCCAAAATGGCGCCCACCATTGTGCGCATGTGTGTGCGAGTGCGGGCACCATTTTGGAAAACAAAATGGCACCTCGCGTCGCACATGCGCGGTGGCGGTGGTGACGGTGGCGGCGCACATGCAGCAGCGATGGCGGTAGGACCGGCCACGGGCCGGTTCCAAGGCCTCAGCGGGCCAGGGCGGCCCACAGGCCGTAGGTTGCCAACCCCTGCTTTTGGGTATGACTAGAACAATACGTTAGCTCCTGTCACCAAATGCCTCTTCTCTACTTGAGATTTCCTGTTGACAGCTTTCTCATAGGAGAGTGTTGGTCCATATAGTTTTGCCCAACTAGACTCTTGAGCCTAGAACATTGGACCATGGCAGTGGTTTTAGGGTGGGATCTTTCCTGGTCCTATCTAGAGATCCTTGCTGTTTTTGGTGGTCTCCATCCAGATGGAGGCCTGGCCATTGCTTAGCTACCAGAATCAGGTAAGATTAGTGTATTCAGACTGGTAATATATTTATGGACATAAACTGCTTGAGATGTGACACTGATTTCAGTAGCTTTCACCTCACCATTAACCTAAGCCTATATGAAACAAGTTTGCAACTACATAATAGATAATAGGTGCTAAGTTTTATCAGAAATCTACAGACTGACTCCTATGCTTAATTACATAACTTCAGCTTCCACCCAGAAAACATCACAAAATCTATTTCTACAACCAAGCCCTATGAAAAGCTGTATCTGTTGAGGCTTGTAAGACATTTAAGGATTTAAGTGAGGCGTTTCACTTAAAGATTAAAGTGAAATATTTAAGGATTTAAGTGAGATAATACCTGCCCAGAGAGGTGAAGAAGAAAAATACAGATCAACAAGCCAAACTGGTACTCAAGGATGTTCAGCTTCAGAAGAGAAAACATCAGAGAACCACTTGTTATCATCTACAATTTCCGGCTTAAATCACTCAAACAGATCATTAAAGGTCTATAGACTATCATGGGCACTTCCCTTTACCAGATCTGGGATTGTAGGTCTGTATTTACTTACAAACAAACCTGTATTTAGTTACATGCACACACACACCCATCTCTAGCAACAACAGACTACATAACAAAGATTCAGACATAGGAACTAGATCCTGTGGCCAACTCTGTCCTCCTGTGTACTCTAACAACACTAGTGCAAAACCTAATCACATAAGAGGTTCTTTCATCTTCACATTTTGCAATGGAATATGTGTCATCATTTGCTAGCAATGCCCCACAGCATTTTGCGTAAGATAAATATTATGCAAAATAATTAATGGGCAAGATCTGAATTAGATATGATAACATTTGAGAGTTGGACTATGACTCTGGAGAACAAGGTTTGAATCCCTTCTCAGCCATGAAAAACCCCACTGGGTGACCTTGGACAAATTACAGTTTCTCAGCCTCAGAGGATGGCAATGGCAAACCATCTTTCAAGAAACTTGCCAAGAAAACCCTGCGATAGTTTGATTGACCTTGGGCAAGTCCACGTTCTCAGTCTCAGGGGAAGTCAATGGGAAACCTCTAAACAAATCTTGCAAAAAAACAACACCATGATAGGTGCACCTTAGGGTTGCCATAAGTTCGAAATGAAAGGCAAACAACACACACACATACACAACATTTTTAAAAAATCATGGGGGGGGGAGACATTTTGCCTTCCCAGAGCACCATAAAGTAGCCACATTCAAGAATGGAATTTCCAATACAGGTTATAATGAAAATAGTTGTACTACAATTCATTTTTTCTTCTGTGACTTGTACAGGGAAAAAGTGTTTGCAAAAATACATGTGTTAAGGAGATGACCAAGGTAAACAAGCTCTTGAGCCTAGAGCACTGAACCATTGGCAGTGAGTTTTAGGGTGGGATCTTTCCATTGTTTTGTGAACGGTTACCATTAAGATAATTATTACTGTCTGTACTTTCTGTGTACCATTTCCCTCTGATCTGTTGCACACCTGTCAAATATCTGTGCATACTCAGTGGTTACTATACACCTGTTATCTGTACAAATGCTTTTCACCTAAGATTTTACATGTCATAAAATATATTGAAATATACGTGGAAGGATGAATAGATTGATGGATGCATCTGAATGTGTTTCTATATGACACACATAACAGATCCCTGCATGTTTCAAAGCAGATCTGTGGAGATCCCACTGTTTACATTCCTTCATTGTGAGACCTGTCTACTTGTTCCTCCACCTTGTTTTTCTGAGGTTCGTATTGCTCCTGTTAGTTGGAGATCATGTTACATTAGGCTTAATGATAGGAGATATATCTTGATAATCTCTGGATCAAATGTTCTTTTTTGGTGTTAGTTAACCGATGAACTATAGAGTCTCTGGATAAATCTAATTTGCCTTGAGGCAGTTACAAAACATTAAATAGCTTTTCTGTTAATATGAGCAATAATCTTACAAGATTGTGGTCCATGAAGAAAAAAAGAGGGTTTCGGAAATAGTTGTAACTTCAGCATCTTTCTGAGGGCCAGAAACAAAACAGCTTCACCAAATGGGAACAAATGATGAAAAAACTGTTTGCTTGTTTTTAATTAAATTAAATAGCTAGCAAGTGTTCAAAGCTGTCAGGAGGGAGAATGGTGGTTTTAAACAGAAGCATGAGTAAGTAAATGTGAGAGATATTTGGAGCTTGGGAGAGGTTTCCAGAAGAAATGAAATAAATGTTGTTTGTGGGAAGATATGTAAGAAGGCACAGAACTATAAGCTAGAGTACACAATTGCAAGCTCTCCTTCAGAAAACATCAGCATGATCAATGCCCTCTTGGATAAATCACTGTACAAAAGGTTTGCATGAGCCATCAAGCCAGGCATGATATAATGAAGAGATATGCTGATCAATTTTAACTATGTTTATTTTCTCTATGTTGTAAACTGTCTTGAGTTACCACTAGGAAAAGCAGCACACACACATACATACATACATATATATTAGCAACCAGCAGCAGCACCCTGAAATGTGCCCAGAAGCACAAGTAGAGCTGACTTCCTTCTCTAGATTGGAATAGAGCCACTGTAAAGCAGTATCTCCACTGGGTGAGGCATCCCAGGAAACCATAGTCAATGGTATTGAAAGCCCCAATGAGTGAGTGGTCCAGCAGAACCCCGAACTAATTCCCAGCAAACGCTGACCACCAAGACAACCAAAACTGTCTCCGTCCCATTACCAGGGCTGAAAATAGATTGAATTGGATCAGAATAATCTATTTTATTCAGGACATGCTGGAGCTGGCAGGCCACCACATGTTCTATTGTTGTTGTGTGCCTTTAAGTCATTTCTGATTTATGGTGACCTTATCATGGGTTTTTCCTGGCACGTTTCTTCAGAGGGGGTTCCCCCAACAGTGTAATGTTGGATACTGGCCAATAGTTATCCATTAGGGAGGGATCCAAGGAAGGCCTTACAATTGTCTCCTTTAGTCATACTGGATCCCTGTCTTGTTTTAAGGAGAGATATTTAATTAATTGGGGGGGGGGAATGAATCATCCAGAACGCTTGGCAGCCGACAAAGACATTGAAAAGTTGTAGCTTAAACAAAGGGAGAGAGAGCGAGAGATACAGACAGAATTGAAATTACACCTTCCTTCTTAAAAGATAGCCAAGAGGAAGATTTAAACTTCAGCACTCCCATTTTTGAAAGAAAAAGAAATACTTAATTGAAAAAATAAAAATATGGTGTTTCAACCATACTGCTGGTTGTGTTCTATCCTGCATCAGTTTTATTTCATTTTCATAGACTGTGGGGAAAGAGCTAGAATTGAACAAGATCAGGATCAATTGTTTCTTCCTACACATGAAACATGTTCAATCACACACACTGGAATTTCTAACTGAGCATGTATTCTTGTAATGGAATCTTTGTCTACAGCCATTACAGCCATTTACTGTTGGTCTGCTTTGTAGGCTATATGTCTGAACACTATAATGCCTATTGTTGTATATAGTTAAACTATGGAGTTTATCACACGGGGGAAATCCCGTACAGAAACGGGGCTTTAAATTGGGGAAAAAATGCAAAAACAGTTAGATTTTCAGATGACATCGCTGTTAAAATGGGGTTAACCCAAACGGAAAGTAGTCAGAAACTGCTTCTTTTTACTTTTGGAAAATCCCGAATGTGTGTGGAAATCTGCCCGCTTTTGCAGGTTTCCTCCACCTTTTAAATCTCGTTTCTGCACGGGATATCCCCCATGTGATAAAGTCCCAAGTAATATTGATTTCCCCTTCTGTCCCCAGCTGTCATCCCTGTTGTTCTTCAGTGAATTTATTGACATAATAAAATAATATATCCAAATGTAGATGTTGCCTATATTTCAACTGCAAGAATAAAGTTTGTTTTTTTTAAAAAGGGCTTTTACATGGCAGTTATTGACCAACAAATTGTTACAATGCAGAGATTTGATTGTTATGTGGAGCCAAATCATAAATCTGACAGAATCCTCATTAACTAAATTATTGGAATCGCCTTACCTTAAAATATTATTGTGTTCTCTTATGTGCAGCACCGTATCTGTGCAAACCTCTGCAGCTGACACTTTTATGATTGTCACCAAATTATACCTAAAGTAAAATTAGAGACACATTTGAAGCTTCCATTTCAGGTTTTAAAAAATGCATGGATCACTCATGTCTTGTTTACCTTCATTTTTGAAAATCAAAATCTTTGAGATGCCATCTTAGCCCATTTCTCTAAAACTGTTTTGGTTTGAAAGTGGTACATTATATGCAGCTGAATAAACTACTGCAAAACCAAGCAAACATGTTTTACTTGCTGTTCCCTATCCACTAATTTACCCAGAAGCTTCCTTAAGATGTTATTTTCCTTCTTCTTTGCCCTTCCTCCCCTTGGCTTCACTTGCCAACAATGCTCTCTGGCTCATGCATTTGTGTTTACAAGCATTCATGAAGCATGTCCATGGATGTCTGCAATGTAGTACTGTTAAAGCTGGCACACTCCCCAACCTACCCCAGTGCATATCAGGTTTTCCTGCAGGAAATGGCTAGCCTGATGCCCTGTGGCCATTGTCATAGGGG
>JAIPUX010001880.1:28249825-28265013 GCA_020142125.1 Phrynosoma platyrhinos
AGGGACAGCAACCCGGCACCCAGCTCAAAAAGGTTGCCTACCCCTGTTCTAGGGGTTCATTCCCACTTACATTTAACCCAGTTTGCAATTTGCTTATGGTGAATCGATTCCAGTTGATGCATCATTCCCACTATGGAAGCAAGTCTTTTCTTTATTCACTTCTTTTTTGGCATGATTGTCATTCCCAATAGTTTGTGCCACTTCAAAATGCCTGTCAATCATCTACACATCATCGGTGACACAACCAGCAACACATTCAAGAAAACACAGGAGGGAGTCATGGGTGCCATGGCCAGAATGAGATGCATGGATCTATGGGCATCATGGAGGACTCTCCCCTGGGATGCATGCAATTTAAAAAAAAATTGACAGTATATGCACTCCATTGTTTTTGAAATTACTTTCTCTCTGAGCCACAGTTGGTCCACTCGCCCAGCTCTCCACCTGCAAGTAATTGCAAGTAATTACAAATAATATATATATCAGGGGTAGGCAACCTTTTTGAGCCATCTGTCCTTCAGACAATTGGGGGGCCGAAGCACCAAAAATAAATAAATAAATAAATAAATAAATAAATAAATTTTTTTAAAAAATTAAAAAATTTAAAAAATATGTATGCACACTCTCTCAGCCCCAGAAAAGCCATGGCAAAGCCCCTATGGAGATTTTGCCAAGAAAACCCCAAGAACAAGTAATAACAACAATAATCAATATCATCATGGCGGGCGGCGGCGGTGGCAGGACTGGCCTGGGGCCAGTCCAAAGGCCTCGGGGGGGGCACATCTGGCCCCTGGGCCTTAGGTTGCCTACCCCTGATATATATACCACCCCTGAATATTCCTTGCCTTTAGCGAGTGTAGTATAATGGTTTGAGTGTTGGACTATGACTCTGCAGAGCAGGGTTCAAATCTCCACTCAGCCATGCAAACCTGCTGGGTGGCCTTGGGCTGTCACATTCTCTCAGCCTCAGAGGAAGGGAATGGCAAACCCCCTCTGAACAAACCTTGCTAAGAAAACCCTGTATAGGTTCACCTTAGGTCACCATAGGTTGGAAAGGACTTGAAGGCACACAATAACAACATATTCCTTTTTGATGTGTTAATTCTAATAGAAGTCTATTGTGAAATGTAAAACATCCATCATAAAGATAAATTCAAAGAGAAGATTGAATAAAACAGTTCCTCTTAGGAAACTTTACCAATAAAGAATAGCAAATGGTCCATTGTTCAGTTTACTGTTATGCTGGGCCATAAACAATATACAGGCATACCTCAGTTAACAAAGCCTCTGACAAAGAGGCTTCTTTTTACAAAGTATTTTGACAGGAGCCTAACCAAGCCCCTGCCCCAGCTCCTTTCTCTTGTTTTCTGTCTAGTTGGAACTTTTCTGTTTGTTTGTTTTCAGAACTAGCATTGGGAAGATGGTGAAGGAGAGTTGGAGATAGACATATGTTCACTGCTGAGTTGCAGCAGTGTATCTGCTGTTAAGAATGCAATAAAGCTTGACCCGGGAAAGAATGGGGTTATAGTACAGGTGATCCTATTGTAGTGGCATTTGTGCTTACATACAACAGGCAAAGCAAACAGTTGCCCCAGAATTCACCCTTGCAAATTGAAAAATCTATAAGATCTATATTTCACCACCAAAATGGAAATTGCAAGAAAAGTAGAGGCTGTTGAAAGAAAAATGTCATCATTTTGGAAGAAGCTTTTAAGTGATTGGCAGAAAATTCAAAATGGCTTTGTTTACTTATGCTAGGTTTACCTGACCTAGTTGTGTCATTTCACATGTGTGTAATGTTAATTTTGAATAAAAAGTTTGCTCAAACATGTTGAACTGCTCTTCTTTTTCTGGTGCAGGAATCTATCCTTATTCTTTCCATGTTATTTCCACCTCTGGTACCAATGTTTCAATTAAAGAAATAAAGCTCAGGAACTTACCAACTTTGTAAATCCATTAAATCAAATAGATTTATATACATATTGACTCTCCACCCAACAATGCACTGCATGAGTCTACTCTAGTTGGAACTAACCAAGAGGATTGCATCTACACAGTTTCACATTCTTAGATGGTGCATTACTAAGGACCTTATCCCACGGGGCCAAAAGCAGCAAGAATCCGCTAAGAATCAGGCGCTATAGCGCTATAGTTTTCCGGGTGATCCCACGACGTCGCTCGGAATCCGCTAAGAATCAGGCGCTATAGCGCTATAGTTTTCCGGGTGATCCCACGACGTCGCTCAGAATCCAACAAGAAACCGCTCGGAATGCAGCATCATTCGGGTTCTTTTGAATGTCGGTTTCAGCGGGCATTGCAATAGCGCTAGCTTATCCATAGCGCTATTATAGCACTAGCGCCATATTTATACTAGCGCTATAGTACTGCAATGATGCTCATATCGCTTTCTTGCCGCTTTTGAGAGCAGCGTGGGATAAGGTCCTAAGAAGTCTTCAGTGTCTTCAACATACCACTGCATTCACTGGGATTGGAATGTGCTTAATAACAGTGGGGGAAATGAAATATGTGGCAATCAAAGGAACATGTTTTCTACTTTTCTACCCAGAAACAACCAGATAAAAACAAAACAAAAATTATGAAACTTTGATCTCCTCACACAACTAATGGCTCTCCCAGCCTTTAATGATCACATTCCATGGGTTAAAAGATAACTGGAATGAGTAGTGCAGCTCAGCACATTCTGTGTTCAATGGGCAACTTAGGGTTGAATATTTTATTTACCTAATTGTTTTTCTATGAAGTCAATTTCTTTATTACCTTAGGCTTTTTAAAAACAACTTCTTTTTGAGCTCCCATAGCATATGAAAAGAACGTTCTCTCAATACATTACCCAAACAATCAATTAACGGTGGCTTTCATAAACCAAGAATGAATCATTGCATGGCTTTCAACTGTCTTGACAAGCTGTACTACTGGCTGTAATCAATATGGAAAAGATATGTATGTGCTGATGTTTTTGTCACTTGCCTAGCAATGACTTTGATTCTTCAGTAATGACTGATCAATTACCGGGTGGAGGATTCTGGGATCTGTACTTCCATAACCACAACTTTCCCAGGCCCTGCCCAGAGGCAAATGAGTTTCTCTGCAGAGTAGTATCTGAAACCAACAGTTGCCATCCTAGAGTCAGGGCAGGTATGTAAAGCAGGGCAGCCTGGGGCTACATCCACACTCCAGAAATAATCCAGTTTGACACCACTTTAATTGCCATGGCTCAATGCTATGGAATTATGGGAACTGTAGTTTTGAGAGCTCCAATGCCACAATAAACTACTGTACAATTCCCAGAATGCCACAGCACCGAACCATGGCTGTTCAAGTGGTGTCAAACTGGATTATTGCTGCAGTGCAGATGCAGCCTATGAGAACAATCATCACACTGGCCTACTTCCTAAACAGTACATGGGCCCTTGGTATCTGCTGGAGCTTGGTTCCAGGACCTCTTGCAGATACCAAAATCCATGGATGCCCAATTCCCATTAAATACAATGGCATACAAGAATATCACGCAGGAGGCTTACTGTGAATAAATCGCCATGAAATCATCCGAAATCATGAAAAAAGCGCAATCGGAGTTCACACCCCCTCACACTTTTCTCATTAGTAAATAGTCATGGAAGCATTGGTGCTGGCTTGTCCCATCAGTAAAGCATCCATGGAGCCACCATCTGGCAATAATGGGATCTTCTGTTATTGCCCAGTATTACAGTTCCATGGACGCTTTACTGATAGGACAAGCCAGCACTGATGCTTCCATAATGATTTACTGACAAAAGAAGCATGCGGGGGTGTGAACCCCAATCACACTTCTTTCACAATTTTGGATGATTTCATGGCGATTTACTCACGGTAAGCCTCCCATGTGATATTTCCCATAGTAAATTGGTGTCCCTTTAATAAAATGGCAAAACCAGCATTTGCTTTTTGGAATTTATATGTTCTTTGAATATTTTTCAAAGCATGGATGCTTAAATCCATAGATAAAGAATCTATGTATACAAAGAGCTGACTGTACTACAATCTGGTTTAGGGCTATGAATATGATGTTTGAGTCCTGTGCTTTTCCTCTCTTCCTACAGTGAAGATTTTCAACTAGCCATGATTTCTCATTCTGCCTAAAATGTTTGTAGTAACAACAGTTTGGTTAACAATTCAGAATCATGAAGCAGTGGTGTACCTAGTATATTTGACACCTGGTGCAGATCATTTTTTAATACCACTCCCTCCCTTCAACAGCCTTTTCCAGGTCGATCGGAGTTGTTGGCCAGGCAGGAAGAGGAGGACGCTTGCTTTCCTTCCTGGCCAACAGAACCGCCAGACCCGGAAGGCAACTCTTCCCACCAGCTTACTGGGTGAAACCTCCCACTTTGGCATCACCCACTGTCGGCTGCACCTTCCAGTGATGCCTCTGCCATGAAACACAGTTTCAAGTTAGCATTTTGCATCTCCTTGGAGTAGGCTGACCATATTTCTTTGAGACAAAAATGGCACATTGGGATGGAAAAAAGGGGACAAGGTTATGTAATTCTTCGTATTCACGAAAAAATAAGATAACAAAAAGTTTTATTACATGAACCTATTGAGCCAAGAATTATTCTTCAGTGACAGAATTCATACAAAAAATTAAATAGATGTCGAGAGGGACTGCATTTCACCACAATCATACCATGAATATTTCTCCAATGAAGTAATCTTACGCAGTACATTTTAGGGCCTTTGCAGACTGCCAGAAATAGTGCAAATTGAGTCCACTTTAAGGGTTAGGGTTAGTGCTAGGGAGTAATGGGAATTTTTTTTTTCTGAGACATTGAGCCTTCTCTGTCAGAGAACTCTGGTGCCACAATAAAATGCAGTTCCCATGATTCCCTAACCCTAACCCTTAAAGTGGACTCAATTTGCACTATTTCTAGCAGTCTGCAAAGGCCCTAAGTCTTTCAACACCTTATCATAAAACTTCTCACAGCCCATGTCACAATTTTGTTTTTGTTTTTTGACAATCACAGTTTCAAAGATGGATCTTCAAACCACTTCACAAGATAACGGGGCATTTTTCTTGAAAACGGGACAAATTAAAATGACCGGATGGTCTGGAAAAATGAAAAATATGGTACTGTCTCATTTAAAACAGTACATGTGGTCAGCCTTCCTTGGACAAGATATGGTTAGTTAAAAACAGAAGCAAAATCTTCCAATATACTCCATGACAAGGGAGAAAAAAAGAAGTTCCCAATGTGTTCAATGGATACACTGAAGTCAGAACTAGGAGCATGTAACAAAGGATCTAAAGCAGGGGCCACCAACCTACGGCCCCCAGGCCGGTTCCAGCCCAGGTCGCCGGACTTACCGGCCCAGACGGACCCCTGCCGCCGCCGCGCACCGCCACCGCTGCGTGTTTTGGCCTCCGTGCGCACCGCGGCCGCCATTTTGATTTCCAAAATGGCGGCCGTGACGCGTTTGCATATGCGCAGGAGTACTGCACATGCGCAAACAAATCGTGGCCGCCATTTTGGAAAACAAAATGGCGGTCACGACTCGTTTGCGCACGCACAGTATTCCTGCGCATGCGTAAATGCGTCGTGGCCGCCATTTTGGAAATCAAAATGGCAGCCGCGACATGTGTTGTGGCGGTGGCGGCGGCAACGCACGTGCAGGGGGTCGTGTGTGGCGGCAGAGGGTGCGCACGCGTGCATGAGCGCGCGCGCCGCCATTCCCTCCCCCTCCGCCCAGGGCTGAAAAAGGTTGCCTACCCCTGATCTAAAGGATGAAGCAAAAGAATACAGTAAGTATTCCTTTAAGTACATGAATCATCCAGGTTCATTTCTATCTCCCTGAATTATGAGCTGAGGTTGGAAATAATTTGATCAAAATTAAACTGTTACTCCCAATTTTATTTCTAAAAATTAATAATGCATTTTAAAAATCTTTTAATCTTTAAATGACAACAACTTTGACAGGCAGAGAAATTATTAATATTTCATTTGATTTCAGTTCATTATTTTTAAGGCTACTTTTGGTGGATTTGGGGAAATTTCGGTCATTTATATTTCTAAAACATTTAAAAATAATGTGATAGCAAAAGTGGGAGTCCAAGGGAATGACAACAAACTGAATAAAACAACTATAATTAAAACAAAAAGAGAAGTTAAAAGTTTAAGAATGCGATTGAGAGCTCACCAGAACAAGACAATAAAGCACCTACCCAGGAAGTAAGCTCAGTTCAAGGTGACCAGATGGCCTCTTTTTCCAGGACATTTCAATCTTCTGTCCAGGAAGAATTTCAAAATGTCCTCTATTTTGAGCATGATTAAGAAGCCACTGAGTAACACCATGTTTGCGTTTCCCCTTGAAGAAATTGGTCTACCTACCAGCCTGTCCTTGCTGCAAATAGAGTGATGGGATGGATCCTTCTAAAGTTCTTTTTACCTAGGACTAGCGGCAGACAAAACTTGCCCCCAGAGCTGAGGACGCATCTGTTTCTTGGAAGAGAAAAAGCCAGCAAGTGTATTAGGCAATGGGCTGCTTAAGGACACAGTGCAGATGCTGAAAGTTTTTTCCCCCTTAATGTCAGCACAATGGACAAATGAAGGGAATAATTTATATGCAGATTCAGTCATGGGTTTGTTGCTAGCAAAGTAAAATTTTAAGCATTCGTCTTGCTGAGAGTTCTAGGAATATTGTGCAAGCCAACAAGGTATTTGAACGAAGAAAGGTTCATCAGAAAAGTACGGCTGAGTACATAATAAAATCAAGTACAAGTAATACAGCTGTAAAGAAACCATATGAAATGAATTTGCATTTATATTAGTGTTTTTAGCTTTTATTTTGGAATGTCCTATGTTTTTCTTGAACGTCCTAGATTTTGTGGTGCCTTGTTCTCCTTTGTGGTTATAACATCCAGTCACCCTGGGTGAATTGTCAAAGACTCCAATGAATTCTTATTTTTAAAAGGTATTTTCCTGCCAGCAGAAAGCCAACAGGGAGGGAACCAACCTAGTCTCCATCAGTAGGGCATTCCTCTGAACTTGAAAGGCAGAGAACAGGGAGATGTAGACAATAGAAGAGTAATATCATCTCATCTTTCTCTTTGTTTACAAGGCTGAATTGGACAGCTAGGATGTTTCAGCTTAGACGCCAACGGTTGCCAGTAATAAATATCTGACACCTGGCAAACAAGGGCATGCTAAGCTGCTTCTAGATTATTGACACACTTTTCTCTGACTCATGAACTGGTTTCACATCATAATTCCTGGGTGACTTGTTGAAACACTCCCATGATCAGTACTATTATGCTCTATGTCTACCAATAGTGAAGTGGAGCCAAGGTTCATAGGACTAAAGAGGTCATCTGTCACCCATGTCTTGCAAAGCTTATTGTAGTCCACCCAGTAGCTGGGTAAAGGATGCATTTCTTTTTTTTTTTCTTTTTTTTTTGCTATAATGATATATTTTTGTTAGCTATCCTGGTTATAATGAACCAATGTGGTGTAGTCATTTGAGTGTTGGACTAGTAGTCCAGGATTTGAAGACACACTCTCCTATCCTCAGGGAAAGGCAATGGCAGATCTCCTATGAATAGATCTTGCAAAGGGAACACTGTGACGGGGTGCCATAAGTCAGAGTCAACTTGAAGGCACATAATAACATACAGGAAAACAACTTGGCTATATTGAAAAGTATTTTGGGGCAGCATGGTATTGAATTGACATTTAAGACCGGTTAGCTGTGGGATTCCATAGGCTAGAACCATGGCAGTTAAAGTGGAATCATAGCGCTAGAATTGTGTAAAGCGAAGAGGTCCCTGAAAGAGGAGAAAAACTGCTAGAAATGGATTTTAGGATAAAGTGTTTCTCTCCAGTGCTGGAGAAGAAATTGTTAGAAAATTATGACCTGGAAGCCTTATGCCATTTGGGGACACAGTGTGTCCCACTCTTGCCCTTTCTCATGCAATCTCAGGTCTCTCCATCCAAAGTCCAACCAAGTAACTGCTAGACTGCCTTTTTCCTGCCCGCTGTTCCACATCTGTCAGCACAACCTAATAAACCAAGTACAGTATTATGCTATGCTATGGACGGGTAGGTGGGAGGTCACAGGAGTATTAAGCTCCAACAACACGCTGCAAAAAGGCTTGATCGCTTGGCAGCCTAACCCTGTTTTCATTTGCTTCGATTTGGAGCTGTGTGACAATCATGCAAAAAACTGTACAGTGTTTGTCTTGAAGTAAATTGTTACTACAGGCCTGGAAAATCAATTTCTTTTCAACAAATATGCATTACTCTTAAAAATCCTAAGTGGCATCCCATCTTTATTTGGATAAGCCTTTGGCCTTGGTTGATGCAAAAGTTTGTTTTTTCTTAAAGGAATATGCTGCACTTTTTTCCTTATTTGTTAAGTTTTAAATGAATTAAAGTGTTTTTTTAAAAAAATATAGTAGTGTTTTTAGTTGTTTGTTGTATGCCTTCAAGTTGTTTCTGACTTATGGAGACCCTAAGGCAAATAAGAACAATTAAAGAAAAAAATATTAACAATGAAGCTATCATTTGGAGACCCAGTGTGGTGTTGTAGTTGGAAATCAGTGTTCAAATCACTGCTTGGCCATTAAAACCCATTGGGTGACCTTAAGCAAGTCACACTCTTTCAGCCTCAGAGGATGGCAATGGCAAACCACCTCTGAAAAACACTCTCAAGGAAACCCCATGATAGCGTCACCAAAGGGTCACCATAAGTAAGAAATTATCTGAAGTCACACAGCAACAACAAGGCAAACCTATCATGGTGTTTTCTTGGTAAGATTTGTTCAGAGGAGGTTTGCCATTACTTTCCCCTGAGGCTGAGGGTAAGTGACTTTCCCAAGATCACTCAGTGGGTTTTACAGCCAGGCTGGGAATCAAACCTTGATCTCCAGAGTCGTTGTCCAGCTCTCAAACCATGACGCCATACTCACTCTCCAAATGATACCTTAAGTGTGTGTGTGTGCGTGCGTGTATACACACACACACACACACACACACACACACACTTTAAAACAACAACAGCAAAGCGTAGTCCTTTAATCTATGTTGCTATGGTAGAAAAGAGTGGAGGTGCAGCTTATTCTCTCAAAGAATTCTACAACCTGGGACAACCACCAAAAACGCCGTCTTATGTGTCCTCACCAATAGGACCTGTAACAATGGTGGGACCATGAGAAAGCCCTCCTCTGAGAATCTGAAGACTCAGGCAGGCTCATATAGTGAACTCAAGGCTCACTACAACATTTCTGCCATGTCTATGGTCTCATGCCCAGATGCAATCCATTTTAGAAAATTGGACTGTATGTGACAAATTTGAGCCAACAATCCATCAACATTTACTTTGAACTTGTGGATATGGACTAATGATGGGGTAATTTCCCTTTGTATAACCCTGGGTGTGTCTGATGACAGATCAGCTATTTAAAGCAACAGAGGAAAGTATAATATTCCCAATTATTATTATTATTATTATTATTATTAAATAACAAAAGCAATCTGAATGGATACACATGTGTTTTGCCTGGTTACCACCCATTCTACTATCAAGAGTCCCTTTAGAAAGAACTAATTCACCTAAACAATCTGGCTGCTGTAGGCAGAAACCAAATGGGAGAAAGAATTGTTACGCCCATTTCATTTGCCGTTTTAACAATTTCCGTGATTTGTAGCATCAACCCACTGTGGACTGACCCCCATCACTGTTTTGTTTAATACAAGGATCAATAGTGTTGCAGGGCAGGAGGACACAGTGCTTGTAGACCCAGTACTCAAGGACCACGCTTTGCTTTTGCTGTTTTAAAGTTACAAATACATACAGAATAACTCCACATATGTAAAATAGATTTTAAAAATTAGCTTGACTTAAACAAGACATTTTATATTCATTAAATTTGTTAATTTGTTAACAAATTTTTGCTCATTATCAAATAACTCCCTCTTGAAATTTGCTGAAACTCTTTTAACTTTTAAAAAATGAATTTCTTTTCCCCCTTTAAAAAACAAATTCCCCCTTCAAAATGGATTAAATATTGTTCATATAAGTCAACTTTAAATTAGTGGTTTGAGCGTTGGACTGTGACGCTGGAGACCAGAGTTTGAGTCCTAGCTCAGCCATGTAAACCCATTGGGTGACCTTGGGCAAGTCACACTCTCTCAACCTCAGGGGAGGCAAGGCAAACCTCCTCTGAGCAAATCTTGCCAAGAAAACCCCATTATAGGGTCACCTTAGGGTCGCCATAAGTCAGAAACAATTTGAAGGCACACAACAAACAAAAATACCCACAACTTTAAATGTAATTAACTTGACTAAGTATTATATATTGACTATAATATTGAAACTAAACTGAAAGAAAATAAATTGTTTATGACAATGATTATCCCATTGATTTTATCCACTGACTATAATACATTTAGTGCCATCTAGTTGTTTTAGGCCCAGGAGAGGTCTTTTTTTAAAACAAGCGGTGGACCAGAGGTTTATTGAAGGACACTTCCTATTTAAGAAATTCATCTCCTGGGACTAAAATGACACAGGAAAGCTAAAGACATGACTCAATGTTTTCTTTAGTGAGCATTTGGGGTCAAAATCTTTTGGTGAAAAACTGAAAGGAGTGCAGAGCTCCAAGATCCCCTAGTGCCAATGTGCCCCCTCCCAGTCCCTGACAGTTGTAGGACAACATTATCAAACAGAATGAGCCCACAAATAAGCGACATTGTGTGTGGTTTGCATGTACCACCTTCCAGGTTCAATCCTAGCATCTCCCCATACATAACACTAAACAAGTTGCCCATTTGCAACAGGGAGAGCTATTGACAATCAAAGTAGACACAATACTGAACAGTTTCACATGTAATAAAATCAGGTTCATATGTTCCTAGTAGCATTACTGATGGCACAAAAATTATAAATTGTGCTGTGATCACTCAATAGTCATCTTAGAACCTAATATATGTGTGATGGATACCCTCTACTATCTCAAAGTCTTCAGAAATGCCTTTTAACACAGAATGACTATATAAAAGGGATGAATTGATGGAGGATTCATTTAAAGAAGATCTATATGAGGATGAATCTCCAGTTTTAAAAAGTAAAGTGACAGCTTCACTTAGAGCACTTAAGAGAAATAAGTCAGCAGGAACTGATACCAATAGAGATGCTCCAAGCCACAGAGAGAGAATCTACTCTAGTTTTACTGCCAGAAATAGCGCAAACTGAGTCCACTTTAACTGTCCTGGCTCAATGCTAGGGAATCATGGGAATTGTATTTTTTTTCTGAAACATTGAGCCTTCTCTGTCAGAGAGCTCTGGTGTCACAATAAACTACAGTTCCCATGATTCCTTAGCACTGAGTCAGGGCAGTTAAAGTGGACTCAATTTACACTATTTCTGGCAGTCTGCAAAGGCGATATGTCAGAGACTTTGGAAAGCAAAACAATGGCCAACAGACTTGAAACACTCAGTAAATAATCCAACCCCCAAGAAAGGTGGCACAAGGAAATGCAATAATTAAAGTACCATTGAATTTATCATGCAAGCAAGGCAGTGCTTAAAATTCTACAACAAAGACTCCTAGCATATATGGAGCAAGACTTGCCAGATGTCCAAGCGGGCTTAAGGAAAGGAAGAGGCACTAGGCATCATATAACAAACATACATTGGAATTTCAAAATAGATCAGCCTGTGCTTTATAGATGATAGCAAAGCATTTGATTGCATTGATTATGAGAAACTCTTAAAGAAATGGGTGTGACACAACATCTGATAGTCCTGATGTGTAATTTGAACTCAGGACAAGAAGCTACTACTGTTAGAACAGAATATGGAGAAACAGAATGGTTTCCAATTGGAAAAAGTGTCAGGCAAGGCTGCATTTTATCACCCTATCTGTTTAACTTGTACTGTGAACATTTCATTCAAAACACTGTATTAGACTTGGAGAAAAGAGGCATGAAAATTGGAGGAAGGAATAGCAACCGTCCAACATATGCAAATGACACCATAATACTAGCAGAAAATATCATCGATATGGAAAGATTATTGAAGGGGAAGATAGAAAGCACAAAGGTAGGTTTACAGCTGAATATAAAAAAAAACCCCAAAAAACAATTATGAACACAGATGATTTACATAATTTTAAAGCAGATGATGAAGACATCAAAATAGTTAAAGATTTTCCATACTTGGGCTCAGTCATCAATCAGAGAAAATACTGCAGTCAAGAAATCAGAAGACTAGAATTTGGAATGGCAGCTATGAAGGACTAGACATGATTCTGAAGTGTAAAGACATATCATTAAATTCTAAAGTAAGGACTGTCCATGCCATCATATTTCCCACTTCTATGTATACCTGTGAGAGCTGGACAGTGAAGAAAACTGATAGGGAAAAAACCACATTTGAGTTGTGGTGCTGGATTAGAGTTCTGAGAATATTGTGGACCATTAAAAAGACCAACAGATGAGTCCAAGTGCAGATGAGTTCGAGCCTGATCTACTCTAGGACTCATCCACTGGTCTTTTTAGCGGTCTCTGAACTGGAAGCAAAAATGACTAAGCTGAGATTGTCGTATTCTGGCCATATCATGAGAAGAAAGGACTCACTTAAAAAGACTGTAACGCTTGGTCAAGTGGAGGGCAATAGGAAAATAGGAAGACTGCATTCCAGATTGATAGATTTAATCAGAGAAGCCATGGCCATGTATCTACAAGAGCTGAATCTGGCAGCTGAGCCTAGGTTGACTTGGAGGTTTCCCATACATACGATCATCATGGCCGAGGTCCACTCAAAAGCAAGTAACAACAACAACAAATGCTAGCTGGGGAAGTCTGTAATTAATACAATAAGCTCTGGTTGTTATTACTATTTTTACAGTTAATTTGGCAACACTGCTGCCAGATTTCCCCATTTCAGTGTTTTCTCTGTTATCTATTCATAGGGTTCCCAAAATACCTTATTTATATTGATAATAAAAAGGAAAGACAGTTGAAGCACTAGCACATAAGGCTTTGAGGGGTGGTGGCTCCTGTGCCTTTACTTTAAAACTTCCTGCTGGCATGTCTTGCCTTTTTATTGTTTCCCCCTGAGTGTAATGGGGGAAGTTACTGATAAATAATTCAGACTCAGAATTTAGAAAAATTGCTTTTTAGTATCCAGGAATCTTTTTTTAGAGTACAGGTCCCCAGAGCTACCATTGCCAGGGATTTGGGGAGCTATACTCCAAAAAAGTAACGCTTCCAAATTCTACTCTTACAGTAAGCCAAAGTGCAGAGAAATTCTTAAAGATGGAAATAAATAAACTCTTAAGATGGACCCCATTACTAATCATTCTTGTTGGACAAATCAATTTAAGATGAGGCAGCACCCGATTTCTCATCATACAAAATGTTAAAAATCACAAGACTCAAGAAAGATGTATTCAGAACCACAGAATCCTGATTAAACTCATGAAGACAATATACTCTTTCAACCTTCCCATATTCCCCTCCCCCCCATACTAGACTTCCCAAATAACCAAGAACCTTCTTCTTTTTTGTAAAAGGGATCTTGTTGTTAATGGCAATCAAATCAGCATCAATTTGCTATGATCCTATGATGAGAGACGTACAAGAGCCCTGGTCATCAACAGCCTGCTCAGGTCTTGCAAATTCAGGGCCATGGCTTCCTCACCTGCAGTCAGATTTCCCTCTTTTCCTACTGCCTTCCACTGTACCAAACATTTTCTAATGACTCATGTCTCAATATACATCCACAATAAAATAGCCTCAGTTTGATCCTTTTATCAGAGTCCAGGCTTATTATGTCTGAGCTAATACAGAGAACATCTTGAAAGCCGGGGAGCTATCACTTATGAAAGAATAGTATAGCCTTGTCCATTCTGCTGTCTTCCAGATGTTTTTGACCATCACACCCATGTATTTGGCTAATGGCTCTACTGGCCAGGACTGACAGGAACTGTAGTCCAAACCATCTGAAGGGGTCCATGTTTGGAAAGTATTTTATTGGCCTGTCCAGGCAGAGGATGAAAATATCTGTGCCATGTTTTTTTTTTATTCCCTTAAAAAAAATAGATAAAACAAATACAGGTCAGTTTCCCCAAAGGTCTGCTGCCCCCGAGTTAAGCTTCCAAAAGGGTATGAGAACGTTTTTCTTTGGAAATATATTGCCTCTATTCTTTCCTTTTGGCAGAAAATAAGGGTGAAAGTTTTTTGTTTAAAAAATGCACAGAGACCAGAGGATATTTGCATGACGACATCCTTTGAACATCAAATGCATTTTTATTCTGTTTCCCCCCGAATGTGCCACACTGTTTGCAAAATAATATTTAGACACCCCATCAACTTCTCAAATAAAAGATAAATAATCAAATGAGGGATAACACTCAAAATTAAGCATCAACCCTTCTAAACATTTAAAATTTAAAATAAATGGTGGTAAGATTTAAAATGGGTTACTATATCACAAAAGGATATATAAAACACGATACCTATAAACATAACTCAATAACAAGACTGTATTGTTGCTGTGGTTTATTCCATCCTCTCCCCAAGGAGCAAACTCAAACAATACATTAGTGAAATACTAGACAGATCCTTAATTTTATGTTGTTTCCCCAATCATATCCCCCACTTCATCCCTATGAAATTGTTCCCCAAACCTAATTTACTGCCTATCTTCCATAAATAGTCCAACAAGACCATAATCCTCTGAGCAGACAGGTATAAGGCTGCACCATAACCAACCTGAAACTCTTTTTTTTTTCCAGGCCTAAAGAAGTTTGTGGCAAGCAGTACAAGATTAAAAAATGTTATCCAAGGACATATTGTTTACTCCTGCAGGAATGAAGCCCTTGCTGGGATGCACACGGATGTTTCTGTTGTGCAACTTTGTTGTTTTGCCAAACACACAGCTCAGTCGCAGGTCAGTGTGCAAAACCCCAGCTAAACAGAAATACTTTCACTGACCCTTCCTGTCCTCCAAATCCTGTTTTCCTTGCAGGAAATTATTTTATTTTGTATTTCTTAGTAGACTGTAAATGTCTGCTATATTGTATTGTGACACAAGCAATTATTGTTCGGATTCCTCCCCGCCCATGGAAAACAAATTATACTTAAGATTTCTCATTCCTCTCTCTCTCTCTCTCTCTCTCTCTCTCTCTC
>JAIPUX010001880.1:28265063-28277111 GCA_020142125.1 Phrynosoma platyrhinos
TATATATATATGTCTCCTTTGAGTAATTTCAGCAGTTTGGCTCAGTTGGAGTCAGGCCAACCTAAATATCTTAAACAAGATACCATATCCAGTCTGTTAGCAAAGTCCAGCCTAGGTCCAAAACATACTGCAGAAATAATCCATTTTACGACTGCTTTAACTACCCTGGCTCAATGCTAGGGAATAATGGGAACTGTAGTTTTGTGAGACATTGAGTCTTCTCTGTCAGAGAGCTCTGGTGCCACAATAAATTACAATTCCCAGGATTCTCTAGCACTGAGCCAGGGCAATTAAAGTGGTCTCAAACTGGATTATTTCTGCAGTGTCTTTTGGATCCTATCCTCATTCCTCCAACCATCCTTTCTAGCTCAGTTCTTCCATTCTAGGCCACAGGGAAAGGCTGCACAGCTGGGATGTATAACCTTCCCAGATCCCATCCCTCCTTCTCGCACGCGTACACACATACAATCTGAGCAGTCTTTTTCATTTACAAAGAGTTAAGAACAATTAACATATGCCCCAAAGATGCCAATCAATGTGCTTGTGCAGGTTCTGTTGTAATGTCAAGCTGTCTTGTCATCCCAAAAATACGATGAGTACTCCCTGGGTTGTTTCCTTTCCACTTTCCCTTATGCATTTGGACCCAGCAGTTCACATAACTAGCATTTTAACCAAAGTGCAGGTATTAAACTTCCATGGGCACTTTATTTTCAAAAGGAACTGAACATCTTTCTTCTTGTTAACATAATAGCTACTCGAAGCCGACCTCACATATAAGTCGAGGGCAGGGCAGGGTCTGGCCCCTATTTTACAGTCCTCGGGGTGAAGGGGAGGAATCTCAGGGTGAGAGTGCTACCCTACGTTGAGGGAAAACATTGGGGCATGTAATAAAGGATCCAAACTAGGATAAAGCAAAGAAAAACAATGCCAAAGCGCTTACAAAACTCCAGCAGACATAACTGTTTGTGCTCAAATTAAAGCCTAGATGGATGATTAAGCAGAAGGGGTTCAGTGCTTCCAGGAAAGATTACACCCTTGCCTTTCATCAGGGGATAGTTCTTTTTATATATATAGAAGTTAAAGGCCCAGAACAGATGGGCTAAATAAACTGGTTACCGGCCATGTTTGGGGCATAGTGTTTAGATTATGCACACCCAACCGCAGCCGGAAACCATGCCAAGGCCACTTCTTTTACACTTCTTTTACAAATAACCGGCCCAAAAGAGAACTGTAAAATACCCCCAGTTCAAAACCGCGGCAGCGGCCCAAATCGGGACCAGGTGCGTATGGTTGCCACAGCCCTGGCAGGATTGGTGTCAGTGCAGCCCACCATGGTTTTTTCAGCCCATCTGTTTTGGACCAAAGTACAGTTCTCAAAGTACAGTTCAGATGCAGTGGCTCAAAGGGGATGCAGTGGCTCAGGTGGTTGACACTGACTCTGCTGATTGCAAGATCAGCAAGTTGACAGTTCGAGGCCCAGGTGCTGCATGATGGAATGAGCTCCTGTCATTAGTCCCAGCTTCTGCCAGTCTAGCAGTTCGAAAGCATGCAAATGCAAGTAGATAGATAGGTACCACTTTGGTGGGAAGGTAACAGCATTCGGTGCAGTCATGCTGACCCCATGATCACAGAGTAGTCTCTGACAACGCTGGCTCTTTGCCTTAGTAACTGAGATGAGCACTGCCCCATATGGTCGGATATGACTTGACAACCTTGTCAATAGGGAATACCTTTACCTTTACAGTTCTTAAATTGACCAATAGATAAGTCGACTCAGGTTTTTTAGGTCCTTTTTTTTAAAACTAACATTTCTAAACTTACTCTGTTCATGTAATTCTGCTGTGCCTCCTGTACTTTATTATGCTTGTTGTTGCTGTGTGCCTCCAAGTCATTTCCAAGTTCTGGGCCCAGAGCACCCTCCCTCCCTTCTAAGCACTGGTTCCTGGTGACCCTAAGGTGAAATTATCATGGGGCAAGCTTCATCAGAGGGAGATTTCCATTGCCATCCTCTGTGGCTGAGAGAGCGTGACTTGTGTGTGCGGTGCCTTCTGACTTATGGTGACCCTAAGATGAAACTATCATGGAGATTCATTGGCAAGTTTCATCAGAGGGGGGTTTGCTATCGCTAGCCTGATGCTGAGACAGTGTGCCTTGGGGTTTTCCCCAGACGGCCCACCCCCAGAATGCAGAAGTCCTGCCCCCGATACCCAGTGACACCCAGTGCGGGAATGCCACTGAGTTTGGGCACTCAGTCTCTAAAAGGTTCGCCATCAACGCCCTAAAGGCACCAGATCCCATCTGATCTTGGAAGTAAGCAGTGTCAGCCTTGATTAGTATTTGGATGGGAGACCATTAATGAATATCAGGTGCTGTAGGCTATATTTCAGAGGAAGGAACTTGCAAAAATCCCTCTATTCCTTCCCTAAGAAAACTGTGAAAATTCATAGGGTAACCATAATTCGACAGGTAGCTTGAAGGCACATATATTCACACTGGAGCACATAACTGCCCACTTTGCACATCATAGCTTTTAACATATGTCTGAATATATGACACTAAGGAAGAGAAAGCACTCCAACTAGACAATGATTTGTTAAGACTTTCCTTGTTCCAGGTGTTTTTTTGGAGGGTGGGGAATACCTTTGTGACTGAAATTTGGGGTCATGACTTGTAAATATGGAGGTAAATGTCTGCACTGAAGAAGTCCAGCTCTCTGTGGATTTTGCAACAAAACATGACTCTGAGTGATGAAATTGTTCTTAGGCGCATGAGGGTTAATAACTTATTAATGGCTGGGCTGCATGTTTAAAAAGGGCACACAGACACACACAACTATGGTATTGCATCAGCTCTCATAAATACTACAAGAAGGGGAAAGTGGTCGACATACAGTCATAGTAAAAATAATTATGGATGGATAAAAATTGTGAAGCAGATCTTCTGTTTTAGTTGACAAAATAAACTGTAGCGATAAAAACTGATTATATAAATAAAAAAGGCATAATGACTTTTAGAGCAATCCTTAATCCTGCCACCCTTTATTAAGTCCTAGTAATTTGCCAGCATTAAAGGGAATGTTCCTTCTTGGACTCGGCAGGGAACAGGCACAGGGCTAGGAGCTGAAGGTTGCTGCTTCAGCCTGCTTATTAATACAATAAAATCACTGTATTCAAAGCCTCCATTCAAGCAAACTCACTTCAACCAGTTCCTTCTGAAGCATTTCATTATGAGTCTACATCTTGAGCAATGAATTCATCACCATTTTTTAAAAAAAATGTAACAAGGCACAATTCACATGAATTAGAGATGCCAAACCTCAGGTCTGGCCCCTATTTTACGGTCCTCGGGGTGAAGGGGAGGAATCTCAGGGTGAGAGTGCAATCTTCAAAAGTGTGCTGGTGGCAATGGTATGTGTGGGTGTGTGTGTGGGTGTATTTTCCACCTTTGTTAGACGATGCTTTTATCTGAATGACATACTCTGTGCAACTGTGTTGATCTTTAATGGATCACCATCAAGACTGCCTTTTGTAACATCACCAGGGTCTGCCCCCTCTGTGATATCACAAGGGGTTGTCCCTCAGTCTCAAGTTTTGGTCCTACATATAAGAAAGTGTGATAAAGGTACGCAGAAGTAACATGAAGATATGAAGAAATACAGTCAGCCTTCTGTAGCCAAAGATTCTTTATCCATGGATTTAACCATCCACATCTTGAAAATATTTAAATAAATATATAAATTCCCCAAAAAGCAAAGCTTGAATTTGCCATTTTATATAAGGGACACTATTTTATTATGTCACAGTATTTAATGGCACTTGAACATCCATGGATTTGGGTATCCATGGGGGGTCCTGGAACCAAACCCCAGCAAATACCAAGGACCCACTGTAATATGAAAGGATGGAAGGAGAAAGTGAAGAATATATTGATGAAGAAGGATCAAGAAATGAAGGGTAAGGAAGGATATGTACATGAGTAGGAATGCTAGATGGAAGGAAAGAAAGAAGTGAAGAAAGATGTGAGAGAAAGTGTAGGATATGGGGGGAAAAGAATAATGTATTTAGAGGTAACAAGCCTAAGGATCTGATGTGGCAACTCCAAGAGGAAAGTATTTACAGTGGATGCTCAGTATTGGCTGAGGTTTGGTTCCAGGACCCCCATGGATACAAAAATCCGTGAATGATCAAGTTTCATATTATATACGATGGCACAGTAAAATGGTATTCCCTATATAAAATGGCAAAATCAAGGTCTGCTTTTTGGAATTTTAAAAATATTTTCAAACCGCGGATGGTTGAATCTGTGGATGCAGAGGGCTGACTATATTTATAGTTATGAATAGCATTTTTATACTGCCTATCAAGAACAATGCTCCCTGGGCAGTGTACAGAAAAAAATGTAATGCCATGATTTTTTTTTTAAAAAAAGGAAAATTAAAAACAAGTTTAAATGGTATCAGAATGAAGATGGCAACAGTAATGCCCAAATGTCTAGAATTAAAGCATGTTTTAAAAAATTTAAAGCCTGGGGAAATAAAATGATCCTTATGGGTGCTGAAAGAGCCACAATGCAGGTGTTAGAGATGCCTCTCTGCGATGGACATTCCACAAATGGATGGCATCAGTGAAGAAGCCATCTCCCTAGAGGCCACTCAGCTCTCCCTATTTTCCTAGGATATGATCTTGGGATTCAGGAAAGTGGTGGTGGTGGTGGTGGTGTCTGTGTTTCCAAGTCATTTCTGACTTATGACAATCTTATCATAGCTTTTCTTGGCAAGTTTCTTCAGAGGGGGTTTCCCATTGCTATCCTCTGAGGCTGAGAGTGTGTGACTTGCCCAAGGTCACCATGGGTTTACATGGCTGAGCTGGGATTCAAAACATGGTCTCCAGGAAGATGTATATGAAAGGAAACAATCCTTTAATTAAGCCATTCATGTCTTTAAAAGTTAATGCCAGTAGTGGAATCATCAATGAAATGAATAAAAATTGGACAAAAGTGTTCAATAAATGAATTCTGACAAAGAAGCAAACCCAATGCCCTATGAAATATATGAGTTTTTTCAGGCTGGCTCTCTTGCTGTATCTCCATAAACTTCAATCTGTGTCAAAGTTTTCACTCTATCCAACTTGATTGTTGGTAATACAAGTTTGGATCTTAAAATAATTTCATCCGTTCCAATGGTCATTGCCTCAGGCCTTTGCTTCTCCTGACTATTAATCCAATCTACTGTTTAAACTTTTTTCCCTACCCACAACTTCCTTCCTTCATCACCTTAGTTCTGCTGTCGATACTGCAACTATTTTTATAGTTACTAGGGTGAAGCCGAATGAAATAGTGGTGGAGGAAGATCACACGGTTCAAGTGCTGGTTTGTGCTGTGCCTTGCGCTCTGTAAAGGGCTCTGAGACAAAGACAAAGTAGATTGGAGGAGAGTATGATCTGCACTCCAAGCCAATTGATTGTAGCATTCAGATGGTGTTGTTAAAAGTACTTATTTTAATTGGCTTTGAGAAATGGAAAGGCAAAGAGTTACTTTTTTAAAAAAATTGAACAATTGTAGTAACTAGCTAATTTGAAGAAGGATCTTGGAGTTATGGCTTAAATCAATTTGTTAATCACATCTAATCCAATTGTTGGTGCACATCTTCAAGTTGCTTCTGATTTATGGTGACCCTATCATGGGGTTATCTAGGCTGAGAGTGTGTGGCTCACCCAAGGTAACCCAGTGGGTTTCCATGGCCGTGTGGGGAACTGAAGCCTGATCTCCAGAGTTGAAGTGCCTGACAGACTGCCAGAAATAATCCATCTTGAGACCACTTTAACTGCCCTGGCTCAATGCTAGGGAATCATGGGAACTGTAATTTTTTCTGCAGCATTGAGCCTTCTCTGTCAGAGAGCTTTGGTACCACAATAAACTACAGTTCCCATGATTCCCTAGCACTGAGCCAGGGCAGTTAAAGTGGTCTCAAACTGGATTATTTCCAGCAGTCTGTTCAGACTTGAAGTCGCGTAATTCAAACCACTACACATGCTGGCTCTCTATACCAAGTAACTAACTTCGTTGTTGTTGTGAGCCCATTGCTGTGTGCCTTCAAGTCATTTCCAACTTATGGCATCCCCAAAGCAAACCTATAATGGGTTTGCCTTGGCACTTTTCATCAGAGGGGTTTTGCCATTGCCATCCTCTGAGGCTGAGAGAGTATGACTTGCCCAAGGTCACCCAGTGAGTTTACATGGCCGAGCTGGGATTTGAATCCTGGTCTCCAGAGTCATGGTCCGATGCGCAAACATGCTTGCTCACCAACTAACTAGTTAGAATAAATACTTTAAAGAAAGTGATTTTCTTCCTTGCCAGGCTACAATCAAAATGTAATGTACAGATTCCCTACATATTATAGCAAATAATTAGTTACATGTGATAAGTTCTACCCTGTTACTTTTACTTCCACGCTCTGAGTCCTGATCACTCTGCAGCCTGGCTACGGCTCTAGGGTGGAAAGGCTTTTTTCAGATCTGGGTGGAAAGGAGTTCAGAAAACCATGTCACCTTCCCTATGCATCTCTTGAAATAAGAACAGCAGGCCTTTCATCCTCTCCTGCTGTCTCCTCCTTTGAAGTTTGCCCTGACAAAGTGAATGACTAAAAGGGGAGGAAAAAAGCGTGATCAGTGGGAGCGCTTCAGCTGTCACACTTTCTTTCCCCAAAGCATCCATCTGCAAGGGCCTTTACAGACTTCCAGAAATAGTGCAAATTGAGTCCACTTTAACTGCCCTGACTCAGTGCTAGGGAATCATGGGAACTGTAGTTTATTGTGGCACCAGAGCTCAATGTCTCAGAAGGCTCAATGTTTCAGAAAAAAAATTCATTTCCCATGATTCCCTAGCACTGAGCCAGGGCAGTTAAAGTGGACTCAATTTGCACTATTTCTAGCAGTCTGCAAAGGCCCCAAGACTGCAAACTTGGATTTGTTGCTCAAAGGAAGTACCATTGCCTAGTTGTGTATTCGTAAGGCTTAATCTGATGAATGTTTGCTTGGGAATAAACCGCAATGAGTAGCATTGCAGAATTGTTAAAGTAAAGTAGAAAGTCTACTGAACAGACGAGAAAAGTAGTGGGGCTGCCTTTAAAGACAATTTCTAAACTTGTTGTTGCTGTTAGCTGCCTTCAAGCTGAGCCTGACTTGACTCTGCGGATGAGACATCTCCAAGCCTCTTTATCCTCCACCGCTCTGCTTAGTTCCTGCAAATCGGTTATACTGACACTATTATTACACATATGGCCTGTTTTTTAACTCTTAATTTTCATATATATATAAAATCATTATTGTATTTATATGATATGGTTTAAAGTTTTGTGGTGCATCACCTTTGGAAGGTTCCCCGGAAAAAGTTATTACAAATTTTACAGAATCATAGAGCTGGAAGAGACTGCAAGGGCTACCCAGTCCACCCCACAGTCTGCCATGCAGGAACTCACAATCAAAGCATCCCCAACAGATGTCCATCCAGCCTCTGTTTAAAGACCTCCAAAGAAGGAGACTCCGCCATTCCGTGAAGGAGTGTGTTCCACTGTCAAACAGCTCTTACTGTCAGGAATTCCTCCTAATATTTAAATGGAATCTCTTTTTCTGTAATTTGCATCTGTTGTTCCGAGTCCTATTTTATAGGGTGCAGAAAACAAGCTTGCTCCCTCCTCAGTATGACATCCCTTCAAATACTTAAACAGGACTATCATATCACCTCTTAACCTTCTCTCCTTCAAGTTAAACAAACCCATCTCCCTAAGTCTCTCCTTGTGGTTTCCAGACCTTTTATCATTTTGGTCGCCCTCCTTTGGACATGCTCCAGCTTGTCAACATCCCTTTTGAATTGTGGTTTCCAGAACTGGACACAGGATTCCAGGTAAAGCCTGACTAAAATGGAATAGAGAGGTACTATTACTTCCCTTGATCTAGACACTATACTTCTATTGATGCAGCCTAGAATCACATTGGCCTTTTTAGCTGCCGCATCACACTGTTGACTCATGTTCGACTTGTGGCCTACTAGGACTCCTAGATCAACCACCTACAAATCTGCTTAATGGTAGCATTCTCTAGCCCACATTTTACTAGCTGGTTTGCAAGAATATCATAGGCTGCATCTGCACTGCAGGAATATTCCAGTTTGACACCACTTGAACTGCCACAGCTACATGCTATGGAATCCAAGGATTTGTAGTTTGTTGTGCACCAGAGCAGAGCTCTGAGAGGACACCCATTTTTAACCGGAAAGAAGGGTGCACATTTTCAATTAAGCAAAAGCAGAAGGGCTGGGAAAAGAGGCTCCATCCTCCCCAGTGGGCAAGTGAGAGGCAACCCATATTTTCTCCCTTAGTCACTCACTCCAAGACTCAGGCAAGGAAGCCAAATGTCTTTTTTCATGTTTAAATCCCCATCCCCTCCATTAGAGTTTTTCCTCTGTGCAGCAACTATTAATTCATGTGCTTGAAGGTGCAAAGGGAGGTCGGAGGCTGCGTCTACACTGCAGAATTAATCCAATTTGATCGTGCTTTAACTGCCACGGCTCAATGCTATGGAAGTCTGGGGACTGTCGTTTTGTGAGCTATTTAGCCTTCACTGACGGAGAGCTCTGGTGCCACAACAAATTACAGTTGCCAAAATCTCACAGCATTGCAGTACGGCAGTTAAAAGTGGTGTCAAACTAGATTATTTCTGTAGTGCGGATGGAGCCAGGGAGTGGGTAGACTGAGTTGAGCAAGAATTGTATGTATGTGCCTTCAAGTTGCCTGTTGATTTATGGTGACCCCATGAATTTTGTCAGGTTTTCTTAGCCAAGGAATCTTCAACGGTGGTCTTGCCACTTCCTTCTTCTGAAATAGAGCCAAAAAGCTCACTAGTGGTCTCCCATCCAAGTACTAGCCAGAGCTGACCTTGCTTAGCTTCCTAGTTCACAGTGCCTATAGGGTATTTAGGCCCCTGAGTAGGGATTGTATATCCTTTACTGACGCTGCACAGCTGTAGCTGCACCAGTTTAACTCCATGGCTTTTTTCCATAATATCTTAGGATGTCTTGTAAAGTATTTCAAATTCTCCCATCCAGCAGAGAAATCTACAAAACTATAAATCCTCCACAAAACTATAAATCCCAGTTTTCCATAGGATGGAGCCATGATCCTAGCGGTACGAAGGTGGTATAACCGTACAGGATCCACCAACGGGAGTATATGCAGCCCCATACTACTTTTCCTTCCCTCCCATTATCACTGTAACCTGTTTTCATTTTAACACACGTTTCCCATCTTTAACAATGAGTTGCATCTCAAGTAGAGCCCCAGGCTTCGCATCCACACTGCAGAATTAATGCAGTTTGAGGCCGCTATGGATTGGTGAGATTCATAGTTTGCTGAGCTATTTAGCCTTCTCTGGTGCCACAACAGACTACAAATCCCAGGATTCCATAGAATGGAACCTTGGCATGTTTTAATGGTTTTGACTGGTTTTAACTATGCTGTTTTAAACTTACGTTTTAAGGTTGATAATATTTAACTGTGGTTTTTGTTTTTGCTTTTAACTTTTGTAACCAACCTTTTAGTTCTGTCTTTTTAAAAAAATTATTGTAACCTGCCTTGAATCCTATTGTGGGAGAAAGGCGAGTTATAAATCCTTGAAATAAGTAAATAATAAATAAATAATGGCAGTTTAAAAAGTGGTGTCAAGCTGCCTTAGTTTTGGAGTGCAGCAGCGGCAGAAAATGAATTTTTCTCATTGGTGCATTTTCTGTTTCTGAGAAACCGCACCTGTTGAATTTCTGCCTGCCTTTTTTTTTTAAAGGCCCAGATGCTACAGAATCCAAGACCCAAATGTCACAAACAACACTCAGGCAAGATCCATTGCACACACCCTCCCCTGTGTTATATACAAAAGCTGCACCGGTTGAATAGCTGCCTGACTGAAGGGAACCAATGGGTTCCACAGTGAAGGGTCCCATTCAGCAGCTCTAGAAGCATAACCCAGCTTCTCCTTTAGCTGCACCGGCTGAATAGCTGCCTGACTAAAAGAAGCCGGAGAATCCCTTAAACTTCCACAGCAATGTGTCCAGTTTTGCAACTCTAGAGACACCTACCCTTACAGCCTCTCCTTTAAAGAAAAGCCGCACCAGTTGAATAGCTGCCTGACTGAAGGGAGCCAGAGGCTTCCCCAGCGAAGGGTCACATTCAGCAGGTAGAACCCTTACTGTAAAGAAAAGCCACACCAGTTGAATGGCTGCCTGACTAAAGAGTGCAAAAATGCCCCAGGCTTCCACAGCGAAGTGTCCAATTTAGCAACACTACAGGCATAACCCAGCCTCCCCTTTAGCCACACCAGTTGAATAGCTGCCTGAGTGAAGGGAGCCAGAGGCTTCCCAGCGAAGGGTTCCCATCCAGCAACTCTACAAGCACTACCCTTACAGCCTCCCCTGTAAACAAAAGCCGCACCGGTTGAATAGCTGCTTGACTGAAGGGACAAAGAAAATCCCTAGGCTTCCCCAGAAAAGTGTTCAATTTTGCAACTCTACAGGCAGTTTGGCAATCCTTACCACCTCCCTTGTAGCCGCACCGGTTGAATAGCTGCCTGACCGAAGAGGGCAAAAGTATCCCAGGCTCCCCCAGCGAAGTGACCCATTCAGAGGCACAAGCCCTTCAAGCCTCCCCTGTAAAAAAATAAAAATAAAAACCACACCGGTTGAACAGTTGCCTGACTGAAGATGCAAAAATGACCCACATACACATACACACACACCCCGGGCTTCCCCAGCGAAGTGGTCTAGAGGCACAAGCCTTACAGCCTCCCTTGTAACCACACCGGTTGAATAGCTGCCTGACCAAAAAGAAAAGAAAAGAAAAGACCCTGACAAGAAAAGACAAGTGCAGTTTTGCAACTGTAGATAGAGGCTCAGCCCTTACAGCCTCCTTTGTAAAGAAAAGCCTCACCGGTTGAACAGCTGCCTGGCTGAAGAGCCACAGTCCCCAAAGGAAGCCTTACCTGCCTCCTTCTTTCCTCCAGCTTTCCCTGCATAAGCCAGCAGTGGCACGTCTGAACCCTCCCCCTGGACCCAGGTTTGTGGCTGGAGTTGGGTCAAAGCAAGGCACAGGCTGCAAAGGGAGAAGCCAAGCCCTCCCCACTTTCTGGGTCTTGGAATCGGATTACACAGCCTCCCTCCCCTCCCCTCCCCTCCCCTCCCCAAGGTTTATTTGGGGCACTGTGGGGAAACTGCTGGGATTTGCAGGATAGCAGCCTTTGGGGAGGAGGAGGAGGAGGAGGAGGAGGAGAGAAACTGGTGGGTTAAACCAGAATCAGAGGGGTGTTCATTTACTGCATCCACACTGCAGAAGTAATCCAGCTTGACACCACTTTAACTGCCATGGCTCAAAGTTATGGGATTTGTAGTTTCTTTGCGGCAAGGGCACCAGAAACCATTACACCACACTGGTTTAAGAAAGAGGCTCCTTCAGCTTCAAATCTGAAAATGGGGTGGCTGGACCAGGAGACATTACTCATAGTTACAAAGTAGTTGATTTGGGATGATTTTTGAGGAGATGTTACTCATTACTCATAGTTACAAAGTAGTTGATTTGGGATGATATTTGGGGAGACATTACTCATTACTCATAGTTACAAAGTAGTTGATTTGGGATGATTTTAGGGGAGACATTACTCATTACTCATAGTTACAAAGTAGTTGATTTGGGATTATTTTTGTTGTGGGCCTTCAAGTCTTTTATTTTTATTTTTACTCATGGTGACTCTTGAGGGGAAACCTATCATGGGGTTTTCTGGGCAAGATTAGTTCAGAGAGGGTTTGCCTTTGCCTTGCTCTGAGGCTGAGAGAGTATGACTTACCCAAGGTCACCCAGGGAGTTTCCATGGCTGAGCGGGGACTCAAACCCTGACCTCCAGAGTAGTAGTAGTCCAACATTCAAGCCACTAGCCCACACTGGTTCTCTTAACTACTCTTTCACTAGGTTTACTCAGAAGTGAAGAAGTTTCACTTTGCCTAAGGGGGGGGGGG
>JAIPUX010001880.1:28293305-28326745 GCA_020142125.1 Phrynosoma platyrhinos
GTCTAGGTTGCAAGCAGACAGACACTCTGGCTAGACTAGGCTCCTCAATATGTTGGCTACCCCCTTACCACAACAGCTATTGAGTCTTCTGTGTTCTGGACTCCCATCAATTGGAATCAAGATCCACAGTCTGTAACATATGTTAGCAAGGCGTCAAACTAGTTGCCCCTCCTGTCTCACGGACTTAAGTCCACGGATTTGCATATTCCTGGAGGGGCGCCTTCTGTGAAAATCAATGTGGCGTGCCCCTTTCAAGCCTATGAGGCTTGAATATTGCTGAATTTTTGTGGCGGGGGGGGGGGTCCAGAACGGATCCTCCGCTAAAGCGGAGGGTCGACTGTATTCCACATCTCCCACCGTTGTTTCCTAGCTTGTGTGGTTGTGCGTGTTTTGAATATTCCCCTAATAAAAATACCAACATCTATTTGGATTTGCCTCTGGAATCCTGCGTGATTTGGACCTGGCATAGTTGGGTTGGTCGTCAAGGTCACTGTTGCCCCCAGCCAAAATATCATTTGAGCTAAAATTTCCCTAAGCATATTAATTTGTGGGTGCCCTCTTGGGAGCCCAGGAATTTGGGTAACAAGCAAGAATGGTGGATTAGACTATTGGATGACTATCTCAGTCCTGAGCCTGTCCTGCTTTTCCCAGGCCTTTTCTGTATGCTCTTACTAGTTCTTTTAGCAATCCAGGCCTTTCTTTGTTTGACAATTTCCCTTGATGATGATAATCTCCATCGTATCTGGAAAACCTTTCCCCTCAGAGTCCCTCTCTCACTTCATTAGGCCCAGCTGGCAGCTGCTAAGAAACGGTGTAAGAGGAAAGTGCCCTTTTCTAAAGAATGAATATTGCTTCACTAGTGAAATGTTCCACAGTCCAGGAAAAGGTATATTAAAATAATAAATAGATCTTTAAAATAAAGCTGAAGTTAAAACATTTGTAAAAGGAGTTTGTAGCATAATAGAATTTGGACTCTCCAGGTAAAAGCAAAGTGATCTATTCTGTTCCCAGTAGTTGTAAACAGCTGAAAAGCAAATAACTTCAATATATAGGTTGTTACCCACATCCAAAATTGTCCATATGCGTGGCTGAGACAGTGACACCTTTGCTTTCAGATGAATCAGTGTACACACAAACTTTGTTTCATGCACAAAATTGGTTTAAAATATTGTCTAGAAAATAACCTGCAGGCTGTGTGTACAAGGTGTATATGAAACATAAATGAATTTCATGTTTAGACTCAGGTCCCATCTCCAAGATACCTAAATATATATAGGGAATATTTGCAAATATTCCAAAATCCAAAAATCTCTGAAATCCAAAACATTTCTGTTCCCAGGCATTTCTGGTAAGGAACACTCAACCTGTAGCAACATTTCTGCTTCTATGGAGTTAATAGAGTCCCTTTTTCTTTGCAAATAAGATTTTCAAACATTTCAACCAGGGATAGAGCAAGTTTATGACACTAAGGGCTGCATACAGTGCCTGCTGCTGGGCTCAGGCTATGCATCTGCAAAGCTCATGCACATTCTCTATCCTGCCTGGGTCCAGCAGCTGAAAAAAAAGTCCTCCCTTCATCTCAATTGCTATTGCATCAGCAGCTAGTAGTAGTTGGATTTAATCATATTCCCCACTGGCATCCCCTTTTCCTTGTGTATTGTTTACTTAGATTGTAAGCCCGAGAGCAAGGAACTGTCAAATTAGCAACTGTAAACCATCCATGTAAAGCACTATCATATACACTGATAGCGCTATATAAATAAACGATAAAACGAAAATAATAATGCTGGCAATTTCCAACCATTCAACCCCATTTTAAAACCAACCTCACTGAAACTGAGATCTAGGGATGGCAACGCTTGTTAGGTTGAATGTTTAAACTAGTCCCACCTCCTAGGCTACATCTGCACTGCAGAAATAATCTAGTTTGACATCACTAACTGCCATTGCTCAATGCTATGAAATCCTGGGAATTGTCGTTTGTTGTGGCCCCAGAGCTCTCTGGCAGAGAAGCTTAAATGTCTCACAAAATTACAATTCCCAGAATTTTATAGCATTGCGCCATGACAGTTAACGTGATGTCAATCTGGATCATTAGTGTGGATGTAGCCTTAGTGATAGTGACCAAGCAATTTTGGCAGTGTTGAGATTACAGTATGGTTAGATGCTTCAACTTATCTCCCAGTGATCCCAACTGAAACCACTCTTTCCAAGGTATTATTAGCTACAAAACAGCAATCCCAAAAGCACTAGAGGCCCTTTCACACAAAAGAATGTCATTCTTCCAAAGCTAATCATGTGATTTGTTTTGTAAGTAAATTCTTTCCTATATCCTGATTAAAACCTGTCAGTGTTTTAACAGCCATTGTCATGATATTCTGGCACAGAATTACTTCTAACCCAGTGTTGTTTTTAGACGCAAGAATCAAGCATCATGCTTTACAGTTGAGAAGTAAAATATTTAGAGGAAAGACGACCACATGCAAGTTATATCCAATCAGAAATGCTTTCATCCTTTTCTCTAAGTGTGTAGCTGTTTTGTTGTTGATGCTGATCCATCTGTGTATACTTACAGTAATTTTCAGGATTCTGTTTATAAATGTTAACCTGTTCTCCAGTCTTTATAAACAATGGCAAATCTTCACAGGAAGGAGTGGAAGATTTGGACTGGTCACATGTGAGTTGCATGATCAGTGGATGTGTTTCCCTATTAAGTAGTAATTTTGCAATGTATTTTTAATGCACCTTGGTAAAATTTTAACTGAAAAGAAAACAGGACATTATATTGCTTGTAACAAATGAGAGAATGAAGACTACGTATATCTTAAGAAACCATCACAAAAGTAATAGACTTTTATTTTAGCCAGGTGAGTGAACAATTTGCATTAATTTATTAAAGGTTTCAGGGTAAAGAAATCATACAGAGTATTCCAAAGACATTCAATTTATTAGACTTTTGCTTCTTTAAATGTACACTGTCCTCTAGTGGACTATGCACAACATGCAACAGCAGAACAGTTCTTACATCTGTCGACAGTGTAGAGAATAAGTCAAGTAAATAACACTGTTCTCTGTAAAATCCATAATTTTCTAATTGATCACTTTATTTTTGGCATGTATTTCTATATTCTACTTTTAGAAACATCAGCTTTTTATACTGCTAATCACTTTTTGTGGTTAATACCAATTTATTTTTTTAAGAATTCATATACATTAACTCTTGACGTAAAATACTGACGTTTGACATTTGTAAAGACAATGAACGCATGTCATAGTATTGTCTTGTATTACTTCCATTTGAAGTATTTCTCATAATAAAAACTTATTTTAGGCTTAACTCTCACAAACATTGGATGAGGTGGTGAACCTATTTCTGGATTGTACCATTTCAGATTGTGCCATGTGGGAGGGGGAATCCCTGCAGATAGCAAGATGGCATTTTTCACCTTTATAAAGGCAAATTTAGCTATATGAGAGCAAGTTTAACCCCTCATCTGCTGTTTCTGGGAATTAGGCCTTTTTCCCCTGCCAATAATCGAACGTACTCAGCTCAGAGTGCTACAAATCAAGTTTTCCAGAGCTATAAGGAAGGATTTCCAGAACTGTGAGCATGTCAGTTTCCAAAAGAAGCTTGGTATATTGGGAGAGCTTGAGGTATTCTCCTTATTTTCAGTAGATTTGATGGCACATCTGATAGCACTTTTCATTATTGCCACCATAGGCAGTCAAATGAAGGTAGTCACTTTGGGGAAGATGGGAAAACAGTCCAATGAAAAATGAAGGCAACAAGATTCATTACTTTAGTGTTCACACTAAATGCCAGTTTTGTAGTTTCATTTGAAACCAACAGCGATCATGAAACGTCATGAAGGATTTTAAAAAAATCTCCTAGAGCGATTACTAAATGGATAATTATCACACTAGATCAGTAAACCCCAGAAGAAATAATAATAACAATAATAATAATAATAACAACAACAACAATACCACCAGTATCTCATATCTTAGGTCCTTTCCCCACAGTATCCATGTTTTAGACACAATCCATAAAAATCTGCCATGTTTGGCCGCATTGCACATTTTTTTCTTAAAAAATGTATACAGATAAAAATGCCTCTTTTTAGATTCCTAGTAAAAATTCTGAATTAATGTCCAACCGAAAAGTTAAAAGATCAGGAAAAAGGCGTTTAAATTATTATTTACAAATCCAACAGGTAAAATGTCCATCATGGCTTCTTTCCCATCCTCCTAGCAGCTCTCAATCTTGCAGAGCTTCCACAGTTCTTGGGCACTTCAAAATTGATCATCTGTCATTTTCAGCAATTCTAGAAGGGCCCCAACAGCACCAAAATAACCCTTCAAAGCATTTAGGGGGAAAATGAGAGAAGTGTGTTAGTATAGTACAATAAAATTCAAAATCCACAAAACAGCGATACCATTATTGGACCAACCATTGTCACAATGTTACACAAATGTCACACAAAATAAAAGGCTGTTTTGATCATCAAACATCTAAAAATATTAGGAATTTTGAATGACCAAAAAGGTGTGTGGTCCAAAAAACTATTTAATTGTGCAAACTGTGTTTGCTTATAACAGGGGCAAGCAACTGGGGGAAGTTAGGGGGTCTACATTAGCCCCACTGGAGCCCTTGGAGGACTGTACCCCTAAAATGGCCAAGAATCCCCAAAAATGTGTGAAAATGCTGCCCCACACACCCTAGACAGGATGGGGGCATTTTTGATTGAAAACAAAAACCCTTTTGACCCCGGGTGCTGCATGTGGCTGATCATGGCCACACTTTTGTCCACCCCCTGGTCTACAACCTGCTGCATCCAAAAAATCCCTTTCTCTCTCTCTGACACACACAGATTGAGAGAGAGAGAAAGAGAGAGAGTTCTTAATATTTTGGTATTCAGTGCTTGCCTTTGTACAAAGCTCCTATTTATGTCTTCCTCCAGCTAAAAAGGGAAGATTTCCCCACCCTACTCTATAGTTTATTTCTTAAATACCAAATGAAAAATCTATAGGATTTTGCTTTGTCTTTTTTATAGTTGTGTGACATCTGTATTGATTATTCTTTATTAATCATCCGTTGAATCTAATTAGCAACTAACTATAGATGGAAGGCTCTTTGATCCATCAGCAACTTCCATTTGCAGAGTGAGGAGAAAGATTTCAGTGACTCCCTTCCAACCCAAAGTACTTCATAGTCACCTCTGGAGTGTGGAGGGACCCTTCAAATTATTTACAAATCCAACAGGTAAAATGTCCATCATGGCTTCTTTCCCTGGAGTGTGGAGGGACCCTTCAAATAGGCTAAGATGTAGTGTGCATGGCTGTAGTATGCATAGGGGGACAACTGTGGAAAATCACTTTCCTTTCCATTCCTCTGACAGAGGCTTCTGCTGAATTGAAGAAATTTCTGTCTGTCACCAACTGATGACCAGTGTTTGTTCTTACCTGTCCTGTTCAGGTGGCTGCATATCTACTATGCAACATGTCACATCTGTATTACTATGGATACTGACCTTTCCTTCCATTCATGTTTTTAAATACTGAAGAACATTGTTGGCAACTTAAATCTTGCAAGAATGTACAAGTAATTAAACAAAGTTAGTATCTTCTGTTGTTGTTGTTGTTTTAAATTACCTCATGCTCCAAGAAAAGAGCTTTGAGTTGTCCCTTTGACCAATAGTCCATGGCATAGGCTAGTACCTTCATGGCAACCATGTTGATTCTCAAAAAGTTTCCAACAAATACCACTCTGTCAATGTTCTGTAAAATTTAAGTGAAATAATTATATTTGAAAGGGTGCCCTTTTCAAGTTAAAACACACAGCTTTACAACAGCGTGCCAAAACACACAGCAGAAATATTCCAGTTTGACAATGCTTTAACTGCCCTTGCTCAATGCTAGGCAATTCTGGGAATTGTAGTTTTGTGAGATATTTAGTCTTCTCTGTCAGAGAGCTCTGGTGCTACAACAAACTAAAATTCCCAGGATTCCCTAGCACTGAGCCTAGGCAGTTAAAAGTAGTGTTAAACTGGATTATTTCTGCAGTGTGGATTGGACCAATATTCACAGCTTCAAAGGCTCATTCGTTGTTTTAAGAAAGTGGGATATCAAAATAGAAACAAATAGAAACAAAACTTTACACAAAATATCATTTTCTAGGCAGCACTACAACATTTCTACTTTTACTGTGGCTGTTTTGTACAGATGGGACAGTCACTATTTTTTTCTCCACTTAATTAGTGCTATTTAGTTTTGAAAACAAAACATGTGAAATGGTAACTCAAATTTTGCATATATGTCTAGCTCTGTAATTTATTTTTTTACCAGTTTGCCTATCAAGATTATGATTGTAATTTGTGACAAATCAATAAACTATGGGCAGGGAGCAGCATCCAAAATGCCATTCATGTACATACTTATGTGGAAGGAAGCTATTTATAAACAGCTGAATGAATCCATGGGTAAAAAGAAAAGAAGAAGAAGAAGAACAGAATGGTTAGCATATTCTAGGGCAATTTTCATTAAAACATTTGTCTTTAGCTACTTGAGCACCAAGGCACTGAATCAAAATGCAATGAATAATTAATATTTCTCTGCATGAACACAATTCTATCCCTGGGACATATGCAGCACTGAAGCAGTGTTGTACGCATCATGTGAAAGCACATGTTCCACCATAAGCCAGGGTAACTCTTTGCCAAAAGATGTTCTCATTCATTAAGATGAAAAATATCTCTAAGAAGAATGATCATGCTGAAACAGGCAGAGTTGCTACAACATGCCAATCATGCTCCCATGAATCACAGATATATCAATGGCAAAATTACTTTTGGAGTTGACAATGGAGATGAACAAGAGAAGTGGCTAGTGGAGTGAGTGGGAAATCTCACAGACATAAGGATACTTTGGGGGTGTGTTGGGTCTTCCACAAATATCACAGTGCAGATCAAGAGGGGGAAACCTCTTTCAGCCCAGGACCTTTCAGAGAAATTCTTGGCGGCTACATTCCAGGGGTAGGCAAGGCCAAAAAATCAGCAGATTTTATCTTAGTAGTTAAGCCTTTGGAGAGGCATTTCAACCTTTGGGAAAGAAACCATACAAAAACCTAGGAATACACCAAATGACAGTGTTATAGGCGAGGGGCCATGGCCATCTGGGGAAATGCAGAGGGCTGGTCTGGAAACCCCAAGAAAGCTGAATTCAGCCTTGGTGCTTAAATTCCATGCCCTAGTTTAAAAGATGCAAGAAATACATGCTATTTTCATTCTGTCAGTATTTATGACAATGAACTGTCTTCCTGCCACCTAAATATGTGCCAAAGATATAATTTCAGAATTATTTTTAAGCTAAACTTATTTATTTCACACACTAGAAAGGCGACACTTTTTTTGGCTGGCCATATAACAGGCTTATTTTGAAATGCTGTATGGCACCCATTACTGTTTAGCATGACTAACTACTCTGGAAAGAACATGATAAAAATGTTCAAGATCACACTATTTATGGCATTGAAAGCTTGCTTCCAATTGTGCAGTTTCAGGCTCAAAGCAAGCAGTCTAATTAACACCCTTGAGGTTAGTGACTAAACAAACACCACATTCTTTTTGTTTGTTAATCACTATCAGTTATTTTTGCTTGAAAATCCTCAAGGTGTTAATGTGAGAAAAACACGTGTTAATAATGTACACCAAAGCCTGTCTCTTACAAACATATGCTTCATCTAGAATCCAATCATACTCTAGTAAAATTAGGAAATACTCAACATGTTTAGCATTCATATGGCACTTCCTCTTTTCACTACAATCACAACATTTGTATCTTAAGAAGAATCTCAGAAAGTAGACTTGCATCATACTCATAATTTAGATAAATATCTGAAGCTGAGCAATAATTGCTTTCCTAAGGCTACGCAGCAAAATCAGGCCAAAGCTGAAAATTGAGCCAGAACCTTCCAGGATCACATTTCATTCAGTTACTGTATATACTTGACTATAAGTCAATCTCATGTATAAGTCGAGGGAGGTTTGGAGGCCAAAATTATGGGTTTTGATATGATCTGTGGATAAGTTGAGGGTAAAAATTAAGGGCATGTAATGAAGGATGTAAAGGACAAAGCAAAGGAAAACAATACCAAAAAACCTACAGCCATAACTATTTGTGCTCATACTAAAGGTTGGATGGATGAGAGTGTAGAAGGGAGTCAGTGCTTCCAAAGCAGATTGATTTTTTTTTTCATTCACCAAGGGATAGTTACATATACATATATGTATATACACACATACATACACGAGTTAAAGTACAGTACTTACACTGACCCATGGATAAGTCGACCCAGGTTTTTTGGTCAATTTTAACCTAATTTTCTAGACTTATACATGAATATATACAGTTATTTTGCCATCCTAGCTCCCAGAAATGTTTTAAAATATTTTAAAGTAATGTTAAAATATGTTGCTTTACTGCTGGAAATAAATCTTTCATTCCAAAGTTTTTTGTTTTCACTGAGGAGGGGTGAGGTTACTGCCAAAATGGTTATTTCCCAGCTCCAAAAGCTCAAAATGATGCACTATGCAGGTGCAGGTGATCCGTTTGTGTGAGTCACAAAGACTATGAAGAAGCAGCAGTAGGTGTTTCTTCCTGTTAAATGCAACCTATGTTGCTCACTGAAGATAACTCTCTATGCTTTGATAGCCCTGTACAATGCTGCTTGAACTCCATGCCACAAGGCAACACTGTAAAGAAGCTGAAAGCAAAGAGAAGAAAGAGCTGGAAGTGGTCTCCAATGATATCCTATGCAAACATTTACTTTGTACCATTGAGGAATATAAAAGGGAATACTGAAGTTGCCACGAACAAATGGAACCATTAAAAATTATGTTAATGTTTTGATTTGTTATATGGATAACTTATTTTCAATCTGACTTTCCACTAAATTCCCTCATGTTATGGCAGATACACTGCTGCTGCCAAAGCAGGACCCATGTGCTTTCTTGTCCTTGCATCTCTACTGGTTATGTCTAATCATTTTTTGAAAAAAATGTAACAGGCTATTCCCTGTTTCATTTGACCACCACAAGTGTGCTACAATCCACAAGTGACATGCCCAACAAGGTAGAGATGATGTACAGAAGTTTATAATGTCATCATACTTAAATACTATTCCATGTTACTACTGGAGAGAAAGACAAGGATTGCTGTTTTTGCTGGTAGCCATATATTTCCTGCAATGGTTTATTTTGGCTTCAAGATATATTAGTCTCACCACCATCACAAGCTTTTAAGGCTGGCTGCACCTTTCCTAAAGAGCTACTGGACTTCATGGTTGAACAATGATCTGAACCTGGTAATCCCAATTCCAACCCCAGCTGCTACACTAGACTAGCACCAATTTATAGAGTTAAGAACAAACTCCTGCTGGATGGCGTGATAGCATAATCAAACCAGATTCTGCTAACCATTTAGAAGTCCTTGTGGTTTCTGTAGATTAGGGGTAGGCAACCTTTCCCCTTTAAGGGCCGAGGGACTTCAGCTCCCAGAATCCCAGGACCTATTGGCCAACATGGCTGAGGCTTCTGAGAGCTGAAGTCCCTCGGCCCTTAAAAGGGAAAGGTTGCCTATCCCTGCTGTAGATGATGATGATTATATCTCACTCTTCTCCCAGGACTGGGATCAGGGCAGCTTACAACATTAAAAAAAACTATACAATTAAAAACAATGGGCTCAAGTACAGATTAGGAGGGGAAAAGTCTCTTTCTTGTTGTAATAGAACCAATAACATAAAAATTCCAAAATGCTGGGTTGGGTGACAACTAATTCAACTCCAAGCGTTGGGGAGAAACTGAAACCAAAATACCAAGCAACATACAAAAGTAATATTCACTAATGGCTTCATAAAAACAGCCCACCCATTGCATGAACATAGTTCAGAGACTTCCACTATAATTACTGGTGGCGTAACAGTAAAAATCTGGCAGGCTAGTCTTGAATGGATGCAGACTTTTATTGGTGGTGGTCAAAAATAAGAGGTCTTGGAAAATCTGGGTGAAATACTGTAGCCCTCCAAATATAAAACCAACTCCTAGCATTCATCAAGTGTTATGATGGCTTGGGCTGATTGAAGTTGCAGTCCAACAACATCTGGAGGGATATAGGATTCCCACTCCTGCTATACATGCATGAAATCCTCTACAAGACAACAATGACACATTAACTGTAAACCTGTGCATTTAAAAGGAAAAAAAAATCTGTGGAACCATAGGTCAGAGTTATGTATCATAGTACACTATAACATTTTCAATATTTACATCTGTCACAGAAGTCCTATAGATTAGATATCCATGGGCTTTTGAGTAGAGCAAGAGTAGGTTTGAAAGCATGCTAATAAAGACACTCTTACCTCATTGAGAGCACACATCCGAGCAATGGAGCCAATATTATTGGTGATGGTAACCAAGGTTGCTCTTGCTAGGTCCTCCTTACTGATGGATTCTCTCTTTTCTTTACTCATCATGTTGCCAAAGCTGTGTGATAATATTAGAGGATATGATCTTATATTTTTCAGAAAAGCCTATTTTAAAACAATGTATCTAGGAAAATATTACTTTCTTACAAAATGATTGTATTTAAATTGAAAATCTTTTTTCTTTTGTTACACTGTAGATACTTACCTGTGAGCAAGTAACACAGAATAAGGTTCATGTGGTGATTTAAGTGATATTATTTTGAAATGAAGCGGACAGTTAAGATGCTGAATACTATAAACACACATTGGTGGGAAAGGGAATGTTTTGCAAAGTGAGATTAAAGTTAACAGTGACACATCCTAAAAGCAAAGAGATCTCATTTCAATTAACTGATTGATTCTGAATCAACTGGTCTCAATCATTAGGACTCTGCCCACTTAACAATAGTTAATTTACCTAAATCATGTAAATGTTGCATATTAGGGCCAATAGCCTTTTATTTTCAGTTGCTTTTGGGGAGGATGAGTTCAAGTACAAAACCAGGTGGGATGCTTAATCCTTTCCTCACTCATAGCTCAAGTCCGTCTTAGCCAAGTCCCTTTCTCTTCCATGGGATTTCAGATCTATTTGTGTGAAGTAAAAGCAGCTTAATATAGAAAATTTGGAATGGAGAAACAGCTCAGTTTTTTTTTTAATGGTTATACTATATATAACTTCAGACTCTCTTGAAATAAAATACCCTAACAAATGGGGCTGGGGGAACTGTTTGGGTTAGGGTGCATGTTTTTGTACACAACATTTGAAGCCTTCATAAATAAACACATGATTACAGATCAGCTGAAATCAGGTTACCAAAAAGTTGTTTGAACTAGGTATACAAAATGGTAGTCTTATGTTCATTAAAGCTTGACATTAAAATAATGTCGACATCTCCTTGGGTGTAGTTTGGCTCAGGAAGCTAGGCTATAACTTTGCTACATTTTTAGGGTCTTACCAAGGTTTAAGGCAAGGTGTAGCCTTGCAAGGTTTCCTCATGCATCTGAACAATTATTCCAGAGGATTAAAAAATTGATTTCTAATGCTTCTCTTCCACAGAACAGAAACTCACTCGGAAATATGCCCAGAAGTGACTTCTGGTTCCCAGAATATCACTTCCAGTTACCAAAAAATGGTGGTGATGCAGCCCAGGCAGGTATGGAATAAGCCAAAAATGGCTCTCTGACCAGTCATGCAATCCTGCTCTAAGGCAACAAAACATAGTTAGTGCCAAGCACAATTATGTATTATATACCTAGAATCTTGCAAGCTCCAAAGTCCGTACACAGACTGGTAAACTGATCATCTGTGGCATAGTGTTGCTGTTCTCAGGACATTTTATGTTAATTTAAAAAAAAATACTTTGCAGCTTTTCCCCTGCCACTTGTCCCAATTGTATACAACAGTACTATTTCTACTGTCCGCTTCAAATATTTGATAAACATATCATGTCAGAATATACTTAACAAGCATGCACTGATACACACTCTTGTTTTTGCTAACAGCGAAAGACAGAAGTGGTTAGATTGGTTCTGCATCACAGTCTTCCATACATAAAGGACAAGAAGGCACATTTCTGCTGAATCTTTTATATGATCTGTTAATACATACCTTGATGCTACAGCTGATCCTTGAAGCCCAAACCGTTCATAGTCTCCACCATAAATATCCTTCACCAGTTTATCAACATTGGTGCTGTCTCCTTTAGCTGCCATTTCTAAAGCTTCTTCAAAGGTCTCACAGCCAGTCAGCAAACAACACAGGCCCAGGAATGTACCACCTCCAAGACTAAGAAGAAAGAAATAATTTCAGATACCTAACAGCTTGGGTTCCTAAATGCTTCTTCTCCAGGCAAACCTCAAGTGCCTTCCTCCAAAAGAATCCTTTAGATTTTAACTTCACTAGGAACTGATAAGGGACAAGTGTGGGATGTGAGTGACAGAGATGCTCAGTTTCGAAAGCTGGTTGTATTTCTCTGATGATAGCAATGACTGTGAAACATTAGAATCACCATGGGCACTGAGTGTTTGCATTGTAAAGTGTTGCTGTTGTGTGCATTCAAGTCATTTCTGACTTATAATGACACTACCGTGGGGTTTTCTTGGCAAGATTGTGACTTGTCCAGGAACACCTAGTGCCGTGATGGCAAACCTATAGCATGCAAAGCTCAGTTTTGAAAACTGGTTGTATTTCTTTGATGATAGCAATGACTGAGATGGAACGGAAAGCCATTTTCTCTTGTTTTGCCTTATTTCATATAGGGCGGGGAGGAGAAAGAAGAGGCATATGCCTGTTCCTCTTCCTTCCTGACTCTCCCCGACCTTCAGTTGCCTCTACGAATGCAGATGAAGGCTGGGGACAGCACAGGGGGAGAGGCAGCTGAAGGCTGAGGAGGGTGTGGGGAGAGGAGGAACAAGCATACCTTTTCCTCTTTTCCCTCCCCCCCCCCAGGCCTTCAGCTGTCTCTGCAGAGGCAACTGAAGGCTCAGGAGGGCAGGAGGAAGAAGTCTTGCCCCAAAAGTCTGTCCCCCAGAAGGTGGAAGTGCCGCCCCCGGCACCGTGTAACACCTGGTGCCGGAAGGCCTTTTAGTTTGGGCATTCAGCCCCCAAAAGGTTCGCCATCACTGACCTAGTGGGTTTTATGACTGAGCTGGGAATCAAACCCTGGCCTCTGGAGTCACAGTCCAACACTCGAACCACTATGCCATACTGGCTCACACCGTGAAATGTGGACAAGCACTATTACACATGCTTAGCCCCAATTTGCCCAGTGCTTCTCTCTTAAAAAAGAACAATGACAATATTAATTGGCCAACATGCAGGTTCATGTAGTCACCTATTACCTTGCTATCTTACAAGTGAACGTGCAGAGAGATACATGTATCTGTCTTAATACTGGTAAGCCACCTTGAGTTACGGCTCTAGCGAAAGGTGGCAGCAGGAGGAAGAGAACAGTATCAACCACTCAATCCATGATCTGAACAGAGCTGAAAGTCAAGTCTGTTATGACTTTATCCATATTCAAGTCCTCTTTACATCCTATATTTTAGTGGGTAGATGTTATGAACACACTCCCAACAGGTACTTGCTAAAATTGTAAGTTTAGAACTAGCAAGAGATCTGCTTGTACAAAACATCTTTAAATAACCATAAATAAATATAAATATATAGAATACATATAAATTGTGTAAAGGAGTCAGAGTGGTGTAGTGGTTTGAGTATTGGACTATGATTGGAAACCAGGGTTCAAATCCTGTCTTGGCCATGTAATCTCACTGGGTGACTTTGGGCAAGTCACATGCTCTCAGCCTCACAGGAAGGCAATGGCAAACCTCCTTTGAACAATTCTTGCCAAGAAAACCCCATGATAAGTTCACCTTAGGGTTACCATAAGCTGGAAACAACTTGAAGGCACACAACATGAAACACATCTGCTAGCAGGTATAACCATAGTGATTCTAGAATAGAGTTGAATAACTGGGAGGGAGCATATGGGCTCCTCAAGGGACTTTGAAGAGCCATCCCCACCTGCAATTGATTTTTGGAGGACATAAAAATGTCCTTCAACCTTGGGGAAATGGGGGCAATTTCATCATGTTTCTGGCCTGTAAAGTCAGTCTGGACTGTAAAGTCAGTTTTTGGATCCTACTGAAAAAATGGCTTCTCCTGGGTCTAGAATGGTCTGAGCTAGGAAAAATGTAGGCATGGGAGTGGGCAAAATTTGCCATAAAAGGCAGGGGGGTGAGCAAAAATGGGAGGCGGGAACAGAAGCTACTTGTGGCCTGTGATATGCCCTTTCTCCATCCCTATCTTAAAACAAACAAACAGTGGCCCTTGCTGTCTGCTGGAGTTGGTTCCAGGACCCCTGCATGGATTTTGTTATCCATGGATGCTCTATTCCCATTAAATACAGTGGCATAATAAAATGGTGTCTTTCATATAAAATGGCAAAATCAAGGTTTGCTTTTTGGAATTTACATATTTTTAAATAGTTTCAAGCTGTGGATGCTTGAATCCATCTACTATCAAGGCTCTCCTGCACCACACCAAATTTAGATACCTGTCTCAGAATTTTAAGAAAGAAGGCACACACAGTGCTCAATTCTTAAGAACAGCAAGATCAGATCTAGATGGACACACTGTTATATATTCTGGAAGGAAACCCTATTTCTTATTTCTAAAATTGTTTGGTGTTAAAAAGGGGAAGTCATCAAGACCTGTTTCAAGCACAGTATGATGTTGTATCACAGCTGAGATGAAAGCATTCCTGTTTTAAACTCATTGGTTAGTTACTGTTTTTTCCCTAGACTGTTTAAACCAGGGCAGGGCATGCTGTAAAGTATGGAAAACCATTTTCAGATCCTTGTGATCCTTGATAGGCAGACCAGCATGTTCTGCAGTGTCCAGAAGTGACATTTTGTACAACAGGAAGTCATTTCTGGCCACTTTAAAGGTTTTTCTTTCTGTTTCTAGGTGGGGCAAAAATATTTGAAGGCCAAAAAGGGGCCCTGGATTCTACTTTCAGCATAAATATACTTTCTGGCTGCTGCTGCTGCTAATGATGATGATGATTCACATGGGCAAGGGCTACATGAGCCACCTCCTTCCAGACTGCACAGTTGCCACCCTTGGCTTAAATTAGGGTTTGTTGATCCTGAGTAGTTTAAGAACAACTTCCTTAGTTTAAAACTGGATATCAAAGTTTCCATTCTCCTCCTCATAAACGCACCAGAGGAAACCAGCAGGCTGACAATTCACTGGTTTGTGTTCTAATGCCAAGGTATGGTTTATGTGTGAGAAGACTGGACATATTTATATGCACTTTTCTTTACCACTCTGCATCCTTTTTTTCTCTGAAAAAAGAAAGTGCTAAATGGCATGATCAAAGCAGGTCAGATGGTTCTCATGGTGCTTACAAGAATTTTTCTGAGATTATCTTGCATGTTGACTGGAGCTTGTAAACTTTTTAAAAAACTTTTTATGACACCATAAAAAGGCTACTTAAAAACCAATTTGATTAGATTGTTCTTAGGCACTGGATTCCCTTTCCCGTGGCATAACAAAAACAAACCACAGGTTATAGTTTTCACATGCTTAATAAAACACTCAGCTTTATAACAAGACAGCAAGAAATACAAATCCTTTAGACATTAATAGGAATATCTTAAAAGTACCATACTTCACTGAGGGAAGATACATCGAAACATCAGGTTTTTATCTTTATTTATGTTCTACCCAATTATGACACTTTGGGGCGTTGCAGACAGGCCTAAAGGTCCAGCCTTGGGGTGGAGTTTGGGCAGGGCAGCCGGCCGCCAACCGCCCCAACCCCAGCCTGATGCCGTCCTGATGCTGCGTGCCCATACACACGGCACGTGGCGTCAGGGTACGGAAGAGCCGCAGTACTAGCTCTTAGGGCAGCCTTTTGCTGCCCATAAAAGGAGCAGCATTTTGCCACTCTTTTAGGGGCGGCAAACGGGAGGATCGGGGCCATGCCATGCAGTTGCCGTGGCCACAATCCGCCACTAGCAGGGGCGGCCCAGAGCAGCCCATCTGCATAGCCCCTTTGTGAGAAATTAAGGGACTGTACAGGCCAGCTAGAAACGCTGGCGCTGGAGTGGAGTGGGGTGTGCCGTATGCATGCCACATGCCCCGACTCCACCCCCAATCCTGTGTCATGCTGCCTACCCGACCAGATGGCGGGAAGCGTCATGACATTTCTGAAGCCCAGTGTTTACACATGCTGCGCTGAAGAAATGCAAAAGAGCCACTGCCACGGCAGCAAGGATGGCTTTTTTCCACTCCCAAAAGGCGCATTTGCCACGGTCCCGATCTGGTGCTCAAAGAAGCAGTGAAGAGCTGCTCCTTTGGGGCAGTCTGCTTCTCCTCCAAGTCTGTTTTGGCTACTCCCAAAACACTTTGACTCTACTCTGAAGTTCCATACAATATGTTCCAATAGTTTCAAATTCATTTCAAATTCTAAACTGAAGCCATGTTCTCCTGGCTTCCTTTTTTGCACTCAACCGGCATTTTATTAATTCTTTTGTTTATTTGGTCTTATATACTTGAAGTGATTAGATAGTGTTTATCTGACTTCCAGAGGTCCCCTGTAATAAAGATTCAGGGACTCTGATACAGACAGGTCGATATCCTATTTCAGCAGGAAGAAGTTGTTTTCATCACAGAGTATATTCACCTGGTCCCCGTAACTCTCTTATAGTTGTCCTTGGAATATACCGCTAAGATGCTGACTCCTGAACCTATGTTAACTAGCAGCATAGGAAATGGATTATCAAGGCAGTAAGGCTTTTTCTGACACCGTTCAGGATCTGCCGCGTTTTCAAAATAATAGCACTCAGGCTGGCCGTTGAAACCAACAGAATCCACATAGAGAAGACCCTGGATCAAGCAGTCCAACTCATCTAGCTTATGAAGCTGGAGGTCAGCAATCTGGAAGAGAAGTTAATAAATGAATATGTGTTGATGTAGCACAAAAACTAACAAGAGAGGTGAAGAGGTTCTGCAGAAGTACTTTGTACTGTTTGCGCTGCACAACAGGCCATCTCTAAAGTAATAAAGAACTATTTACACAGGAAGTTTCAAGCCAAAAATTTTGTCTGTCTGTCTATCTGAAAACAAGCAAATCACCAGGTCAAGCTGTGTTGTGCATTTGAAATTTGGGCCAGGGCCTTCTCTCTCATTGAAGAGATTTCACTGTTATGCCCATAGGCTAGGGTGAGCAATCACTAGGGGCTCTGAGCTGCACCCACACCATTTTAACCCCTTGGCCTTATACCTGCCCTTTTTAAAAAATGGAAGTGACCTTTGATTAAAGGTTATTCTGAAAACAGGCATGGGAGTTAGACTTTAAGACAGTGGTCAAATATCCCTGAACTGCTCTTTTTACCTACAGCACTGTGGTTTACTGGAAATCCTGGTTGGCCACATGCTGCCAACATACCACATACCGTAATTCTCACCCATCATCAACTATAGCTTTTTCAGACATCTGAAACTGTTCTCAAAGAAGGACTGTCACTCCCACCGATACCACATTCACCTATGGCCAAAGTTTACTGTTTTTAAAAACAGCCTGTTTTCTTAGAGGTAATGGTGGGACAAATGAAGTTATCTATATCTGTAGATACCCACCCATTAAGGATGTTGTCATCCACAAACCATTTTCAGTTTGCTTCAAAAATGCAGTCTGGCCCCCTTCAAAAATGCAGTTACAAAACCAGAACCCAGCTAAATAGCCAAGCCCTGCTATTATTATCCTATTCTGGAACTATTCATCAAAATTAACATCAACAAGATATATATAGCTGGCACCACTCCACAGCTGAAATAAAAACTCAAGGTATGGTCTTAGATTTGAATATTGCCTCAGGAAAAAAAATTCTGAATCCAAGAAATTAAGAAGTTAAAAACTAGTAAAGTAATTAACTAAGTAATCTGACAGGTTAAAGCAACCCTTCATATTACAGTTGGACCTTCATACCCACAGGTGATCCATTCCAGACACCACCACCCACCCATATGGATACAAAAAACTACAGGATCTTTAGTCCCATTTGTCCCTAATAGCGGTGCAATGCATGCACCGACTTTGGCTACAACAGTACTTGCTATCCATAGATGGCAAGCCTGTGGACAGCAAGGCCCCACTGTACAATGAGCTTAATAAACCATAATTGTAATTCTTTCTGTCAAATCATCTATATCTATATCAGTAGATCTGTATTAGTTACAGTTTGAAGTTTGGAGTCACTTCATATTATGCCCTACTTCAAAACACAGCATACCAACTAGCCAAGTCTCCCTCCTAACTAGAAAACCAAAGGACATTTCACACTGAACAATTATAGCACTATAGTCCATTTTTAACTGCCATGGCTCAATCCTATGAAATACTGTGATTTATAGTTTAAGGGGGACACTTAGAAACTTCAGTCAAAGTGCTCTAGTGTCACCCTAAACTACAAACCATATATTCCACAGGATACTGCCATGTCAGTTATGTGAAAAGGTCCCAAGTTAAACCGTTGCTATGTTTCAAACTAAGCTGGACCATGGGCCAGTGTACCAAAGGATGCAGACTGATTTGCGGTCAAAATCCAGTGCCCCTTCCTCACTCTCTACAAATAGCACAGGCAATATATTTAAATTCTTTATAATTAATGCAGAATGCCTAGCTGAAACTTTACTGTATCTCATGACTGGAAATATTAACTATTTCAGCTACACTGGGGAATTAGTTCACTTAACACAAGTAATGGCCTTTGCATACTGCCAGAAATAGTGCACATTAAATTGAGGCACTGCCCTGGCTCAGTGCTAGGGAATCATGGGAATTGTATTTTTTTCTGGGACATTGAGCCTTCTCTGTGAGAGCGCTCTGGTGCCACAATAAATTACAGTTCCCATGATTCCCTAGCACTGAGACAGGGCAGTGCCTCAATTTAATGTGCACTATTTCTGGCAGTTTGCTTAGGCCCTTTGTCCATTAGTTAGCAGTGACTATGTATGTAGATTGTGCAATGCATTCCTATAGCATCCACTATTTGTGTATAAACAAAAGCTAAAAGTGATACCATTTCAAACAAACAGTTATTGTGAAACTGGAGCAACTCCTGTCTCTTTTGCACAAGACACAACAAAGTAAAAAACAAAGAATACTGCTGTTATATAATCCTCAGAGGCAGGCTCACAATACAAACTAGTACAACAAGGAAGTATCAGTTTACCAACCTTGCCTCACCTTTTGCCTTAGGCCAGCAATTATCACCATAAACATAATAAAATCTTCTAAGTTTTTGGAATGTTAAAGGGAATGGTTAGAATGCTTGCATTCTTACTGAAACTTCCTAGTCTTTTACTTCAGAACAAATTTAAATACACTAAATAAACCATTAGAGCTCCTATAGGAACAACTGGTGTCATAATAATAATAATAATAATAATAATAATAATAATAATAATAATAATAATAATAATAAATTTTTATTTATAGCCCGCCCCTCTGCGTGGCAATCAGAGCGGGGTACAACAAGTTTAAAAACAAAACAGAGTTAAAATTAAATCAAGATATTAAATCAAGTGTGGAAAGCCTATGGCTTTCCAAACATTGTTGGACGACTATTCCCATCAGACCTAGAAGCACCAAATATCAGGGATGATGGGAACTGCAGTCCAACAAGACCTGAAGAGCCATATCATCCTTACACCTGCACTGAGAAGAGCCAAAGAAAATTACATGAATATAATGACTTTCTGACTTAAGGCAAAGTTTCAGAAGTCAAAAAGAAAAATTCTGGTTTCTTGTCACTCTTTTTAATGCTGTAAAGAACATGTAACTCTCCAGCTGCTGTTCAGCTGCAACTCTTATTAGCCATAATCATTATAGTCAATGATGAGGGACTCGAGGAGCTGCAGTTTAGTATCCAAAGGGCCACACATTCCCCAGCTCCGCTTTAGAAGATACCTGACCAAAAAATGAGATTTTCATATATGTTTGGTAACACAAAATTCAGGATATTGATTTAACTGAATCAAAAAGAAACTATACCCCTGAAAGACCCTGTCAGTCCATCTACAATTCTACAAATATTAATCAACAGGGAGGCAGAATAAAAAAGGAAGAGTATAAATTCTACATTGGTTCAAGTGCTTCAGAAAACCAGTTCACTGTTCCTATTCATCCCACACAACCAGTTTTTACTTCTTGAGGTGATTTTTAAAAAACAGTTTCCAGTTCTTAGTGCACACAACCAGTTTTTCCAGTCTTCCTCAAAACGACTCCTTTGTGATTATTGCAACAGCTTACAATCAAGAACATGAACAAGAGAATTTCTTACTGTCAAAAGCCCTATTCAGCTATTTCTCCTTAATATGATTATGATCAAGTGAGGGGAAAGAGAAAGGGGTTCACACTGCACACCTGCATCCCTAATACCTTGTCCACACAAGGGGATGCCAACTGAATGCACTATTGCCAGGCACTGCCTGGGATGCCTATGAAATGGCATGGTAACACTACACAGGGTTTTAAATCATGGGGGAAAGAGCCTATCTGTTTGCAGGAGGTTCTCTACCTCCAGACACAGCCCTAATGTGGGGAAGGGGGAGAGGTGTGTGATGTTGAAACAGTCATGGCTTCAAGCAGTGATACTACTAACTGCATGAGTAGGAATGGTTGAAGGGAATCACAGTGCATTTTTCTTGTGTATCCAACCACCGTTAATTGCAGGAGCACATGTTTTCACATGCCAGTAGTATGGGCATGGTTCTTGAGTAATGGCCCCAAACCGTACTAATAATGGAACAAAACAAAAATGGGGGAAAGGCATTGGAGAGGTTGAGGGACTGCAAAAGTGGGGCCCATACACCACACTTTCCCTACCTGATATAAATCATAAGGGGACAAAGGCTCCTGCCACACTGCAGAATTAATGCAGTTTGACATTGCTTTAACTGTAATGACTCCATCCTATGGAATCATTGGATTTGTAGTTTGTTGTGGCACCAGAACACTGACAGAGAAGGCTAAATATCTCACAAAACTACAAATTCCAGAATTCCATAGCATTGAGCCATGGCAGTTAAAGCGGTGTCAAACTGCATTAATTCTGCAATGTAGATGCAGCCATAGGAAGGGAGATATAAAGGAAACAAAGACTGATCAGTCAACTGTGATAGTAATGGAAAGAGGGAAACTCTTTTCCCATGTCACCAGCTAAGGAGGATTGATAGGCTGGTAGAGTGTCTGTATCCCAACAGGAGCACTAGCCAAGATTAGCCTAGTCTTAAAGGGACATCACTCAATACCTGTTACCAACTCACTGTTTTGTGCTGGCTCTGTCAGACAGATTACTATGCTCTACCTTTTTCCTCTGCTCCTTTTCCCAATGGTTTAGGTTGCAGGTCTATGGGCAGGGCTCAAGTTTTGTTTTGCCTTATTTCATACAGGCCAGATTAGGAATTATGGGACATTCCTGTTGTAGTTGTTAAACTGCAGCTCCCACAGCTCTCATCAGCAACACTAGTACCAAGGTACACTTGAGAACTGCTAAATAATAGTAGTGGGGATAAATACTGAAGCTAGTATGCATACACACACATTTCATTTCAACTATACGTGAGGACTAGTTGCTCAGTCCGCCAAAAGTTGTGCATGCTCGTGTTTACTCCTAATACCAATGTACTTCACAAGCTATGTATAAGCGGAAACATTCTCAGTGTGACACATTGGATAATGTGATGAAACATGGAAACACCCCCCCTCCAGTATAAAGGACAGACTGCTCTAAGCAACTCTCCTTAGTTAACATCATTTAAGCTTGAAAAGCATGTTGGCTGGTTTGAAGTGACAAAAATAGATGACAAAGTCATCGGTTTGACTGGCGCAAACATTCTCTCCGAATCTGATTTGGCAGCAAGACTGTTAGGGAAAATAAGCAAGGCTGTGCATAAGCTCAACGTACCATCCGGAAATCTTCCTCAAACTTGTAAGCTCCACCTCCTGTGGCACAAAGTGTGGTGTGCAAGCTTGAGAAATTTTTTTCACTCCCCATCTGTATGAACCTGTGCATAGCACAGCTTGGAAAACGGATGAAATGAAGGTTCCCTTTACGCCCACACATAGTCAAGTTTTTCAGTTCAAGGTGGACATCTCGAATTCCAGTTTTACCATAGGCTGTATTGGAAGTCAAGTACTTCCTAATGCTTTTTAGATTTTCCACTTCTTCCTGTTCCTCTTCAGCTGTAATGTCTTTTGGTTCAAAGTAGACGAGTTTAACAAGAGTCCCACCAATGTCCATGCCAAACCATGGGAATGCTAGAAGGGGATAAAAAACCAAGAAAATGTGAATTATTACATGCACACTTCAAAACACATTTCTGAAAGTGAAATGTAACCTCAACAAAGCTCATAAAGTATGAAGACTAATTACTGATGGCACTCCTTTGAAAGTGTTGCACATCTCTAAAAATAAAACCCAACTTTCTAAAATGTTGTTTGCTTATAAGATACCCTGAGCTAGATTGCCCCATCCTGATGCACTCAAGATTTGTTTGTTTATTGGATTTATATCCCCCCTTTCTCTCAATGACTCAATGACTTGTACTACAACTCCCATCATCCCCAGTCAGCATATCCATAGGTTGCGGAAGGCTGACCTATGTGATGGTGCCATTTCGGGTTTCAACAAGAGAAACCAAAGAACCTTCATTCAGGTAAGATTCAGAGTCCTACCTTCAACACTCAAACCAACACACCACATTGGCCCTGTTTGTACCTTAGTAACTGAATAAATATCATCCTAATAATAATAAAGATAATAACATGCAGATATCCAGCACCATGCTGATGCTTTATATAAGTATCCATTATGTAAGAATGAAAACAATTGTTTGATTTGGAATGTAGTCCATTTGCTATTTAGTTTTTTTTAAATGACAATGACCACAAAATATGTACTGGCAAAATGTTTGTTATGCCTGTAATAATCCCCATTCAAAGAAATACAGCACCATTGTGAAATTACATGTTTCTTATTACAAAGGCTCCTCAAATCTTGTACAAATATTTTAGGCAGCATCTTAACAAAGCAAGCCTACTGTGTATTATTACATTTAATTCTTACAACCACTAAATTAAATGAGCAAGGGTTACAAGGAAAAAGAAAGAAAAGGAAGAAAACAGCAAAGCTTCCAGACCACTCTTTTCTTGTCTCCTTGCTTCAGGAAACGCCGCTCCCAAAATAGCTCCCATGCTTCTATTTTTGGCACTGACACAATCACTGCAGGAGGCACAAAGAGCATGAATACCCCCCAACTAGTTGCTCCCGATTCAACAAAGAAGCGCAGGGCAAAATTTGTTTTTGTCAAAAGAAGCAGATGCGACTGCTATCCCATGGTCATTTATATCATTTATGCTTTGCATTATTGCTTCTGAAATACCCTACCATTTATTCACTACTGGCAATGTTAAAACCAACAGTCAATCTGAAATCTTCATTTATTGAAGATTGTTTTTTTCTTTATTGAATATAGAAGCAAGAATTCACAGTATTTGAAGCCTTCACCACAACAAACTGATCTTTGAAAGGACATGAAAGATTCCAAGATTTCTCTTGCCGTAGATGAAGATCCAGCCACTTTTCTAGGGCCTCATTCACACTTGCATTTAACCTGGTTTTGGAGTCAAATATATCCAGGATTGCAGAATCTATTTGAATCAAACCGAAGTTCACACTACATTTTACATTACCAAATGCCTCTCTGTCTCTTTAACATGGTTCACGTTCACACTGACTTTTGTACCAGAACAAAATGGATTTGCAATCTCGGATGTGTTCAATCCATCCTGGTAATGTCCATCATATGATGCACATGTGCATGTTTCCAGTTATGCAAGCACTTGGAGGTGTGGCTGCGTGCATCAGCTGTTGCTAGGCATCCAAGAGGAATCCCCCATGGCACCCACAGATCCATGCATCCCAGGGGAGTATCCCCCATGGCACCCACGGATCCATGCATCCCAGGGGAGAATTTCCCCATGGCACCCACGGATCCACGCAGGCTAGGGGAGAATTCCCACCACGGCACCCGTGACACCCCCCCCGTGAACCCACGCAAATTCGACAGTTTGCAGAAACTGTCAAAACAAACAAACAAAACACTGCACCATGCCCCCCCCCAAGGAACCCCAACAGAAGTGGAAAACAGCTGCACAGAGTGATTTAAAGGGACCACTTGGCAGCAAGGGAAATTGAAATCCACAGCCCCACAGAAGCCACCTGATGGACCCATGACAATGCTAAGAGAGGGGGATGGCAATTTGCCAAGACCTATGGTGGATGGGTATCACCCTTCTGCCCATGCTCTGCCCATTGTCCCTTCCTCCTGGGTGCCCTGAATGTAATCGGAAGCAAGTTCACATGTGTGGCAAACCGATTCTTTTCAAAAGAAATGCTACAAGATCCGCATTCAAAAGAACTGGTTCCGGGGAACTTGTGCTAATTCACCCCAAACACAATTGGGGCTGAAATCAGCTCGAATGTGAACGAGGCACATATAATCCGGTATAATCCAGTTTGCAAACTGGTTTAAATCATAGTGTGAATAGGGCCCAGATCTCTCTTTCCCTAAGAAGAACTAAATATGATCCTGGCTCTTTTTTCTATGACATAATCTGATGCAAGCAACTTTACAATTGTTATTGTACATTAATTTTTTCTGTTTGTTAATTTTATTGTTAATGAATAAAGTTAAATTTTTAAAAACAGGTCAGTTTGAATAACTCAGTTCCCATACCGGGACTGTCGTAAACCACAACTCCACACTCACATTCCATGCAGCGAGTGTAACATTTAACCTGCCCTTCTATGTGCACTTCTGAGTAGACAATCCTAGGACTGCACTGTTTAATTGATTTTTCCACTAACCTGCATACCACATGCAGCATTGCTATGCCAGAACTGCACACACCAAGCACACTGGCATGAAAATGCTTGGTATGCCAGTCTATTTAATAGTATGCCTATAGCAATGCATAAAGAATCGAAAGTGGAATGTATTTTCCAATGCCTTCTGTGTGATTTATGACGCAGTTTTTAAATTAACTCTGATGAACAAAGCCCTAGTTGGAAGAGCAAGATATTGTTAATCTTCTCTTATAAAGAATAGCTGTTTTGGACAATTTCCAGATAAGAGCATAGAATTTCTCTTGTTTTAAAAAGTCACCATGAAATGAGCCTTCTGAATGAACAGGCTAGAACCCTAAATACATAAATTATGGATATGCAACTAATTTGGCCAAATCCCAAAGCAAATAAGCCAATGTGTTCCTCATTTGTACCAGCTTCAGACTAAGGGGGGGGGGGGGTGCAGACTGCCAGAAATAGTGCAAATTGAGTCCACTTTTAGGGTTAGGGTTAGTGCTAGGGAATCATGGAATTGTTTCTTTTTCTGAGACATTGAGCCTTCTCTGTCAGAGAGCTCTGGTGCCACAATAAAGTACAGTTCCCATGATTCCCTAACCCTAACCCTAACCCTAAAAGTGGACTCAATTTGCACTACAAATTGGCACAAATTGACACAGATCCAGATTTCAAAAATAAGCTGGTAAAAAGTAGACAATGTGTCTCCAATCTGATGAAGAGGACTTTAATCTATATTCACATAAAAACTAAATCCTAATCTTACTAGTGATGGTTCAGGTAAAGAGGAAAAAAAATCTCACCATCTTTAAAAGAGCAGGAAGATGGAAACAGCTCAGTTGAGAATCTTGAGAGAAAAGACTCTTATTCCCAAAGAGGGAGTGACCTAAGTCACATGGTTAGATTGAATGAGAGAGGGGGAGGGAAGAGTTTGCAAGCAGGAATTCCTATCTATCTAAGGAGGGGGGAATGCAAAGATCTTCCAACAATTACAATACCAGCAGTCTGCTGAGCCACCTTAAAAATCAAAAAGATATGAAGACATATAAACAGTAATTTGCACCATGTCCATCTGCCCGAGTTCTTCAATTGATCCCTCTCTACTAAGGATGGGAATCATAAGGCTCAGGCAGACAACTATGGGAAAATGGTGTGGGGGGGAAACACAGGGACCATAAAATGAAATTTTTCAGTACCAGCCTACACCACCAATGCCTTAAGGAGGACTAAGGGATTTATCAGGAAGAGCTGATAAATGGCCATCTGTTGGGAATGTTTCAGTTGTGAGTTCCTCCATGGCAGGAGGTTGGACTGGATGGCCCTTGAGGTCTCTTCCAACTCTATGATTCTATGACCCCACCATTTGGATTACTGATAAAGCATCCTCTCACCAATTTCATTCCATTAAGTCCCACCATTGATCATAATGGGGCTTAGTTTATGGAAAGGTAAAGGTTTTCCCTTGACAAGATTCTGTAATTATGTCTGACTGTAGGGTGTGGTGCTCATCTCTGTTACTAAGCCCAAGAGCCAGCATTGTCAAAGACAGCTCTGTGATCATGTGGCCAGCATGACTGCACAGAACGCTGTTTACCTTCCCCCTAAAGTGGTACCTATTTATGTACTTGTACTTTTACATGCTTTTGAACTGCTACGTTGGCAGAAGCTGGGACTAGTGATGGGAGCTCACTCCGTCACATGGCACTCGGGCACCAAACTGACAACCTGCCAATCTTGTAATCATCAAAGTCAGCACCTTAACCGCTAAGCCACTGAGTCTAGATTATGGAAAGGTGCAGATGATTAAAAGTTGTTGTTCTTCCACTATCTACTCTGAAACCACAGAGAATATGAATTACCTGCTCATCTTTATAATCTGAGCTCTGTCGGTTTTTGATAAACATTCACATACAGAGCGCCCATGTCATACACAGGGAGCTAACTTGTACGGCAAGCCTGTGTGCGCCACAGGCCCATGTGCAGTGTCACACAAGAGCGCACTGTCATAAAAATCAATGGGATTTGACCTTACACGTTTTCCCCATATGTGTGTGTGGGGGGGGGGGAGCACACTGTCCTACCTAAACTTTATACAAGTTTTAGTTTAATATGGAAGGTGAAGATATAGGAATATCAGAAGAAGTGCATAATACTATGTCTCTGAGGGGAACATGAAGGCTGTATGCCCTTTTATATACACTCATACTAGTTTCTGCAAAGAGTTTTGGTAGCTTCCAAACACATTCTGCTTTTAAGTCTGAAAAGTTAAGAACCACATCTGTTGCACTTCTAATTTCACCTTTTCAACCAAGCTAAAGGAATAAACAAAAAAAATTGTAATCTCCCTGGAAACATCTTCAATGCCTCCTTCCCTTTTCAACACAAAACCATAGCTCAAATACTCCCTCACTAGTTGACTTTAGTCAGCAAAGATAACAAAAATTGCATGAAAGATAAACAGAGTTGCCAGAAACTATCAATGATTTACTGCATAAGGTGTCCCATACTTTAAACCCTACACCTCAAAGACAGAATTATCTTGTCTTTCTTCATAAAAAGAGGTAATAAAAAGGAACTTCATTTACCACCACGGCAATCCCATTTCCACTTCTATTTTGAAACCAGGTTTTCATTCACTTCCCTATAAAAAGGTAGAAAGATAATCCAAATTTTTTCATACTGTGCATATTAAACTTTTTTAAAAGTAAAGTCAAGCCTTCTATGAGAACACAAAGACTAAAGAGCAAACTATGTGTTACTGAAGAGAAACTCTACTAAATGTTCTGAATATAATGGGATATCACAGCTGTAGGTCATTTGTAACTCTGCTTGTACCTTATCTGCCATGGCTCACAATGCTATGGAATTCCTGAATTTGTAGTCTGCTGCGGCACTAGAGCAGGGGTAGGCAACCTTTTTGAGCCGGGGGTCGGGCTGCTGTCCCTCAGACAAAAATAAATAAATAATTAAATTAAATTAAATTAAATTAAAAAATATGCATGCACACTCTCGCAGCCCCAGAAAAGCCATGGCAAAACCCCTGTGGAGATTTTGCCAAGAAAACCCCAAGAACAAGTAATAACAACAATAATCAATATCATCATGGCAAGGGGCGGCGGCAGGACCGGCCTGGGGCCGGTCCTAACGCCTCGGGGGGCCACATCTGGCCCCCCAGGCCTTAGGTTGCCTACCCCTGCACTAGAGTGTTCTGATAAAGGCTAACTTTCTCACAAAACTACAAATCCCACAATTCCATAGCATTTGGCCATGGTAGTTAAAGTGGAGTCAAACTGGATTATTTCTGCAGTGCTGATGCACCCTAAAATAGAGGTGAGCAACTATGGGAGGCTAGGGAGGCTGGCTAGGGAGGGAGGTTACATTAGCCGCTTCAAGGGCCACACTCCATCACCACACCATCCACCGCAAGAAAAAATGCAAAACCTTTTGCCACCAAATGTCCCCCAACACCCTGTAGGGGCTTTGGGGGCATTTTTGCCATGGTTTTAGGCCTAGGAGAGTCCTAACACCTGGCAAAAATGCCCCCATGCTCTTTAGAAGGCATCTGGGTGCAAATGTTATTTTTAATATTAATTTTTACCCAGGGGGGGCTCCAAGAGCCACAAAAACAGCCCTGGAGGCCATAGGCCACACTTTCCCACCCCTGAGATAAAGATAAAGAATAATGCCTCATGCCTTCTTCACTCTGTACCAGTCACAGCAGCTAGTTAAACTATGGAGAGATCATTTGGCTGCCCAGGCAGTTCCAGAAACTTTGGTTCTACATTTACACAAAACTATCTCCTTGTTTTCACAAAGGAAAATGAACTCTGTTCTACTTGTTTCTGAGAAAATATCCCAATACACTACATGCCAAAGTCTACCTGGAAAAAAACTAGCCTATAAGTCACATGACAAACTCTAAGTACTGCAATGTTTATCCTGTGGAGCCCTAAAAAATAGTGACCAAAAACAACATGTGCAACAACTAAGGCAAATGCTTTGTGTATTATATTTTAAATACAAAATAAAACAAAACTTGAGGCTAGTTTTTGTGGCTCTTAATATATGAGATAATATTGAAGGATATCTAAATCCCAAAAAGCAAGTGACAACCATTATATTGCACCATGACACTCTGAATCTCATAATGCCAATCCCATTACAGATTTACACAAATCCTGGGTTTTAAGCCAGAAATCACTGATTTTATGTCTCTGTCAGGATCGAAGCAATCCACACTCCTAGGCTGAAATTCTGTTGGTTAATCCCAACTATAGTAGACCACTTTAATCTATTTTTGAATGGGGAGTCAACACAAAAGAAAATCCAATTGATTCAATGACTACTGTATTGAGGACTAATGACAGAACTGAGGCTCCAGTATACTACATCCACCTAATTATTGAGAGCAGGAAAATTAAAGCAATTAAATAAACAGATAATAAAATTTCCTTGCACAATGCAGTGATGGGTCTTCTGGCAATAGTTATTTGCTATAATGAAATGGGAGAGCCAATGTAAATTATGACGTCTACTAATTGAGACAAATAATAGCACAACAAATAGTAAGAATGCTCCATGTGTGTACAGTGGACCCTCCACATTCACTGGAGTTAGGGGCACAGGATCCCGTGAAAGTGAAAAAAGTGCTAGTAAAAAAAACATTGGTTTTTAACCTAAGAAAACACCTTTCTAGTAATCTATAGGTCCTCCAACACATCTCTATAGTCAACATCCACCAGAGGTTGACCACAGAATTGCATCGGAGGACCTACAAATGCCTAGAAAAATGTTTTTTCTAGGAATCTCTAGGTCAGGGGTAGGAAACCTTTCTCCTTTAAGGGCCAAGGGACTTCAGCTCCCAGAATCCCAGGACCTATTGGCCAACATGGGACTATTGGCCAACATGGCTGAGGCTTCTGGGAGCTGAAGTCCCATGGCCCTTAAGGGGGAAAGGTTGCCTACCCCTGCTCTAGGTCCTCCAGCATGACTCTATAGTCAATTTCTGGCAGAGCCATGCTGGATGAGAGAATTAAATCCACAAACAATCAAATCTGCAAAAGTCAAAGCCACAAATGTGGAGGGCCAACTGTATATGCCTTCACACTGCCTGTTGACGTATGGCAACACCATGAATTTCATATGGTTTTCTTGGGCAAGGAATCCTTAAGAGGGGGTTTTGCCATTTCCTTCCTTCAAAATACAGCCTATAGCACTTGGTATTCCTTGTGAGTCCCATACAGGTACTGACCAGAGCCGACTCAGCTTAGCTTCCAAGATCAGATGGGATCTAGTACCTTTGTTGATGTTGTTGTGTCCCTTTAAGTCGTTTCTGACTTATGGCGACCCTAAAGCAATGCTATCATGGGTTTTACTTAGAAATTTAGTCATAGTTTAGAGCTCTGACTGTTCAGATTGGACTGTGAGAGAGGGATGTCTACATCAGCATTTTAATATCCCACCACAATTCCTGTATTGGATTGTAAAATCTAATTTTTCTTCTTGAGGAAAAGTGATCACAGAACAAGGAGGAAACACCTGTCAGAGTGAGGATCACAAGCTGTAAACACTCATCACTTCCCATAGAGGCCACAACCTCTAATGGCCCAGTAGACTCTGGTGCACAGCCTCACAGTTACAGTGATACAACTTCATGCGTACACTGCACAGATGGAAGAGTCAAATGATTTTCACAACCTCTCATCCTTGTGGGAGTTACATGGTTTTCATCCCATGGGGAGAACAGTCATTTTGTCACAGGTAGAAAGGTGCATGCCTTTCTGTTGGGAAAGGCAAGAACAGGACAGTCTGCACATGAGACCTATGCATCAACTCTTCTTACATTTTTATGCCATCCGAAGTGACTCTGAAAGTGTACTTGGGAAGTCTGTGGCATGAGTTTGTTCTCATTGGTTGTTTGGTTTTTAAATACTGCCTTTATTCTTCTGTTTTACTTGTGTCTCCTCCCTTATGCTTCTTTATTTGAAGTCCTGAAGCCAATTTCAATTTGCTTACTTATATTAGCATGAGCCAATGTTGGCCCTTTTGTAAGGGTTCTGTTGACTACTACACTACTTTCAGCAACTAATCCAAAAGAAAGGAATTTGAACTGTGGAGAGGAAATAATAAGACTGACCTATTAAGGGCAAGTAAGCTCCACAACCTGCATGGGAGCAGTAGAGAAATTATAGTAATAATAACAATAATAATAATAATAATAATAATAAATAAATAATAATAATAAATAAAATTTATTTATATCCCGCCCAGTGGTAATCCAATCAGGGCGGCTAGTACACACAAACGAGAAACTAGCCAACAGTATGGCAGGTATGTTAATTGGTTCATGGGGCGCATCACATACACTCACTGCCAAATATCCACTACAACATGAAGTCGACCTGATGGCAAATAATAAATATGAGCTTACTATGACCTAGCTGGCCAATAAGGAGTTTTCTCCTCCTTCATCGAGCTAGCAAAATACACTGAAGACAACATGGTTATACACAATACTTTTCAGATCAACACTGTTCCTTCTGACATCATTTTTCTAGCAAATTCAGTACTAATCTATTTGGGTCTATTTTCACTAAAAGGTAGTAACTGCCTTTATTAACTGTTTCATGTAACAGATGTCAAAATTGTAGAAGAATGTTATTCAGAGTTCATTTTTGAGACTGACTTCCAGAATCCTCCAGCTCATATGGCCTCTGCTAGTGATGCTAGCAGAATTTTGGGAGTTGTAGTGCAAAAGTAACTTTTCCTGTCCCATCTATTATTGTTTTCTGGGGAGCACAGAGTTTTCTCAAAAAAGCACAGTACAAACTATTTTTTTTCCATCTAAAACTATTCGTTCAGCAAGGAAAAATTTATTCCCACCTCCTACTTCACTAATTTTCTAGAAGTTTCCAGAGTAATCTAAACAGAAGCCATACACATGAAAAACATCTTAGTATCTGAAGCCAATTAATTCATTTTGAAATACAGATACTGAAGTCTCTAAGTCTAAAGAATCTATAAAGGACTAACAATTTTTTTTCTATGTAAGGCAAAATAAAATACTGGCCGAGTATCTCTTATCTGAAATGTATGGACCAGAAGTGTTTTGTATTTCAGATTTTTTTGTCTTTTGGAATATTAGCATATAAATCATGAGATTATCTTAGAGATGGGACCAACATTTAAACATGACATTCATTTATGTTTCATATAAACCTTATACACATAGCATGAGGCTAATTTTATACACATTATTTTTAATAATTTTGTGCATGGAACAAAGTCTGTCTACATCGAACCATCAGAAAGGTAAAGGTGTCACTATCTCGGCCATCTATGTAGACAATTTTAGATTTTGGAGTGAGTGTTTCAGATTTTGGAGTCCAGAAAAAGGAAACTCAACCTGTAGTGTGTATATTTCAAGTTGCAATTAAAAAAAAAAACAACACTAAAATTATGCAGTTTTGGAAATAAAAACACATTCTACAGGCAAAAAAAATATGCCATTAAACTGGTGTGCTCATTTGAACCTAGGCATTACAGCTTGTTTCTGTAGTTTATCACATTTTTATTCCCCTTTATTGCAGTCATACAGCCCTTTATTGCATTTGTATTCTCCCCAGAATAGGACAAACTAACCAGGTCTCCAAGTCCAATGCTATACCATATTGATTAATGTTTACTGTACAATTATAAAAAAAGTAAACCACAGGTTATGGCTTCCAGCATAGAAGCCCCAAGCCTCTTACGTTTGTGGATTTCCCCCCTTTTAAGTGTATTTATCCATTAGAACTGAAGACAGCTGCCTTTTTAGATTGTGAGATTTCTATCCCTTGTAGGAATTTTCCTATGCTTTGAAACTAAAACATTGTGTATTCATGGTTATCAAATCCAACTAAAACTTAAGTGGTGGACAACTCTCTTTAAAAAGAAAAAAAAATCAGAGTATTTTGTGTTAGTTAAAATAACCAGACAATCCTTAGTCACTGCAGCGAGGTGCCATTGTTCATAATTGATTTTCTTTTGTTCAGAAGAACTAGTTAAGAACATAAGGTCTAAAGTGCATATGCCAGGAACATCTGGAGAAGGACACTATATATCTGTGCTTCTGTGTTAATGCCAGAAGCCTCCAAGCCAAAATAGGAGCATTGGGAGTGCTTGGCTTTTAAGAAAAAACATAGTGAACAGTGCACCTCCTGTTTAATAAGGTCTCAAGAGATAGTTATCTGCTTCACATTGTATCAAGTTATAGAATGTACACTGGTCCTGTTTGAAGTATTACCTTATTAATAGCTAGGACACAGTAAAATTGGTGATAAAGCACCTCATATTGTGTTAAAATACCAATAATTAATTCATGGTGAGAAACATGTGGCTCCCCAGGTATTGTTAGATGTATGAAACCTCCATCATTCCTCAGCACTAGCTATGGTCCAAAACACACTGCAAAAATCATCCAGTTTGAGACCACTTTAACTGC
>JAIPUX010001880.1:28352306-28364563 GCA_020142125.1 Phrynosoma platyrhinos
TTCCCATATCTGGGATCAAACATTGACCAGAATGGAGACTGCAGTCAAATAAGAAGCCTAGGAATGGGAAGGGCAGCTAGGAAAGAATTGGAAAAGATACTGAAGATCAAAGACATACAACTAAGCACTGAAGTCAAAATCGTTCAGGCCACTGTACAGTGTTCCCAATTGCATGTATGGATGCGAGAGCTGGACAATGAAGGAAGCAGACAGAAAGAAAATCAACTCATTTGAGATGTGGTGATGGAGAAGAGTACTTAGGATACCATGGACAGCCAAGAAGACAAACAAATGGGCTGTTGAACAGATCAGACCAGGGCTCTCCTTGGAAACATGATCAAGTTAAGACTATTATACTTTGGCCACATAATGAGAAGGCACAGATCACTAGAAAAAAAAAATAATTCTAGGAAAGGTAGAAGAAAGAGAGGAAGACCACAAACCAGATGGATAGACTCAATCAGGTGGGTTATGGGGAAGGGCTTGTAGGATCTGGGCAAGGTAGTGGAGGATAGGGATTCTTGGAGATGTTTCATCCACAGGGTCACCATGAGGGCAAGGGCAAGCTAACAACAAAACAACAAAATATTTTTAGACAACCATCTCCAAAAATACAAAATGTAAACCATGTAAATGTAATTGTCCACAAATTATACTAATTTTGTTTTGTAAAACCACTTGCCTGCACCTTATTCCAGTGTGATATGCTGGCTAAACGTGTAAAGGTGTCCAGGGAAGAGCACATATCTTTGTGGAGTGCTGTTCTGCTACCTCTGAGCATTCCCAAACTAATTTTGGTGGAAGCAACTACTATATATACTGGAGCATAAATTGATCTCATGTATGTCGAAGGTTTAGGGGTCAGAATTATGTATTTTGATATGCCCCATGGATAAGTCGAGGGTTGTGCTCATAAGGGCATGTAACAAAGGATGTAAAGGATAAGCAAAGAAAAACAATGCCAAAAAACTTACAAAATTCCAGCAGGCAGGACTGTTTGTGCTCACCTTAATGGGTGGATGGATGAGGAGGGAACTATAGTAAATGGTGGCTGTGTGATGTGGGTGGGAAGTGATCGGGCATAGGGTGGGGGGGCTAAGAAAACAACCACATGTCAAAAAGGATGCAAGCAAAGCAAAGCAAAGCAGTGACTACATTAGCAGTGATTATCACCTTTAATTTTAATGTGATAGCTTTGCCTGATTTTAATCCAGAAAAGCATACACAAATGTCTTATTCAAATCCTTCGAAGCCTGATTCCTCTTGATGCCCCTTTAAAAGGAAGTGCCAAAGAGCTGCCACCGCTCAAAAAGGTCAGAAGCAGCACTGGGGCAGAGAGAGCAGAAGGAGTTGATGCTTCTTTTAGGTGCTCCCTGGGACAGACCTTTGCAGACTGCTAGAAATAGTGCAAATTGAGGTCACTTTAACTATCCTGGCTCAGTGCTAGGGAATCATGGGAACTGTATTTTTTTCTGAGACATTGAGCCTTCTCTGTCAGAGAGCTCTGGTGCCACAATAAACTACAGTTCCCATGATTCCTTAGCAGTTAAAGTGCAGTTAAAGTGGACTCAATTTGCACTATTTCTGGCAGTCTGCAAAGGCCTTTCACCAGACTACTCAGAGAAGGTTCCTTTTTTTTTTTATTTATAAGAATTAAGTTACAGTACTTACACTGACTTGGGTAAGTCGACCCAGGTTTTTTGGGTCAATTTTTTGACTAAAATTTCTAGACTTATACATGAGCATGTACTAACAAAAATCTAAAATTTCTAGACTTATACATGAGCATGTACTAACAAAAATCCATCAGTGATACCTTTATTGGCCAACCAAAATGCACAATATATTTATACAATATGGAATCTACTAAAGACTGAAACAACATGTAGGCATCTGACTAACATCTCCATTTTTTTTTTCTCCTGTTTGGCATGTAACATTTTGCCTGATGAAGAAGCCCATGGAGCTTCGAAAGCTTGCAACAGGTATACTGTGCATTTTGGTTGGCTAATAAAGGTATCACTGTTTGGTGGATTTTTGTTTGAATTTGCGAAATGGCCATCACAGCTAACCCTGAATGAGCACGTACTAATCAGGCAGAAGCATATCTTTAGCAAGGGTTGACAAAGTGTAGCCCCAGGACCACACACACACTCCTGAACCTCACTTTTGTGGCCCCTGAACCCCTCTGCATGCCACAAAGCCCCCAGACACCCCCATTTGAGGGGGCAGAGACTTTTCTGCCCTCAACTACTCAAAACATACCCATATCATTCGCAAACATGGTGCTTTGCTCCTTTACCCCCTTCCAAACATCACTTTTGATGTGCTGCTGAGGACATGAATTTGAAAATAGCTCTTTCTTCCGCACACTTTCTTACCCCTGCTCTGTAGGAATTGAGGGTGAACAAATCTGATCCTCTTGATGAGCATTACCATGCTGAGGATCAGGTCATTTCAATATATGAAGTCAAAATGAACAAAAGTGCCAGCAGTCTCAAGCAATTTCTTTGCCAAAAAAAAAAAAAAAAAGCATTGTATTTCTGGAAAATAATAAGGAGGAGGGGAAGTACTTTAAAACCCTCAGGCTTTTTGGTTAGATCATTTTATCTGGATTTTCCAATAGGCTGAAATCTTCTTTGTGAAGGTTTTACCTTTATGACCTTTATGAAGGTCATAAAGATATTTAAAAAATAAATAAACTAACCAACAAGCAAAAACACCACAAACACATGCTGGATGTAAATCACATATGCTCATATGATAAGTAAAAAGTCAGAAAAAGAATGACTTTACAAAAACAAACAAACAAACCTACCCCTAGCTGAAGCCAAGTAAATGTTAGGGGAAAAAAACAATAGAGCATATTTTGCATCTCATAAGAGCCTTATATCATTCTCTTCATTTAAATATCCTGAGGATGCTAGTAATAGCTATCTTGATAATAGAGTTTGAGGAAAAAATCCCAAGAGTTGTCAATTTTATAGTCACTTTTAAGTTTGTTAATTCATTCCCTGAGAGTATGTCCACCAGGCAAAAAGCTAATCGCCACCTCTAATTTTGTACTAGCTGTGATGAACATCGCCTACATTCGCTGTGATTCCTATGGTCTGACTGTGATTTCTGTGCATTCCTGCTTGAACAAAATATTGAGAGACATCACAATATTGTGTTATACTGATTTGCAAACTAGCTAATCTTTGCTAGAGGTGTGTCCCCCTGCCCACCAGTTCACTGCTGTGCTTGGATGCACCCCTATCTTGTTTCTGATTTTGGGGGAGCGAAAAACATTGTCCCTCTTGCTTACATTGTGTTTCAAGGGTCTTAAGAGTCTTGAGAAGGCAACACAGTCTACTGGTTTAAGTGTTGGACTACAACTCTGGAGACCAGGATTTGATTCCCAGCTCAACCATGAAACCCACTGGGTGACTTTGGGCAAGTCACATGCTCTCAGCCTCAGGGGAAGGCAATGGCAAACCTCCTCTGAACAAATCTTGCTAAGAAAACCCTGTGATAGGTTTGCCTTAGGGTTGCCATAAGTCAGAAGAAACTTGAAGGCCCGCAACAACAAAACAAAAAGATAAAGTAAAATCGTACTGACCATTAGGCAGCACTGTCCTACAAGCAGTATTCATTTAAAATGTCTTTTGCTAATAACCTAAAGTGCACTTCTGACATGCCACATTATATGAGAAACCAGAATGGAATGTTACATTGGAACTAAAAGGGGGGAAATGAACATGTTTGAACTTATTAATATTTGGCATGGCTGCTTCACACAAGGAATTCTAAAAAGGTTTGATCTCCAAATATTTTTTATAAATGAGGAATGGATCAAATGGAGCCTATGGGTTACAGGTGGGCTCCCGGGACCACTTTGTGTGTGTGTCAAATCTGTTTTGCTACAAAAAGCTCTCCAGAGGGTGTGGAAGGCATTTCCACCACATTTGGAGACTCTTTGGGCATCCCAGGGGGTGAATATTTTGTTCAGATTTAATTTTTTGAGGAGGGGAGTGAGTCTGGTGAGGCACTAGAGCAGTGTTTCCCAAACTTTGGTCCTCCAGATGTTTTTGGACTTCAGCTCCCAGACTGTACAGCAGCCTTTCCTAGAAATAAAAATGCGAAAAGTTCACCTGAACACAGCTGGGTTTTTACAGAGGTTTCTTTGTGGACTTATGACACAGAAAACTAAATAGCCAACACATACTTGTGAACGGGCTGCCTATACAAGTAATTTAAAAAAGAGTTTCAACAGCAGGAAACTACAAATGCTTCTAAACTGGTTTAAACTAATGAAATCTTTATCGAGTTCTACCCATCTGCCATACTACAATAATAATCATGCTTAATTAACTTTAACCACTTGCTTTTTATGTGATTAATGTTGTAACGTTGCAGTCTTATAACCATTTGCCTGAGAACAAGCACCATTAAACTTAACAGGACAGTTTGAAAAAGCTGGGCTAATGGATTCTGAGAGTTATCATCCAAAAATATTTTTAAAGAACTGAGCTGGGTTCTGGGCAGACATGTTTTAACCCACTGCGAGATAATAGAAAACGTGAATAATTAAACTGGCTATGCTTGGAATCGGTCCTGTGATAACCTTATGACTGTAATTTTGCAGTCAATTCTTTTTTGCCTGCAGTACAAGATAACTCATTAATTTACCAAAGGAACATTCAGATGTTCAGGGAATTTTACATGAAATTACATCAACTTTGCAAACGGGGTGAATGTTCAAGGCAGGGTAAAAGGGAAAAAGGTCTCAATTGGAGACAGGAAAAATTTTCAGGCTCCAAACACTGTGACTACACAAAAAACACTTGGGTTGTCGATATAATGATCCTGTGATGATATGATTCTTACCATTATCTCCTATGGAGCCAACTTTGGCTGTCATGTTCACAAGGAGAGCCTGATGCTTTTTGTCTGGATCAATATTCTGCCGTCCAAACGCTCCTGTTCCATTCAGCAGCAATGGAGTAAAATGTTTAGCCACCAATAAGGGGCCGATAGAATTTGTTGCCAGTGTTATAGAAAGGCCCTAGATTGAACATTAAATAAAAATGATCAGCTGAAAAGAGAGCAAACATACCAGTAAAATAAACCATAAAGAAAGTTGTAAAGCCTTCCCCCCAATATTGGAACATAAGCTGGTTAACAAGACTGACTAAAATACCAAAAAATACAGGTTGGGTCACCCTTGAATTCCGAAATCTGAAATATTCCAAAATCCAAAATTTTCCAGACGGGTGGCTAAGATAGTGAGAGCTTTGTTTTGGATGGTTCACTGTGTACTAACTTTGCTTCGTGCACATAATTATTGAAATATATTATGTATAAAATTACCTTCAGGCTTTGTTTATAAGGTGTATATAAAACATAAATGAATTTCATGTTCAGACTTGGGTCTCATCTTCCAGATATCTCATGCATGCATATGCAAATATTTCAAAATCTGAAAAAATCCAAAATCCAAAACTCTTCTGGTCCCAAGCATTTCAGATAAGGGACAGAACCTGTAGAAAGTTTTTCAGGAATGGAAAAATCTACCACGCTAATAACCTGAACCGTGCACTTTGGCTGCGTGTACATTTGTGTGCGACGACAGGAGAGTTTCTGAGTCCCCAACAACATATAACATTATTTCCAATATCAGACAAAACAGTATAGCACCAAGAACTCGAAGCCAGGTTTTAATAATTGTGTGCATGAAACAAAGTTTGTGTACAGTGAACCATCAGAAAGCAAAGGTGTCACTATCTCAGCCACTCATGTAGACGGATTTGGGAATATTTCAGATTTCAGAATTCTGGATAAGGGATATTCAACCTGTACTTCAAATCAGTTAATATTTTCTTGCTATAATTCTTATAACAATGTTATAATGTAGGTATGTATTAATATTCCCATCTCACAGAAGAGATGGCTGAGGATGAGGAAGTAATTTTCCTAAGACCATAGCTGTACTGAACACGAGGCCTTCTTAATGGTTAACTCCTATCTCTTATTATTTTATCTTGGCTCCTCTTTAATTATACTTTCCAGAAGAAAAGCCCTATACTTTTCTGCTGTATGCATAGATTTCACTAGTAAAGAAGAGAGAGGCTGGGGCCAGAAAGCCTCTCCTCTCCTTGCAAAAGATGGTTTTACTTCATGGAGGGGCACGCTGTACATGCTCAGACACAGTCTTGAAGGCATTTTCCTTGCAGGATGTCAAATCCATGTGTAGGGACGTTATCACATGTAGCCCAGAAACCGAAAACAAAATGGAAATGAGGCATCCCGAAAATAAACGGGAAATAAACCTTGTTTCCGCAAACATCATTACCTTCATTGCGAATTTACAGCAACTGCAATGAACGTCCACACACAAGAGAGAAAAAACTGTAAATGTAGCAGAAATGAGCCTCCTGCACATGCGCAGATAGAGTAATGCTCATGGGAATCATGGGTAATGATGGGAAAATGCTCCCCAATACGTATTTGGCGATCACATTTGCGGTAAATGCGGAATCACCCTCATCGTGCAATTGCATTTCCTCAAGAAACCAAAATTCAAAAGATCTCGGATCTTTCCACTTTCTGTCCACTTTCTGTCGGGGTTCTGTGCGACGTCGTGTGAAAACACAGGCCAATAATCCGGTATCGGTCGGGATTTCGTGTGGATTTTGTTTGGATTGGGCCCCGTGTTATAACGTCCTATGGCTCTGCCATGATGGTTTATTGGGAGGATAAATGTATGAAATATTGTAGTGTGTTGAATATTAAACATGTATGGTCAGGAGGGAACACAGAGAAACAGAATGGTTCCCACTTGGCAAAGGAGTCAGACAAGGCTGCATCTTATCACCCTACCTATTAAACTTATATGTAGAACATATTGTAAGGCGGGGTAGGCAACCTTTTTGAGCCGGGGGCCGGGTTGCTGTCCCTCAGACAATTGGGGGGGCCGAAGCACAATAAATAAATAATAAATAAATAAATAATTTTTTTTTACATTAAAAAAATATGCATGCACACTCCCTCATCCCCAGAAAAGCCATGACAAAACCCCTGTGGAGATTTTGCCAAGAAAACCCCAAGAACAAGTAATAACAACAATAATCAATATCATCATGGCGGGTGGCGGCGGGAGGCGGGGGGAGGCAGCGGCAGGACTGGCCTGGGGCCGGTCCAAAGGCCTTGGGGGGCCGCATCCAGCCCCGGGGCCTTAGGTTGCCTACCCCTGTGCTAGATGGATGGACTTTATTAAAGAGACTACAAATATGAGTTTGCAGGAGCTGGGCAGAGCAGTAGACAATGGGGGCCTGGAGATGCTCTTCCTTAAGGGCAATTGAAGGATAATATGAGAGGAAGAAGGGACTGTTAAGGTTTGCTTTGATTAGGACCAAAGGTTGGTGCCACCAGCCAGGAAGGGTGCTGGAGGGCTTGAATTCTTATGCTATGCCAGGGGAGAAAATCCCCAGTTCCGAAAAAAACCCGGTGCTAGCACTTTTGTTCTAATGTCTGACAATAAAGTCTTTCATTAGCCATCATAGTAAGTTGTTTTACTGTCCACTGGATGCAGAGTTAGCTGGTTCTGACACAGGAGCTCTCAATACTGAAAAGAAAACCTCTCTCTTCAGATGGCATCCTGCTTACATCTGGGGCCCAGTTATTTTATTGCCATTGTTACTTCTTGTGAAATTCTGCAGTTTAGGGAAGATGGAGGCATACTCAGAATTCTCAGCCACAGAGCTCTAGTCTCCCTCCCTGGCTGCATCTACACTGCAGAATTAACAGCGTTTACTCCCATGAAAAATATTTTGGTTTGGAGAGTATTTTGGAATTCTGGATAACGGAGACTCAAACTGGAATTACCATGGTAGTTCTGAACCATCCCAAGCGTTTACTCCCCAATCAGCATGCAACAGGAATATCTGAGTAAAAAGGAGATGTGTATGTGTGCATGCTGAGAGCCAGTGTGGTGTAGTGCCTTGAGTGCTGGACTAGGACTCTGGGGACCAGGGTTCGATTCCTGCTCGGCCATGATACCCACTGGTGAGCTTGGGTAAGTCACACTCTCTCAGCATAAGGGAAAGGCCAAAGCAAACCTTCTTGGAACAAATCTTGCCAACGAAACCCTAGGATAGGTTGGCTTCAGAGTTGCCATAAGTTGGACACCACCTGAAAGCACACAACAACAACAACAACAACAACAACAACACAAGTATGTGTGTGTTTATGTGTTTCCAGACCTCTGCAGAGACATCACGCAGGCTGGTCTCTCCTCGGCCGCTGGGATGCAAGATGGCCCCACAATTGAGGAGAAGGTCCAGGTGGCCATAATCTTTGGCCACCGCCTCGACGGCTTGCCGAACCTCAGCCTCCCGGGTGGCATCCAGTTGGTAGACAGCCAGGTTCTGAGGAAATTCTGCCAGCAAGGCTTGCAAAGCCCCAGCCTGGGCAGGTCTCCTGCAAGTGGCGATCACCATGGCCTCTTTCCGAGAGGTTAAAATGTGTTTGCAGAACTGCAGGCCGAGCCCTCGGCTGGCACCCTGGACCAGGGCTATTGCTGCCATGCCTCCCTTGTTCCCAGTCCTCCACAGGTCCAGTGATCAGAGCAGATCCTCCTTGAGTTCAACAGGTGCGGGTCTTCTGTCAACTTGAACTTTGTAGGGTTTTCTTAGGCATGGACTCCTCAGAGGTGGTTTTGCCCGTTCTTTACTTTGCAATGGAACGCACTGCAGCTGGGATTCCTTGGCAGTCTCCCATCTATGCACCAACCAGGGCTGGCCCTGCTTAGTTTCCAGGATCAAATGGGATCTGGTGCCTTTGGGGTATCTAAGCCCTGTGTGTGTGCTTTCAAGTCACCTGCTGATTTAGGGCGACCCCATGAATTTCAGAGGGTTTTCTTAGACAAGGTATCCTCAGAGGTGGTTTTGCCAGTTCCTTCTCCTGAAATATACCTGGTATTTGTCAGTGGTCTTCCATCCAAGTACTACCCAGGGCCAACCCTGCTGCCTGCTTAGCTTCCAAGCTCAGAGGGGATCTGGTGCCTTTGAGGTATTTAAGCCCTGTGCCTTTTTAAGTCACCCACCGACTTATGGGTTTCATTCATTTCATAGGGTTTTCTTAGGCAAGGACTCCTCAGAGGTGCTTTTGCAAATCACTTCTGCCATTAGGCTACAGCACTTGGTATTCTTTGGCAGTCTCCCATCCAAGCACCAAAAACCTCAGAGATGGTTTTGCCCATTCTTTACTTTGCAATAGAGCTTACTGCAGCTGGGATTCCTTGGCAGTGTCCCATCCATGCACCAACCAGGGCTGACCCTGCTTAGCTTCCAAGATCAGGCAGGATCTGATGCAGTATTCTAGGATCTAGTAGTGCTTTTTAGGGTGTTTAAGCGTGTGTGTGGCTTCAAGTCGCCTACTGACTTATGACGGATTTCATAGGGTTTTCTTAGCCAAGGGATCCTCAGAGGTGGTTTTGCCAGTTCCTTCCTCTGCAATAGAGCCCACAGCGGCTGGGATTCCTCGGCGGTCTCCCATCCAAGCACCAACCAGGGCTGACCCTGCTTAGCTTCCAAGATCAGACAGGATCCTTTGCAGAATTCTCACCCTTCACAAGTGACCGCTTGCTTGGGGGATTGAAACCCAAGGGATCCCCCTCTCCTGCCCTGGAGCTTTAGTTGTAAAATGGTACCTCTTTCTTTCCTTCTCTCTTTGGAAATGCAGCGGAGGAGTCCTCAGATCAACATAGAAAGTCAGCAGGGGTTTCCCCAGATGGTGCCCGGATGGGAAAACAACTCCAAAATTAAGTTACATGGGCGTTTCCCAGTACTTATTACAAAGCACGCCGGGATTTGTAGTCTGGTGCTTGCTTGCAAAAAAACATCAACACCAACAGCAGCACTTCCCAACTAAAAGCAAGACCCTTGTGACACTGTATAGCCCACAGAAATGCAACTTCAGGATTTTATTGTATTTTATTTTTATTGCTGTTGGACTACAATTCCCAAACTCCCCCAACCAGGAAAGGTCCACCAAATCTTATTTCCAAGCAGCTTTTCCAAAGTGGCATTCATCCAAAATCCACAAAATCAACTTCTCCTGAAGTGGTTCCCAAACTTTTGCTCTTCCAGGTTTTTTTTTTTTTGTGGACTTCAATTCCCAAAAGCCACAGCCAGTTTGGCCAGTGGTTGGGGATTCTGGGAGGTGAAGTGCCAAATGATCTGGAGGACCAAAGTTTGTGAACCACTGCACTGTTTTTTGCAGATATATTCTTCTGGACCATTTCCCACCTTGAAAACATATTTAGAGGTAGGAGTGTTGGCCATAAAGCAAAATACAATGACATCCCAAACTCACAAAACAGCAATGCCTTTACTGGACCAACCAAAATGCACAAAATCCATGATGCAAGCTTTTGAAGCTCTACTGGCTTCTTCATCAGGCAAAGGGGTTAAAAATGATACAGGAGGACACCTTTTTAACACCTTTGGCTGATGATGAAACTAGTGGAGCATCAGTAGAGGGTTGCATTAGATGACCCTTTAGGATCCCTTAGATTTTGTGAAATCAAACATTCTTCAGCTTTTATGGTGTGGTTCAGGACTGGAGTGACCAGATGTCAAAACTGCAAAGGAGGTCAAAGCACTGTAAAAAGTAGGACATTGAAGCCAACATTACAAAATAAAAGCTAAAAATACTACTATAAATATAAATAGCATGCTTCTTAGTCGTGCTCAAAATGGAGGACATTTTGGAATTCCTCCTGGGCAGAAGGATGAAATGGAGGACAGGTCCTGGAAAAGGAGGACATCTGGTCACCCTGTTTGGGACTCTTGGATGTCTCACCCTCCTGGAAATTGCTCAGTAAATAGATTCATTGACAGACAGGGCAATCCACTACACACTTTGCTGTTGTTGTTGTGTGCTTTCCAGTAATTTCCAAATCATAGGTTTTTCTGGGGCTGAGACTTTGTGACTAGCCCAAGGTCACCCTGTGTGTTTTCATGGCCCAGCGGGGTCTTCCAATGCTTAAACCACTACATCACATTGTTGTTATGTGCCTTTATGTTGTTTCTGGCCCTAAGGTGAACCTACCATGGTTTTTTTCTTGGCAAGATTTATGCCGAGTGCTGGTGGTAGTTGCGCTTGTCTTCCCCTGAGGCTGAGAGACTGTGACTCAGCCTTGGTCACCCAGTGGGCTTACACGGGTGAGAGTGGGGATTCGAACCCTGGTCTCTAGATCCCTAGTCCAATGCTCAAAGGCCATTGTTTGCTTGCTCAACAGCAACCCCCATGTGTTCAAGTACGTAGCTTATTCCATGATCCATGTCTCCTGTATCATGTATTTTGTGCATTTGGTTGGGCCAATAAAGGTATCACTGTTTAGTGGATTTTGGATGTTTGCTGTATGGCCAACACGGCCACTCTTGGATATATTTTCTGCCTCCCAGAGACTTTCTTGCTATTTCTTGTTGTTGGGTGCCTTCATTTTGTTTCAGGCTTATGGCCACCCTAAGGTGAACCTGAGCCAGTGTGGTGTACTGGTTTGAGTCTTGGACTATAACTGTGGAGATCAGGGTTTGAATCCAGGCTTGGCCATGGAAATCCACTGGGTGACCTTGGGCAAAGCCGCACACTCTCAGCCTCAGAGGATGGCAATGGCAAACCTCCTCTGAAGAAACCTGCCAAAAAAATCCCAGTATAGGTTCAGCTCAGGGTTGCCATAAAAATGGAAACGACTTGAAGGCACACAACCACCACCACCACCACCACCACCACCACAACAACAACGCAACCCTATCATGGGCTTTTCTTGGCAACAACAACAATAATAATAGTTTCTTACCCACTTCTTCTTGCGGCTCGAGGTGGGTTACAACATAGTTAAAAACACAATAAGGAAGCTTTGCTCTCAAGAATATATAAATGTATTTTGAGAATTTATACAGAAGAGGAAATAGTTAAGGAGAATATGGTCAAATGGTCCCAAAACTTTGGTTATTCACTTGAAATTGATCAGTGGGAAAATACTTGGAAGAGGAGACTGAAATATACTTGTAGTCAAAATGTAAAAGAGAATTATTATAAGGTTGTTTTTTTTAAGATGGTATTTGACTCCTGATAAAATGAGTAAAATGTATAAAAATTGTATCAATTTATGTTGGAAATGTGGCAATGAAAGGGGTACAATATGCCACATGTGGTGGACCTGTGTTAGTGCTAAGAAGTTTTGGAAACAAATTTACTTTGAAATTAAA
>JAIPUX010001880.1:28364663-28374788 GCA_020142125.1 Phrynosoma platyrhinos
CCCCCCCCATGTGTTCAAGTAGCTTATTCCTTGATCCATGTCTCCTGTATTTTGTGCATTTTGGTTGGGCCAATAAAGGTATCACTGTTTAGTGGATTTTGGATGTTATTGTACTTTGCTGTACGGCCAACACGGCCACTCTTGGATATATTTTCTGCCTCCCAGAGACTTTCTTGCTATTTCTTGTTGTTGGGTGCCTTCATTTTGTTTCAGGCTTATGGCCACCCTAAGGTGAACCTGAGCCAGTGTGGTGTACTGTTTTGAGTCTTGGACTATAACTGTGGAGATCAGGGTTTGAATCCAGGCTTGGCCATGGAAATCCACTGGGTGATCTAGGGCAAGTCACACTCTCTCAGCCTCAGAGGAAGGCAATGGCAAACCCCCTCTGATGAAACCTGCCAAGAAAATCCCATTATAGGTTTGCCTTAGGGTGGTGGTAAGTCGGAAAAGACTTGAAGGCACACGACAACAAACAAAAATATATAATACAGTGTATATTATGTATACTTGCATATATAGTGTAGGTAAGGGTATTTCCCATTGACAAGGTTGTCAAGTCGTGTCTGAACGTCAGGAGCAGTGCTCATCTCTGTTACTAAGCCGAAGAGCCAGTGTTGTCAGAGACTACTCTGTGATCATGGGGCCGGCATGATTGCACAGAACGCTGTTTACCTTCCCACCGAAATGGTACCTATTTATCTACGGTATTTGCATTTGCATGCTTTTGAATTGCTATGTTGGCAGAAGCTGGGACTAGTGACAGGAGCTCACCCCATCATGCAGCACCCGGGCCTTGAAATGCCAACCTGCCGATCTTGCAATCGACAGAGTCAGCGTATTAACCACTTGAGCCATTGCATTCCTATATATAGTATAGCACATATTATATGTGGTATATATCATATGGTATATAGCAAATATATTATGTTCTCTCTCTCTTATAGTGTATAATATACTATGTATATTATATACTGTATTATAGTATTATATAGTTGTATAGTATACAGTATTTTCAGGATTGGCCAACTCAGTTCCCAATAACCACCAGAACATCTCATTGTGATAGAAAAGCAAAAAGATTTTTATTCAGGAACTGAGACAGAAGCCACCTGTCCAGGGTCTGTTTTGGAACTGGGGTTCTTTCCTCAAACCATAGCCTAAGAATACAAGTTATCCAGCCCCCCTTCCTTGGATTTCTTGGATCCTGATAAAAGCAACCTGTCATGTCCCCTTTTTCTTCCTCCCGTATTTATCATTCAATCACCCTTAAGGCACCCCTCTTCTTGCAAGTCAAATCCTCTGGTAGGAAAGGTAGGGTCATAAAACCATAAAACTTCATCCTGTTACCATTTGCTTCCCTGTTCCCATGCCCATAGCACCCAAATGATTAATGTTCAATACGTTTCTATATTCCCCATATCTATCCTCCCAATAACACATCAGATTATCACAACGTTATATCATTATACTATCATGCCATCATATAGTGACACATCATGACAGAACCATGCACATGGTCTGACATCCTGCCACCCCAAGAGAAATCAACCAATTTTATATTCAACTTCACCACCTGGCTTGTCAGGGTACTTTTCATGAAACAATCTAGTCATTTTGGGGGTGTCCCCATGGTGGGCATGCACCCATTCATTTTCGAACTCAGGAAAATGTTTCCAGGGGACCAAATACTGCACCTTGCCCTTGTGGATTCTGAAGTCCAAAATCCCAGCCACTTCAAAGTACGGTTCCCGTTCCTTTACCAGCAATGGGGGTGGCCCTTAGCATATTAGATTAGATTAGATTAGATTAGATTAGATTAGATTAGATTAGATTAGATTAGATTATATATTGCTATATATTATATTGTAGTATAGAGTGAATATTTGTTGTTCTTGTTGTGTGTCTTCAAGTCGGTTGATTTATGGTGACCCTAAGGGGTAAACCTACCCTGGGGTTTTCTTATCAAGATTTTTTCAGAAGAGTTTGCCTTTGCCTTTCCCTGAAGCTGAGAGAGTGTTACTTGCCTAGTGGGTTCATATGGCCAAGCAGGTATTTGAACTCTGGTCTCCAGAGTTACATTCCAATGCTCAAACTACTACGCCACGTTGGCTCTCAGTATACATAGTATATGTTACACACACACACACACACACACACAGAGTATATATATTATATAATATAGTGTTCTATACTATATTACAGTATATTTGTTTTCTGCTGCACAGCATTGCAGAGGATTTGAAAGAGGGGTGATTATTTTTTCTGCGTATAAGACTACTTTTTTACCTGCAAAATCTGTGGCTAAAGTGGGGGGGTCATCTTATACGCCGGATATAAGGATAATGAGGATAGAGGTGCTAAAACTCTATATTTTGACTGGAAAAATTGGGGGGTCGTCTTATACGTGGGTCGTCTTATACGCCGGAAAATACGGTATATATTGGTTTGATATACAATATTCACTTGCTTTCAACATGTGTTGAAATTGGAGTTTCACCATTATACTTCATGATTTCCTGCAGCTGCCTATTACTAAGCAAAATCAAATCTGTAGTCCAAAAAAGATATGTTTTCCGGACTGTGGGCAACAGTGGGCATTTTACAAAACATGTGAATTAGCAGCTCTGATTTTTCTCCCTGAGGACTGCCTGTCAGTGCAGTCCAAAGCTGAGCTTGGTTGATGAGTGGCCTGGATTAGTATAAAACAGTTTCCTATGAGATTCAGGCTAGCATGAGGCAGAGTAAGCATCTTAGATCAAACTATGTAGTGGTCAGCACTTCAGTTTGCTGAGTGCAAGTGTCTTTTCCTTCCTTCTCTCTTTAATAGGATGGAGGAAGATTTGACTAGGCCAGTAATTCCCCGTCTCTCCTTTATTTCTGCTGTTGAGCTGACTCCAAGAACTGGTCCTGTGGATGCCAGCGACATTAAGAAAAATCTCTATGGTGACTTTTCTTCTATCTCTAATATAAGCCAGGTACGATAATTAGGCATCTGAGAGTGATGTGCCTCTGCTTCCTGTCTACTTTTGTAAATTTTAATTAGAGTATGTTTTATGACATACCTAGGCAGTTCTGTTAGGCTTCCTAGTTAGAACATTTTACTTGTCTCTTTTTCTGAAAGGATAGTGCGATTATTCAGATTCATTCATAACACAGCTGGCTGAAGACTGGAAAGAAATCTTAGATACTAGGGAAGTGAAGGGTCAGGGAGTAAAGAGACAAAAGAGGGTGGGTTAGGACTGCAAAGTAGGAAGCAGAACCTGAATGAAGATAAGTTGAGTCTGAGGCTTGAGAAAGAGGATGCAGAAGACAGAGATTTGTGGTAAGAAGGCACTGTATCAGAAATGGGACTGGGAGTTTTTGTGTGGTCAGGATGAGTTGTATGCTGTGAAAAATGCAGGATCAATACTAGACCAAGTGAACGGTAAAGGAAGGGAAGCATGGTAACAGAAGACTTAAAGAAATGGTTGTAAGGTCTAGAAGTGAAGGACACTGAAGACCTAGGAGCAAGGGGTGGTTGTGATAAGCTGTATTTCACTGTGAAGTAATCTAACTAGCCAATTATTCAGGAGCAGGCTTTTAGGACAATTTGAATAAGAGGGAATTGCTGACTTAGTGCCTTGCTTTCCTTTGATGAACTGTCATAACTCTTGAAGCACAACCTTCAAAATCTTGGGAGTCCAAGATGGCAGTTCCTGTTGTCCTAAAAAGAAAACATTGATGATGGAAAAATGTTTTTCCTCCTGTTGTACCTTGAGAATAGCCCAAGTGTGGTGAAAGAAACTAAACTGCCTGTCCTTGGCACAAATTAAGCACCAAGTTATCTGCATGTGAGGGACATGGTTTGATTGGAAGAGGAAAGTTTCTTTAAGAGTAAAGACTCATTTAAAAACATTGTCAGCCTGGAGCATATGAAGATTCTTCTTGGGATAGCAATTACTATTTATTTATTTCTTCCTTTTTTCTTTCTTTCTTTCTTTCTTTCTTTCTTTTTTTTTTTAGAGAGAGAGCCTGGAATCCAAAGAAGGTATTCATGTTAGCCTTCGTATCAAACCTTTTATGCAGTCAGAAAAAGAGAATGTTTCTCAGGTTTGGCTTAATTTTTTTAAACACGCACGCACACACACACACACACACAAGCCAAAACATTAAAAGTATGCCATCTTTTCAGCTAAAAGTCATTCTTTTCACTTTCTAACAGGAATGTATTTCAGTTCTTGATCCAACAAGTGTTATATTGAATGCCCCTCAAAGTTCCAAGGTTTTCCGGCTTAGTGAAAAAAATATGGGGCAACTGGTACAGAAATTTACTTTTTCACAAGTAAGTGAAGTTTCAAAGGTCTTTTGGCTACTTATGAAACTTTATATGTGAATAAAAAGGCATTCCTAAGCAATCTGAAAAGAATAAGAAAATGAAAATTAAGTTATTGTCCATGAGCTGGAATTAAAACTATTGAAGATCTTCTTGCTTGTAATTTGTTAGGTGTTTGGTCCTGAAACAACACAAGAAGAACTCTTTGAAGGTTCTGTGAAGCAGCCAGTGCTAGACTTCATCAAGGGTCATAGTCGCCTAGTGTTTACCTATGGTGTCACAAACGCTGGGAAAACATATACATACCAAGGTACAACTGATTTTCCATAACTCTAGAAAATTGTTCATTTGAGTTGTATGTTATTGGCCTAGAGCCACACAGTTGATGTCATACTGCTATCTAGTCTCATCTCAATAAAGTTCCTCACCCCAGCTTTGTCTTCCAAGCAAGTTACTCTAATCTTCAGGCTATTTTTTTCTGTCTAGGATATGCATGTAATTTGCTTTGAATGCCTTTTTTACAAACATATGAAGCAGCCTTTATACCCTTGCTGTCTATAATTAATTGGCATCAGCGTTCTCCAGAGTCTTTATCTCTGGGATATACTGTTAGATAAAGTGAATCTGCTGTCTCAGGCATTAGATGTGATGGGTGAGGAGAAGAGCAGAAGTGTTGAGGGAAAAGAGCTATAGATGCCACATGGTATGTCCTGCAGAAAATACCCTGCTATCCTCATGTGACTTGGTGGATGCTGGCCTTTTGCCAGTGTTGATTCAACTGCCAGTGGGCTTCTGAACTTGGAATGGGACTCTGTGTGTGTGTGTGTACATGTGTGTACACACTGCCTTGTAGGTTTAGATAGCAAATTTTCTTGGATTGACCCTATGATATCTTGATTCTTCTAACTGAAAACATTAGAGATTGAACCTAAAGACATCAGCTTGCAAACTTTGTGCTTTACTGATCTGTGGTCCCTCCTATCAGCTAAGTGTTCTGTCTCAGCTGAATAAAGGCTGCAAATGTATATAGATCATATGAAGGAAGTTTCCAGCCTTTAACCTCAGAGTTAGAACAGTGTCATGGCATTTTGAATAAGAGTTCATTTGCTTGCTTTAAGCAAGCTACTGTCTTTCAGTCTTCTGCAGTGTAACTGAGTGGAATAAAAGCAAGTACAGTCGGCCCTCAGTCGGCCCTCATATCAGTCGAGGTTCAGTTCCAGACCCCTGTAGATACTAAAAATCGTGGGATCTCAAGTCCGATTATCGTCAGTGGATGCCAGTGTGTGTGTGGCTGAGTTGGCATGGCTGTGTGCATGTGTTGCCATTGACAATAATGGGGCAGGGCCATCCACTAATGTTCCAGTCTGCAGATGACTAGTCCACCAATACAAAAGGCTGACTGTACCAAGTGAGCAAATGGGTTTCAGTTTGATCACCTATCAGTGATAAAGGATTTTCCAGTACCTTAAGTTGACTGAACTCTGATACAGCATGCTCATTTAGCATATGTAGTTAAGAAAGATACTATGTGATATACATATGTAGCATGCAAAGTTATCATTATTTTCCAGCTTTCCAAAATAAGCATAAGTACCTGAAAGGGGGCAGAGATGGTAGGTGATACACCATAATGTAATTTACATTTTACATTAATTTTTTTTTCCGGGGGGAATTATGTTATTAGAATACTTGTAATTTTTTATGATTACTGAAAATAAAATTAAACAGTATTGTATTCTAAATGTATGATTAGAAGAAAAAGTTTCCAAAAAGGCACGTATAGACACACACTTTTTGGGGATAATTTGCCTGAAAAGGTTAATTAGTGCTTGACTGGGTTTGTAATAATACAGTTGGCCCTTTGTATCCATGGATTCAACCATCCGTGGCTTGAAAATATGAAAAAAAGATGTAAGTTTCAAAAAGCAAACCTTGATGTCATCATTTTATATAAGGGAAACTATTTTACTACACTTTTGTATTTAATGGGACTTGAACTATGGATTTTGGTATCCATGGAGGTGCTGGAACCAAATCGCAGTGGATACCAAGGGCCCGCTGTACTTACTCATTTTATTTTACTAATTATTTTAGTGATAATCTCTTTAGAATTATGAAACCTGCCCATATCACTGTTGCCTTTGCATTACATTTGCATATATTGGTTTCTGTTAAAAGTACTGATGCTATTATATGGCTAAATGTCACAGGGACAGCAGATAGACTGTTAAAGAGTTCTTAGCTGATAATATGAGCCTAATTTGTCATCAATTCAGATAGTCCTATTTACCTGGGAATAAGAGATGAAACTGTCTTCTAAATATACTGAGTACATTTTATAAGTTTGGCATTCTACATGACAGGCACCGAAGAAGCCAGTGGCCTTCTTCCAAGGGCACTGAATCTATTGTTTAAACGCATTCAAAGCAGACTGTATCCAGAGGTGGACCTCAAACCCCATCGATGCCGAGAACATCGGAAGCTGTCAAAAGAGGAAGCCAGGGAAGAAGTGTCCGTCAAAAACTCACTGCTTCGTCTCATGAGAGAGGTGGGACTGCTTGTTAAACTTCATTACCAGCTTTTTGCTACAGGAGCAAAAAACAAAACAAAACAGCTTATACAAAAATTGTGTGTGAGGCATTGCCATTTTCTACATTCGGGAAAAGTGCACATGAGGACTGGCAAGATTTCCTTCCTCTCTTCCCATTCTGTTGTTGCTTTCAAAAATGAATTCCAACAACATAAATGCTGGGCAACTCATTACATGGCTGCAAGGCTGGTCTCATTTTTCTTCTATTTGGGAAACATTGGGGATTTGACATCCTGTTTGAAGCTAGTGTAGTGTGAATTTCTGCCATTGTGCTTAGATAGAGGTCTGATTACTAGAACGAGAGGATAATGCTGGGCCGTAATGTAAGGGAGCTTTCCTAAGAAGGCACCATTTGAAAGCCATCGTGATGACTAGCAAAAACTCTTGCCCAGTAAGGTACTAGCTATCTGCTAACACAATGATGGAAAAATGCATTAGAACAATCTTGGTTACACTAGACACTAGAGTAAACCTGAAATAACAGAAGAGAAATGTCTTAACCAAAGATACACAAACCAATACAACTACAAGTTCATAAACAACAACAATAATAGTAGGGTGTAATGGAATGTAGTGGCAAAATGAAAATAATGTTTACAGCCAATGCAAAAAGTAACAATTATGATAAAGGTCAAAACACACAATTTACAACAAGAAGGTAAACACATGAAGTACAACTACCAAAAAGTCAGCATATATACAATATTACCTAAAGACATAAAATGCGAAATTAGCCCAGAATAACGTGAAACAGTTTGCTAAAATACACACTGTCATTTGCAAGATACAGCAAGCTTTATCAGTTTTGAGCTTTATCAGTTCTGAGCTTACTTTTGTTGTGCTTCATGAATGTTTTATTGTAACTTGTGCATTTTGACATTCCTTATAATTGGCTTTTTGCATTGGTTGTGGGCCTTGACCAAGATCCTACATGACAGTATTGTTACAAATGTATAATTATGTATCACCGCCTGACCCAGTTCTCCACATCTGCACTAAATGCCAACAATCTCGCACAGTGATGGAGATATGTTCTGCTGATGATCAGGGTGTAGCAGGATAATATTTCCAGCCCCCTCCCATTGCTGACTGTGGTGCAAATAGAAATTGCAACAAAAATCCTGCTTCTGATTGTTGCACAGCCGATCACTGGTGAGAGGAGACTGTAAATGTCATCTTGCAGTACTCTGGTCACAAGCAAAATAGAGCTCTGTCTCTTGGTGTGGCAACTGGCTCTTCAGCTGTGTTTGGGAGGCCATTTGCTATTGTGGAAATGATACTGTAACATATTTGATACTACTATTATTTTTTATGAATTTGTTTTTTGGCTTGTGTATACTAGAGTAAAGCCACAAGTTTCTGGCCTGAAGATCCTGCAGGCTTCTTGGAAACCTTAACTGTTTGCCCTTTGGAATTTTTATCCTTGCCCTCCTATTACCTGCACATCCATAGTGAAAGAACTTTCCCCTGACATACAAGGGGGAGTTTCACTGTTGGCATAAATACTGTCTCTTGTGGAGCAACACTTGCACAGTGCCCAGCAACTCATGGAATGCTAGGTGATGAGCTGTAGGATTATGGCCTTACAAAGTTTCTATATTGTCTGATGCTAAGGTCACTATACTTAGGCAACAGTCTCAAGAATTTAATATATTAATAACTATGGCCTCAAACAGAAGGCTCAAAAGGGCCGCCATCAGGCTGATCCAAGGGTGGGGTGTTCACATGATGCACTGGATTTCACAGAGTTTGTGCCGGGGCTGTTGAATGTGGCTCAATACCATCCACAAAAGAAGTGGTTTCTTATCACTCCTTTTCAAGGGCCATTCAAGACTGTTGTAGTGGGCGCCCTTGAGACTGTGGTATTTGGTTGATGTCTGGGGCAGGAGCGGCCTCTGGCTGCTCCTTTTGCCCCGGTTGCTTCACCCCAATGTTATCTTTTTAATATTTATATCATGTCTATGATTGTAGGAATTATTACTTTTCAAAGTGAGAGGTACCAAGAAACAAATCATTAGGAAGTTCAGCTCTGCAAAACACACTTTCCAGGCAATTGGTCTTACAGAAAAATCTTTACCTTGTAAAGCTCATATGCTGCCTTGAGCTTAAAAGATGTAAATGGTATAAAATACTACATAATAAATATATTGATGTTTTCTAGTGGCAGAGAATCTATTGGGCTTGCCTATATTTTCTGAAACTTATGAAAACTTTTTATTTTATTTTTAAAGGTTCCTGTTTTATAAAATCTGAGTTTGGCTCAACTATAAAATGTGATTCCAGTTGCATAAAGATGTCTATTTATTTTCTCATCTTTCAATATTAAATCATACTCTGTTACAACAATACTTAGGCCCTGAGCAGGCAGGCCTGGAAAGCACAGGCTGAGCCTGTGCTATTTTGGCCAAGGGGCTCATCCAGTGTGGTCCTCTGGCCAGTGCAGGGACGGGTGGGTGTTTACACAGCCATTCCTGTGCCAGCTCGGGGGCCTGCTACTGATATGTGCTTCATATGTTCTGCTCCATTGCTTCTACTGAGAAGCCCCCTGTTGCTGCATATTAAGTGGGAAAGGGGCACATGTCTGCACCTGTGTGGGCAAGCGCTCCATTTACATGTCACATGCATTGACGAGGGACTTCCTAGTAGGAGCAACGATGAAGGAAGATAAGTAGCATGCAGGGAGGCGCAGGGTTTGCTGTAGAGTTTCCAGGAAACTGCAGCAAAACGTGTGTGTGTGTGTGTCAAACTGACCCATGTTAAGGGCTGTTTACTCCAGGATTGGGCCATACCCATCGGATACATGTCTAGTCTGCCAGGAACTGGCTTGATTCTGGCTCTGAGGTTTTGACCTGTGTCATCCAAACAAGACAACGCAAGGCCAGGGGAAACATGGGCTTTTTGGCCCGTGCAAACATCCAGAAACGAGAGACCTATTCCACAAGATTTGAGAAATCAAGAGAAAGTTCAAACCAAGGACTGGGATGCTGGGACAATAAAAATAACATAATTCAAGACCAGGAAGGAATAAAAAGATGATGGATGCTATACACAGAAGTGTTAAATAAAAGAGATGAGAACATGAAGGACACATGAAATGAAGAGCCATATGAAGATGAACCTCAAATTCTAAAAACTGAGGTGGAAGCTGCAATAAAGGAAATGGCAAAAACAGGATTCCAGAAACAGATGATATTCCAATAGAACTGTTGCAATCCACATTGAC
>JAIPUX010001880.1:28374888-28389292 GCA_020142125.1 Phrynosoma platyrhinos
AAGACTGCAGCAACTATAGAACCATAGCACTAATCTCCCATGCAAGCATGCTCAAAATTCTGTAAGATAGGCTTCAACCACACATGGAGAGAGAAATGCCAGAGGTCCAAGCAGGGTTCAAGGAAGGAAGAGGCACAGGGATCACATTGAAAATATATGATGGCTAATGGATCGTAGCAGGGTGTTCCAAAAGGAAACCAGCATGTGCTTTATAGACTATAGCAAAGCCTTTGACTGCATTGATCATGAAAGGCTATGGAATGCCCTTAAAGACATGGGAATGCCAACACATCTGATAGTCCTAATGAGGAATCTGCACTCAGGACAAGAGGCTACTGTCAGGTCAGAACATGGAGAAACAAAATGGTTCCCAATTGGCAAAGGAATCAGATAAGGCTGCATCCTATCACTCTACCTATTCAACTTATATGCCAAGGGTAGGCAACCTTTCCCCTTTTAGGGCCGAGGGACTTCAGCTTCCAGAAGCCTCAGCCATGTTGGCCAATAGCTCCTGGGATTCTGGGAGCTGAAGTCCCTCGGCCCTTAAAGGGGACAGGTTGCCTACCCCTAACATGCTATAAGGAAAGCAGGCTTGGACATGGAAGAGGGAGAAGTGAAAATAGAAGGAAGGAATATCAACAATCTGAGATATGTTGACGACACCATAATACTAGCAGAGAACCTCACAGACCTGGAACAAAGAAGAAAGTGCAAAGGCAGGCTTACTGTTGAACATAAAGAAAACGAAAATAATGTCCACCGAGGACCTCCACAAGCTCAACCTAGACAATGAAGAAATAGAAATAGTAAAAGAATTCTCGTACTTAGGGTCAAACATTGATAGAAATGGACTGCAGCCAGGAAATCAGGAGAAGATTAAGAATGGAAAGGGTGGCTATGAAAGAACTAGAAAAGTTGCTAAAAATGCAAAGACATACAACTCAGCACAAAAGTCAGAATCATACAAGCCATCGTATTCCCTATGACCATGTGAGATGTGGTGCTGGAGAAGAGTGCTGAGGATTCCATGGGCAGCCAAAAAGACAAACAAATGAGCAAGCCAGAAATATCCCTGGAAGCCAAGATGACCAAACTGAGACTGTTGTACTTTGGACACATCTTGAGAAGAGAGGACTCTTTGGAAGAAACAATAATGCTGGGAAATGTGGAGGAAAGTAGGAAGAGAGGAAGCCCACATGCTAGATGGATGGGCTTTATTAAAGAGACCACGAATATGAGTTTGTTGGAGCTGGACAGAGCAGTAGAGAACGGGGGCCTGAAAACGTCTCATCCATAGGGTCGCCATGGGTCAATATTGACACAAAGGCAGTTAACAACAACAACAAAAACAGACCCCTAGAAATAAAATAAACACACATATAGCACAACCAATGAAAGCATTAATATAAACATTATTTTAAAGAGCCATATTGGTAACTGGTGAAGTAAAGTATGTTCGTAAGAGCCCTGCAGGGTCAGACCAGTGGCCTATCTAGTCCCGTGTTATTTTGTTCCACAGTGACCCAACCAGACATCAGTAGAAAGTTCACTAGCCTGTTGCTCACCAGTAAGCAATGTCATCCTTGGGCTGATGGAATCCATTTTCCAAATAAAGCTGTTTTTTAAATTTGGACTGGGCAAATGTGGTTCCCTTTATGTTCTTGGTCTAACTTTTTGTAGCCCTAGCTAGCATAGCTAATGGTAAAGGATGATGTGAGTTATTATTCAAAGCCATTGGTCATGAAACAAATTGCCCATTCTGGTCATTTAACAACATAGAGGCCATACTTCCTACTGAATTGTATAGCGAAAGCAAGACCAGTGGTTCCCATCCTGATGCATGCATACAAACTATACATCTAGGCTCTTCTACATGATAGAGAACTGATAGACAGACATGTAATTTTGTTATTTCTCCATTGTCTGAAGTGGAAAACCAGAGTATCAGATTTTCCAACATTTTTCACTCAGTAACCTTGCCCTGGAGCATCCCTGGAATTATTGCAACATTTGTTCTGCAGTGAAATGTCCTGGAGATTAAAATGTACATCCACTGACTTTTGAATGTTAATTTAAAGAGTGCCCAGGAGGTGGCCTTGTCAGTGGCATAAAGTAGATTTTGCCCTTGAAAATTTACTTGTTGAAATGTTTAAAGTGTTGTTAGACTCTCTTCCTAACACTTCCTGCAGTTTCTACTGCCATGAAATCTGATAGGGATACCACAGAAATTGCCATTTCTACAGTTTTTTTACTAGTGTCTCATATTTTCTTAATGCTTCAATATACAAAGATTGATACAAAATCTCTCCTAACATTTGATATTTGTCTGTGTCACTATTGTTAGGTAGATTACCCCAGTGACATTGATGAAAATCATAGCAGAACAGCTGATAGTTCTAAAGGTAAGTTCTTTACTAGAAAGGGTGATATTTAAATTCATTGTGAATTACTGCTGTAACAAATTGGGTTTAAAAGCAGTCTGTCTCTGATACCTCAAAAGTTTTAGTTTTTCATCTTTGGATTTTCTGCTGCTAGTGCAGCAGCCAATAAAATAAAATAAAAAGGCAAGTGTTTGGCTTATAATTCATGTGTCAGAAGGGACTTTTAATGAGGCTTTGCTTTCTACATTTGATTAAAATGTTTTAATTTTGTGTTTTTAACAGAATTTTAAAATTTATTTTTAATTTTTGTACAAATAGTTTTTTAATCTGGACCTTGTTTTAAATGGATGTAAACTATCTTGTGTCCTTAGAAGGAAAAAGGTGAGATATAAATAAACAAAATAATATGATTCAAGGAGATAACCATGTTAATCGGTTTCATTATAAAAAAGAGAGAGTCTTGGCTCTTTTAAGACTAACCCATTTATTTCAACATAAGCTTACCTGGAAAAAAGCCATCCTGTCCGGAAAAGGGGGCTATAATCCTTGAAAGTGTGTACTGAAATAAATTGCTGCAAGAGGCTTTTTTGGTTTTACATTGTTTTCTAGAAAGGCTCCTTTCAACCAAATATTGATATAACATTTGATATAACATTTCCTACCTATGTTTTAGACTTTCAGGAACTAGAGACAGAAGCTGTGCAATCTAATATGGAGGAGGATAGAAGGGCACTATTCTCAGTCTGGGTTTCATTTTGTGAAATTTACAATGAGTGCATTTATGATCTGCTGCTTCCACTCTCCAGTGACAAAAGAAGAAAAGTGTTGCGCCTTGCACAGGACATTAAAGGCTGTTCATATGTTAAAGGTAATAAACATTTTCATAATTGCTAACCACCATTTCATTATTCTTAAAATGCTTTATGTATCAATGTAGAGCAGGTTTTCATTGATTAAAAATGCACTTCATCTTCATGATATAAAGGAAAAACGTGTTTCTCTCCCACCTCCAGTACTTCTCAGGTTAAATTTGACAAAGTAACTCACTCTCTCATTCTTTCTCTCTCTTTCTTTCTTTCTCTGTCTCTTTAAAAAGATATATGTATTTTGTTCCTGACTTCAAAAGGGCAGGATAATACTGTAGTCTATAAGTACAGGTTGAATATCCCTTATCTGAAATACTTGGGACCAGAGGCATTTCAGAGTTGGGATTTTTTTTTTCTTTTTTGAATACACAAATAGCAAATTACACACCTCTATTACAGTTGTGAGGTTGGTGAAAGACATGAGGCTGGACAGGGACGCGAGGATCTGTGAAAAATTGTGGGATGCATGGATTCGCATCGAGCACTATATTTGGATTCCTGCCATTTCACAGATCCTCAGTGTCTCTCTGGCCTCTCGTCTTTTTGCCACCAGTTGCCTGCTTCTGCCTTTGAGGAGGTGGCTGTAGACCTCCAGCTCTTTCCTCTCTCTCCAGCCTTGTGTCTTGATCATTTCCTACCTATGTTGTGTGTGAGACATAAGACTAGAGAGAGACTGAGGATCTACAGTGAGCAGGAGCACTGCAGCCACCGCCTCAAAAGGCAGAATGCGGGTGGCAAAAAGTTTTGGTTTTGGGTAGGTTTCAGATTGCTGGATTTGGAGCTCAACCTGTCAATTATAGACACTGTTAAACCAAATTAATTCCAAGGGTTAAAGTCAATAGTGAGTAATATGTGGTTGGTAATATGTCTCAGTCGCTGATTGTATCACCCAAACCTCATTTAAAAATTCTATTTGGGACTCCTGTCCATAGGCAGTATTTTTAATTTTGTTCAATCACAGTTCTTGCACATTTTGAATCTGTTAAATACATCAGTGTTATAGACTTTAAGGAAGTACAGTTGGCCTTCTGTATCCACAGATTTTTTTTATCCATGGACAGCCTGAAAATATTAAAAAATAATATAAATTCCAAAAACAAATTTTGTTTTTACCATTTAATAAAAGAGACACCATGTCATTATGCTATTGTATTTATTGAGACTTGTGCATCCATGGATTTTGGTATTCATGGGGGGTCCTGGAACCAAACCCAAGTGGATCTCAAGGACCTACTGTATTATATAGTCTGAAAAGCATTTCTGCCACTTCTAGAAACAAGTGTTCAACTGTGTGGGTTGTTGACTAAAAATCCTTTTATAAATGGTTAAGATAATGAAAAACTGTCCAGATGTAGAGGTATTTTGGCTTGCTGTTGTGGCCTTATCTGCCTATCTGTCTAGTTACACTCAAAAGCATAATGTGGATTACTTCTTGACTCTGCCCCCAGCTCCTTCATAAGTATTCTAGTTTTATAGGGAGAAGGGCTCATCACAGAAATGTCTTGTCATGAAAAACGAATGGCAAATTATAAATGGGGACAACCATGATACATTTTTGTAATTGCAGTGGATGTCTGACTTAGTTCAGAGTATGTGTGAACCAGGTCTTAAGCCAACAGTAAATATCATGTACCCACATTTCTGTTCCTATACTCATTAATTTGTTAATTTTATGAAAATAAAATGCTTTATGTGTTGTATTTAATAAAGTATTCTTGATATTTCTTCAAGATCTACAATGGATTCAGGTTTCAAATTTTAAAGAAGCCTTTAAACTCATGAAGCTTGGCCTGAAGCATCAGAGTTTTGCCTCAACAAAGCTAAATGCAAACTCCAGCAGAAGGTAAAAATGGGATGTGCTCAATGTGGAATAGCATAATGATTTGCTTTCTGTTTTATATGGAAAGCTTCTACAATGCACACTTATATGATCAGTACACCATTCTTACTTATATATTTCTTTAATAAAACCTGGCCTAATATTCTGATCTTGTTCAGAGGGTTCCTGTACAATACAGCCTTCATATCCATGAGAGATACAGTTCCAGATTTACTGTGGAAAAATGAAAACGCAGATAATAGCGAACTCTATTGAAATTAATGGCTTCCTGTGGAAGTTGACGTATAGAGAACTTCTTGTGCAATCTGTAGGTCCTCCAGCATGATTCTATGGTCAGCTTCTGCCAAAAGCATACCACAGAATTACACTGTGAAGGACCTAAAAAATACTTAGAAGATTTTTTTTTCCAGATTGGGTGAATGGAACTGTAGGTACCAGTCCTGCAGATATGGAGGCGATACTTCTGAAGCTTCTAGCCATATGGAATGTTTTTCTGTGAATAAAAAAGCTAATAATTGATAAATCATGAATTAAATTCCACTGTTACTGGTTTTGTATGACACGGGATTATAGGTTAGTGGGTCACTTTTTCACCTCATGGTATGTTGCACTGCTGCATTTTCATCTTAGAAGCAAAAGTAACTGGGGATTTTTAGTTTATATTTTTGGGTTTGAGGAAATTGATTTTTGTGCAATTTGTGGAATCACGATAGAATTTTTGAAGGAAACCACTGCTCCAGGCAGTATTCCCAAGTGTTTTTCAACCAGTTTGGGAGTCCTTTGGGCAACAAAAACGGGATTGAGGGTTGTCTCACAGACTTCCTTTTCCCCACCCTGAGGAATTCTGCAGGATTACAGATACTCTTCCTCCAGTCTGAGATGGAGCTTGGAAGTTTTCACTTGCAATTCTGAATAACTTGAGTGTGCTGTGTCATCTATACTTGCAAACTATGGTTAAGCTTAACCACAGTCTCTAAAATCAGCTCTACCTATTGAAGCTAGCTTGTTCAGACATACCTTAGGTCAGGCTAACTGTGTATGGATATGTGTATGTAGCTCTGTGTATGGATAGCATTGCACCTTCCGATTTGTTTCTCTCTTGACTCTTGTTAGCCTCTGTTTCAGGGTGGACAGTTGAGGAAACAATGCAGGGACAAACCATAGTTTTGGGCACAGAAATAACAACAGTCTATTTTGAAATAGCAATGTTTTGTTAGGCCAGCAACAAACCATGGATTCTAATTGTGGTTTGTTTCTGGCTAGAAGCCATGTTTATTTGTGGAGCTGGGTTTGAACACAACAGCAAGCAGAAATAAAACAAACTTCAGCTTGGTTTATGTGTGAACCTAGCCCTCTTCACTCAGCACAAATATATCTTTTTAATTTCTAGAATCAAATTGAGCAAAGCATACATGAAAACAGCAGAAGTATCCCAAATATTTAAAGTGATATGAAATTTCCACAGTGTTTTTTTTTTTTTTATAATTATGGTGGAAGATAGATATGTTAGAACTAACTTCTTTTTGTTGTTGTTTTCTTTCAGTCATAGCATATTCACTGTGAAAATGCTAAGAATCGATTCGGAAGCAACTCGGGTGATGCAGGTCAACGAGTAAGTGATCTTTTAAACTAAGTCATTTTTCTTAAACATAACATAAGTAATCTATAAACATGTAACCTTTTTTTATCTAACTCTAGGTTATTTCTCTGTGACCTTGCTGGCTCGGAGCGTTGTACCAGAACCCACAATGAAGGAAACAGACTAAAAGAAAGTGGGAATATTAACAACTCATTACTAATTCTAGGCAAATGCATCAATGCCTTGAAGACCACCCAACAATCAAAGTACGTTGCAGTGGAGTTTTTAGCTTCCCATCAGGGGAATCAGAAATTACTTCTAGCTGGTCCTCTATATAAAACAGGGGTAGGCAACCTAAGGCCCGGGGGCCAGATGCAGCCCCCTGAGGCCTTTGGACTGGCCCCAGGCCGCTCCTGCCGCCGCCGCTACCCCCCCCGCCCGCCATGATGATATTGATTATTGTTGTTATTACTTGTTCTTGGGGTTTTCTTGGCAAAATTTCCACAGGGGCTTTGCCATGGCTTTTCTGGGGCTGAGAGAGTGTGCATGCATATTTATTATTTTTTAATTTAAAAAAAATATTTATTTATTTATTTATTTATTATTTTTGGTGCTTCGGACCCCCAATTGTGAGGGACAGCAACCCGGTCCCCGGCTCAAAAAGGTTGCTTACCCCTGATATAAAAGGAAGGCAAATACTAAGTGTAGGGTGGCGATGGTGATGATAAGATGTGTTTATTTCTGATGCACACCAGTACTAATATTTTTGTGACTTAGTTATCTTGGAGATGTCTTTTCTTTTAAAAAAAATGTGAAATATTCTAGTTGGGTATTCTCTTCCCTTCCTCTTCCTTTCACAGTGATGCACAGACAGGTTTAAGAGTTTGTCCTGTTGTTTCCTGTGTGATGTGAATTGTAACAAAAAGGAAGGAATGCAGAAAGAGTTTGTCTACTCTAAAGCAGGGTTTTGGTCCTGAGGTCTGGACTTTCTTAATAATGATTGCTCCCATGTCAGTACTAGAAATGCACAATTGTTATTCTGGGAACTTAAATCTGGTTTCAAGAGGCATGACAATTCATGCAATGTCACACTTGTCTCGTTCTAGGCTGCAGCAGCACATCCCCTTTCGTGAAAGCAAGCTAACTCACTTCTTTCAAGGTTTCTTCAGTGGTAAAGGGAAGGTGTGCATGATAGTGAATGTCAGCCAGAGTGCTGCAGCATATGATGAAACACTCAATGTGCTCAAGTTTTCATCAATTGCTCAAAAAGTAAGTATGAGCATACAGTAGCTGAAAGCAAAGCAAAAAAGCAAAGCAGCTTCATTTATATACCGCTTCATATCGCGCATGGGATGTCTAAGCGGTTTACAACTGTGAGCTGATTGCCCCCCAACAATCTGGGTACTCATTTTAGCAACCTCGGAAGGATGCAGGCCTGAGTCGAGCCTCAGCCAATGACTGTGAATTTAAGCTACAGGTTTACAAATGGCTGTAGGTGAATCAGTGCCCTTGGAGAACTTCAAAAGGACGAATGGGTAGCTGTTGGTGAAGATGGGCGTGCAGGTTCAACCCATGTGTGCTTTTGATTTGGAAGAAAATCCCACACCTTTCCAATAGGTCAAATAGAGTGTGTTTATGCACAAGTATGCATGGCATTACAGCCTTGGTTTCCAGGTCTTAGTGCCACTGGGTCGTTTAGGTTGTTTTGTTGTTGTTGGTTAAATCTTTAATTGCTTTTGGATCACTTCACTTAACTATCTAGGGTGGCATGTGCACCAGAGGTGGGGGCCAATTCCCCTCTCTCTGAGTTGGACCAAAACTAACAAACGGAGAAATGCAAGGTACTACATTTAAGCAGAAAAAATGAAAGGCTCAGCTATAGATGGGCAACACTTGGCTTGACATTATAAACTGAACATGAATGAGTCAGCAGCTAAAAAAGCCAGTGTAATCCTAGGTTGCATCAATAGTATAGTGTCCAGAACAAGGAAAGTAGTAGGCCACTTTATTCTGCTCTGGAAGAGATGATGATGATGATTAGTATTATTATTGAGTATTTATACTGATGATTAGTATTATTATTGAGTATTTATACTCCAGACCACGAGGGCCATCCAGTCCAGCCCCCTGCTATGCAGGAATACACAATCAAAGCACTCACAACAAATGGCCACCCATGCTCTGTTTAAAAACCTGCAAAGAAGAAAACCACCACACATGGAGGCAGTATATTTCACTGATGAAGAAACTATGTAGCATGGTTTTGGGGAGTACTAGAAGAGAGTGTGGATACTGCAGAGTATATGGTGGGAATTTTTTTAATTTGGAGTTTTGGCAGGAAGATCTTACAACAGCTCAGATAACTTACATCTGTAGTTTTTAATATAAACTTTCCTACTAAACAGGTCATGGTCTTAGATTCTCCCAACTCTCCCCCAAAAGAGACATTTGACCAAGTGTCTGTCAATGCAGAATATGAAGGGAACACTGAAGAGAGTGTATGTTTACCCATTAAAAGAGCCACTATACTTTGGGAAAGGACTCTGGAAGATGTGATGGAAGATGAGGAAGAGCTGGTAGAAGAGAGCAATGGAGTACATGAGGCAAACAGCATAGCTGAAAACATACTTGTAAAGGAAAATGAGTACGAGGGGGTAGAAGAGACACCAAGCCAAACAGAAGATGACGAGAGTGACATCATCATTGGAAAAGAGGAATATCAGGTATGTCCTTGGGCCTGAAAAATAGATTGTTGTTGTTGTGTGCCTTCAAGTTGTTTCTGACTTATTTTTTGTCCCCAAATGAGGAAACACTGCCTAAAAACGCAGTGCTTTTCTTCTAACCCGGCAAAGCACCCCTCCCAAAAACAGCCAAAAGAGAAAAATTGGCCAAAAGGGTATCTGACAGTGATATCACTTCATTTCAGATGTGCTGAAACTCACTGCTAAAAACTTAAAAATATGTATTTCAACAATTAAAAAAAAATCTTATTGAAACTAACATAATGGAAGCATAATTTAAGAAAGCCCCCACAACATACAGCCAGTGAAAGAGCACAGGTTGATTCCAAGACTTCCGCAGAAGATGCTTCCATGAATGCAAGGTGTGTGTTTGTGAGGGGAACAATCCACACTTCTTCTCACACATCCGAAACACTTCCTCTGGAGGGCTAGATAACCCAACAGACAATGTTTTTGGCTGCAGAAAGGAAGGGTGGAAAAATGCCTAGTCAATTGCACAATTATTGTGTCGGTCTGAATATCTGCTGGAATAAAAAGTGTCTTAGGAGCATATTTTTAAATTTAAAATGTATTGTGTATGTATGTGTGGGATTGACTGACTGACTTACTCTGGCAGATTAATTTTTTAGTTTATACACAACTGAAAATGTCTTCTCTCCACCAATACACCAGTACATAGTACTTCTGTTGGTGAAGCGATGGGGCCATGGGCTTTAAAACTGGGAAGCAGATGCTGAGCAGATTGATAGGAGGCTAATTGTGTGAAAGCCCCTTTCATGATAGGCTTGAAGTAGATTGAAGATAGTAGCAGTGAAATTGTGTCTGCACAACAGTGGAGAGTTAATAGGACAAGATGCAGTGTGATATAATATGCAGTGTGATTTAATATGCCTTCTCTTTCTTTGCACATGCATGCATATAACTATAGATACACATGACTCTTCAGATACTTGCAACCACATGGATGTGGTGTTGTGGTAGTGTGGATGAGGCATGGTGTTGCCAGGTGCTAAATTCCTCCTTTCATGAAGGAAGTACTGTATCTGCTTGACTATAAGTCGACTTCATGTATACGTCGAGGGCAGGTTTTGAGGCTGAAATTATGGATTTTGACATGACACGTGGATAAGTCGAGGGTAAAACTTAGCAGCATGTAACAAAGGATGAAGCAAAGGAAAACGATGCTAAAGAACTTAATTCTTTTTTGATAAACATAACTCTTTGTGCTCACCCTAAAGGCTGGATGGATGAGATAGTAGAGGGAGTTGATGCTTCTTTTAAGTGCTCCGAGAAGAGATTAAGCTCTCACCTTTCACCAGGGGGATGGTTCCTTTTTTGATTAAGAGTTAAAGTACAGTGCTTACATTGACCTGTGGATAAGTCGACCAGGGTTTTTGGGGTCAATTTTTTAACTAAAATTTCTAGACTTATACATGAGTATATAAAGTAAGTTAAAAAGATCAGACTCTCCAGCCTATGCTACTTTGCAGGGAAAGAGAAACCCAGTTACTATTCTGGAACTCCTTGGTTGGAGGATGTGAAATATAATATAATAGCTTCAAATGGAGGAGCGGCTGTGTGGAAAAGACCATGACCAATGGGCTGTTCTGTGTCTGTATTAGTGCAGACAGTTGTATATATAGAGCTATCTTCTAGTGCCAGAGTATTGAATTGCCTAGTCTGGACAGTTGTTGCCAGATAAATCTTTCTAAGTTTGTATTCTTTGGGACATGAATGGTGGGACGGAGGAGAAGGATTTGATAACTGTGTGCTTGGTCGCACAGTGTCAGGCTGTAATGGGTGAATGGGAAATTTCTCTGCACTTTTCTGTCTTGTCTTTCTTCTCCCTCTGTCAAGAATGTAAGCTGAAATGGGATATGTAAAGCAGGTTCAGGCCCTATGTCCGAAAAAGGAAAGGTTGACCTTCCCTGATTTTAGACTACAATTCCCATAATGCCCATTGGCTATGATGGCTGGAATGTCTGGGAACTGAGGTCCAAAAAATTTGGAGAGGTAAAGTGTCCTCATTCCAGTTGTACTTGGATTTGTTTGTCGGTGAGAAGGTGGAAGGTACTACAGCTATATTGACAATTATTGTACCCATTATACAGTTGCCCCTCCATTTTTGTGGGGGACTCTGCCCCCCCCAGTGAAAATGGAATACCGCAAATATTCAAGCTCCATAGGTACGTGCCCCATTTTACACCCCTACATTTCCTGCCCACAAATGGGTGAAGGTCGCAGACTTCAAGTCCGCGAAAATGGAGGGACAACTGTGTACAGCTAGAATGTTTAAAAGTTAATGTGTGATATTCACTTCTAATAAATATTAGGTGTTTTAATATTTGTGTCTATTTAAAGCACTGGTTGTCACCTGTCAGGAGTGTGATGGGGGGAGGGACGGAGGATACATTAGTCCTGAAAGGATATGCCTATGGTTAATTTGTTGGCTAAAAATGCCCCCCCCATGTTGAGTTTTATTTTTATTTTGTTTATTTATTTATTTATTTATTGAGGGATTGGAGGCCTCAAATGATCTTGGGGAAGCCATATTTGACCAGCACTTTCCATTCTGGTAATAAAATGAATGTTAAAAATGAGGAGGGTCCAGATTACTTGCCTTTTGAAGTCAATAAATCAATTTCAATATTTCTGTGCTTTATTAATCTCATTTTTGTTGCTACAAAGTAGTCCTCTTGGTCACTGGAAAATATTTTTGTTTCTTCTTGTGATGTGAGCCATTGGCTGTAGTAGGCTTTGGGGCATCATGTCCAAACAAGTTCACAAATCTGACAAACATCCGGCATAGATGAGCATTAAATAATGTTTTCCTTATACTAATTCCACTCCATGTGCTCATGTTTAGAGGCTACTCCAAATAATAGAGGAACTAAAAACGAAGTTGATTGATGAAAGAAAAGATAAACTACTCTTGGAGCTGAAAATTCGTGAAGAAGTTACACAGGAATTTACTCAGTATTATAATGAAAAAGAGAATGATCTCAAGTAAGTTGGTTTTTCTTTTATTTCTAGAGTAATACAGAGACTTTCTCAGTGCCAAGACTAGCATGCATACACACTGAATCCTATCCACCAAAGAGCTGCCTGCAAGTTATAGACTGGGAGCATAAGGGCAGATCTAAATGTGTGTGGCACATTAAATGGTTTATCTGCCAGCTGCATGCAGCCCTTGGGCACGATCTGTGTAGTCCCGAGGAACTTGGGCAATGAGGAAACTCTAGTGGATTTGAGCTGGAGAGGTGGTCCTGCTTTGATGAAGCTTTAATGGGGGGAAATAAGCGATCTCCATTATGACTGCTGAACGTGGGGGGCTGCCCTCCCACCCCATTCAGCCTATGCCTAGTCCTTTCACCAACACACTGATGAAAAAGCAGTGCAGCTGGGCATGTGGTGAGCCACTGGCACCCCACACAGTCTTCTTTGGCCAAAATTGTTGCCAGTCTTTAGTTTCTGAATATGTAACCTTGAAAGCTTTAAAACTGGGATAGCTGGTAACACCTCACTATATACTTAGTTTATTAGTGTTGAGATATGGCGCTTATGAAAATATAAGGCCCTTTCTAACAATGTATTTTTGTTCCCCTGTCCCTTTCATGCTGTTCACTACATGACGTAATGTTGTGAGCCAATTAGACCTCTGAGCATGCATAAGAAAATGAGTGCAGTGGGATATCTCCACTGTCTCAGAGTGTGGTGGAGGTCTTTAAACAGAGGATGGATGGCCATCTGTTGAGGGTGCTTTGATTGTGTGTTCCTGCATGGCAGGGCATTGGACTGGATGGCCCTTAAGGTCTCTTTTCACTCTGTGATTCTATGATCTTGTTTTTAGTGGAAATAAAAGGGTTTCCTGATTCTCTTCTAATTAATGCACAACTCTTATTCTTGCTTTCCTCATATTGTTTCAGATTCATTGCCAGTGTGTGGCAACATGGCATTTGGATCAGCCTCTAGTTCAGTCTAAGGGAAAGTTTTACATGAATTAGAATTAGAATCAAATTCCTGATATAATCTAAAGCTTTTGTATATAGTGTTGAAGTATCAGCAAGCCCTTTTAAAATGCAAGTACAACATCTGGTCAGGAGAAATATCTTGACATACAGCTTATTTCTCTCACTGTTATATTTAGGATGTTTTTTAGTCATAGTCAAGAAATGATGGAGGAGAACTGTGAGAAACGCATGGAGATTTACAAGGACCTGGTGAAAGAATGCACACAGCTGTCAAATGGAGAAAAAGCAGAAAAGGGTCAAGTGACACAAACTAATGTGCAGGACAGAACACAGGTAAATCTTACTCTTTATCACTAGGGAAGGGATGGAGACCATGTGGTCCTCCAGTTGTTGAACTGTGATGAGGAAAGGTCAGAAAGTGACTGTAAGGCCAAAATTAGGTAGAGCAGTGCTGAAAGAAAAATATGCTTAGACATGGAAAATTTGGTAAACTATTAAGAATTTCAAGGAAAAGCAAGTTAAACACACATAGGACATTGTAATCCATATCCTCAGACATCTAGACGTATTCTGTGGTAAAGATACCATTTGCCCTCTGTTGGCTGAAGAGTTCTCCTGCAGATCTGTATGAACTTCTTTTCATGTCTCCCTTTTTATTTTCTGTTACTTGCAACAAGGGAGATGAAGCTGAAGAGTTGGCAGATGATTCTAATCTTTCTTGCATGGTGGAAGCAATGCAACAGAATGTCTCTGATATTAAGCAGCAGGCAGCTATGGCATACAGAGCAATCGATGCCTTGGAAGAACCCCAAACAACCATTGAGCGACTTGAAAAACAATTGGCTGAAGTTACAGCTGAACTCTCTCAAATTCGAGAGGAGCTTTTGTGCCGGAATCAAGGTAGGCACAGTGAGAACCACAGGCTGGCATCCTCTTAGTGACATATGCAGTCATAAGAGCAATTTATGCATACGTATGTCTTTTTATGATTGTTGCAGAGGGAAGAATTCACTACCTCCCTTGCAG
>JAIPUX010001880.1:28389302-28409608 GCA_020142125.1 Phrynosoma platyrhinos
CCCCCCCCCCCCGTGAGCTCTCCATAGTCCTGTCAGGGTCCCCTTGGTGGAACAGCTAAGAGATGTTCAGCTATGTTCTAATGGACATGGCAGCCATCAAGAAGACCCTATTTTGTACTCTGAATAACTGGCCTGTGAGTGTGACAGGACAAGAGTGTATAGGAGGACAGATCTTGAAGCCTGGACAAGCTTTTGTGGTAGAACAGTATTTTAAATACCCTGGACCGAAGATGTGTAGGGCTTTATAGGTCACTACCAGCATTTTTGACAGCCAACATGGTTTAGTGGTTTGAGCATTGGGCTACAGCTCTGGAGACCAGGGCTCAAATCCTTGCTCGGCCATGGAAACCCACTGGGCAAGTCACCCTTTTTCAGCTGCAGAGGAAAACAAAGGCAAACTCTTCTGAACAAATCCTGCCAAGAAAGGTCTGTGTTAGGGTCACCATTAGTTGGAAATGACTTGAAGGCACACAAGAACAGTATTTTAGATCAGACATCTTCAGGAATGGGTATAGCTAGCACACTAGCTTTAACAGTGTAAAGGCACTCCTGGCTACTGCAGAAGCCTGATCATCTGAATCCAGGTAGGCAAGTATCTTATTTGATGCATAGGTATCTTGTCTGATGCATTGTTAAACAAATCTGAGCAATTCTTTCCATGTCATTGATTTAATATTAACAACTCTTACATTATAGCAGAGGCAATGAAAGAGGATAAACTGAGTGAATCTGCTAAAGTTCTTCAAGATGCTGTTGAGGTAAATGTGTTTTTCATTTTTCCACTGCACTGTACTTCTTTGTTGAGTCTTAGGCCAGGAGAATCTTTCTCAGCTTCATAAACAACAGTCTATGAAGCCAAGAAATATCAACCTAGTCTGAATTAATTTTGAGTTTGTAAACAGCCACATTCTAATGCACTAGCATTTCTAAGCCTGAACGTGTTGTTTTTGTTGAAGAAAATGGCTTTACAGAACAAACGCATACAAGAGTTAAGTGAAGTTGTGGAACAAAAGGATGATGAAATTAGGAGGCTGCAAGTTCTGATAAATCAAATGGAGGCAGTCATAAAAATCTCTGTAAGTGTTTCATTTTTCACTTCTTACTTAGTAACAATTCTGCCCACTCCCCAGAATGAAGTGTTTAGGCTGGGATTCCAAGGCCATATAGTCAGTAGGGGCAATAGAAAGGGCCTACTGAAGTGTGTGTGTGTGTGTATACAAATACAGAAGACTTCCATGGCTTCAAACACTTAAAATTGACAAGATTTTCCAAGCTATAAGAAGATGTGGGAAGAGGGCGGGGTGCTGTCCATATATATGTGTGTGTGTGTGTGTATATATATATATATATATATATATATATATATATATATATATATATATGAGGCAGGCATAACAAAAGAGTTGCTTTGCTGGTTTTGGATGCAGCTCATATTTCTTTAGGCCCCGGGGCATGGTCTGAAGGCACATGATGCAGCAACATTGCTGGAGTGAAGCAGTTTAAAGTCTGGTCAATGTGTGGAGCCAGCATGGTTTAGTGATTTGAGTGTTGAACTATATTCTCTGCTTGATCATGGAAACCCACTGGCTGGCCTTGTGCAAGACACACACACTCAGCCCCAGAAAATCTGTGATAGGTTCTCCTTAGGGTCACCATAAGTCAAAAATGACTTGGAAGGCACACAGCAACACAGCAAATATGTAGATGGGATACTATCTGAAAAACAGCAAGATCAGACTTCTAAAACTTTTTATCCTTTTCCTGAAAGCTTCAACTACATCAACCAACAGTAAATAGTTGGTCAGAACTCCACGCCCAGCTGGGAATGAAGGTCTTCTGCCTAATGCAGCCCACATCAGTGTAAAGGGATTGAAATTTTGTTCACATTATCATGTCACATTGATAAAGATGATGTGTCATCAGTGTTCAGAAAGCCCAATCAAATGCTGGCATAGTGTTTCCAGTCACTCAGCATTCAACAGTGGGGCAGACACACGGATGGTTGGCTTTTCTCCATCTTTTGCTGATATGTCATGGTGATATTACTTTTTTGGGTCTAGGCGCTGCATCTGAGAGAGAGTGAGAGTCTCTGTGTATATATGCATTCACCCTCTCCTTACCGCATAAACAAGTTCAGACTTGGGAGCTAAGCTTAAATCAGGGGTGACAATGTTTAGGAGGCTGTATTGTCCCACTAGGAGACCTTGAACAGCTGTGCCCCCACTGCAGCTCCCCATCATCATCATCGTCATCATCATCATGCCCCCAGTGCCCCCTGAACGGCATTTTTACCACCACAAAAAGTCATGTAGCATTCTTCTCTGCAAATGGTCATACTATGGATGAAGGAGCTATCATTTCTTGCAAAATTAGAAGGAAGCAGTTATTCGATTTCTAACATAAACTCCAGGCTAACAGAGTCATGTTGACAGGACTGAGAAGGAAAAGAACAGAGGGATAACTGAGTTTGTTGTTGTGTGCTTTCAATGTCCATACTACAATATGATGCTGGCTCCTATCCTTGGGATATGAAAAGCAGCTGTCATAATGTGTAATATTTTATTTAGTTAAAATATTTTATCTAGATTTTATTTATAGTTATATGTAATTTAGCTTCATCCTTGTACTGGTGGGAAGCTTTGCTTAGATTGAAATTGCTACTTTATGTTTCTGCTTTTCATAAAATTGTCTCTCTCATTTTAATATAGGAGAACACAATTATTGCTATTAAACATGAAATGGGGCATGAGTATCCCAACAAACTAAGTTGTACCGACTCTGGTGAGTCCTTGGAGAAATATGCAGGTATTGGAAGAAAACGGTGTATAGAAAGCCAGGAAGAAGAGGATGGCCCACCTGCAAAGCAAGGTATCATTTCCTGTTCTGCAGATGCAGAAAGACTCCAGAAGTCAAAAATTACTAAGCAGTGGCAGCATAAATTAATAGCTGAATAGAAGAAAAATGACTGTCAAATCCAGCATGGAGCTGTATTTTGGATGTACTCTTTATTGCTTTTATCTTCTAAAAGTTTAAAATAAATACTTTAACAGAAAAATCAGTTTTTTTTCTGCATGTTATATATGTATTTATCACAGAATAAATGTTAAACTAACCTTATGTTTAGTGAGTTTGCTTGGTCCTGTGCATATATATGTGTGTGTGTGTGCATGTGTGCAGACATGTAATGCAGTCTACCATTTCAGAGGGTTTCCCAAAATCTTTGGTATGTAAGTTGTTTCCTTAACCATGACCAAGTGAGTGGATATGAGAGTTCATAAGACCCTTCTTCTCTGTGAGGATTCTTATTCTCTCTCTCTCTCTCTCTCCCTCTCCCCCCATTTCAACATTCCTGATTGTGATACTGTATTTTTATGTTTACATTGAGACTGAACTAACCATATTTAGTGTTTTGGGATTTTTTAAAAATAAAAACCAAGTTTTGAAACTACAAGGAAACATTGCTAGGTTATTGCAGTAAATTAAAAGGCTGTTTACCTAGGTGAACATATTTTTTTCAGATCCTTCAATGAGAAAAGTATTTGCCCATCTTTTTAATCAAAGCTGGGTCTTTATTTATAATGCTAAGATGGTATTCATTTGATGGCTAGTATTTTCCAATAATAATGAAGAGCCTAAATACTTTAAAGGCACTAGATCCTGTCTGATCTTGGAAGCTTAGCTGGGTGAGCAGCTCTGGTTAGCATTTGGATGGGAGACTGCCAATGAATACTAGTTGCCATAGAAAATATTTCAGAGGAAGGAACTAACAAAACCATCTGAGTATTCCTTGTCTAAGAAAACCCTATGAAATTCATGTGGTCTCCCTAAATTGACATGTGACTTGAACATCCGTGTGCGCGCACACACACACAATACCTTCCCCTGATAGACCTGTGGTAAAATACAACAGCTGTATGTGTATAGATAGGCATATACATGTTCACATGCTATAAAACTGATGTCTCACAATACCTATATCAAATATTCAGTGTTGGAACAAATAAGCATGCATATTGTTGCTTGATGCTGCAATCCTAAACACACTTCCCAAGAAGTATGACCCATTAAACAATGGGAATTCTGAGTAAGCATAGGTTTGGCTTTGAGAGTGCAGTGAAAGTTTTTCATCAAACTCTTTGTATGGTTCTGTGAAACTTACATTTGCAATGATTTTACACATTCTAATGTATCTATTTTAGATCTGCACATCTGCCCTTTGACAGCTTATACTTTCCCTCCACACCTTTTGCAAACAAGCAGAAATTATACTGAAGTATATGAAAAAGTCAATTATTTTGGAGTGCACAGGGCTCAGACTATTGTTTTTGTCTCTCTGTTCTCTAATCAGTGTCTTTTTTTCCAAATGAGTAAACTTTCTGCTTATACAAGTTGCTGTCTGCTTTACTAACCTCATTTTAAGCATAAAGGCTGAGGTCCAGCATTGTCTGATGATGCCATCCACCAAAACTTACCTTTTCAGCCAGCCAGCATCCTAACTACAGGGCTTCTGAGGGACTGCAGATTTGGATGCTGGGAAATTATGTCTGCAGTATTCCTCTGGTTGCAGTGTGGAGCTGGAGAAATCTCTTGGGAGTCCTGCTAAAACTGCTCTCAATGCGCCCCGTGACTTGGAGAGCACATCATTTCCCAGCAACTTAATCTATAGTGCTGTCAAAACTGTTTGGTTGGGGGACGGACTGACTGACTGCAATGGAAGGGTTTGGGGGTCATGTTCAGTCATTAGGGTCTGTAAATATGAATCCCCCAATTTATGAAATAATTAATTTCAGATTACAGTCTTGTAACTACTGAACAGGATAATACTTATGGTGTCTTGCAGTAGCCTTACAGTTCTGCATTTGGCTGACCTAGAATTCTGAGGTCAAAGGAGTGCTATTTTCTCTGCTTTGCATTCCTGAGTCATAAATGGTGTCATGAGTCAATAAGAAGTTGGAGTAGTTCAGGCGAAGCTAATTTCCTGTGATCCTGCTTAGTGGTGATGTTCATACCTTTATAGATATTCTAGAGCAAGTATGGGTGATGCATAGCCTCTCCAATGATGTTGAACTGCAAGCCCCATCACTTCTTATCATGCTTTTTGCTAGTTAGGGCCGCTGGAGGTTGCAATCTGACATTTGGACGACCATGGACTATCCACCCCTGCTGTATGGTGGGTTGGCTGCCTGACTTTTCCCATATGAACATATGAAAGAAGTTGAAAGTACATAATGGGCTGGAATCCAAAGTTGGAAATAGCCTGATGACTTAATGATGGTGTAACCCCCCGTTATATCAATATAAGTACTTTCTTGGCCACTGTGCAAGAAGGTATCCAGTAGCTCCTTGCAGAACTCATTTTCTTCAGCTGTCCAGTGGATGCTGGGTGTCGCCAACACAAAGCCTCTGTTCAAATGGCTACTGATTGATGGTTGGGATGTGGTTCAACATTGTCTGGCTGCTGTTGTGCATCTGTGAGGAAAGGAGTACCTGTCTCCTCCTTTACTTCCAATCTACATGTACTAGCAGAGCTTTCAACAGGATATTGGCCATGGCCTTTAAAATTGAAACTTTATACTAATTTCTGAGTGAAAGTGTTCTCTCTTTCTCTGTGTTTATGTCTCTTTCTTGCTTTGTCCATAAATCATTTAAACAGCTTCTGAAATTGCTAAACACACTTATTGTGGCTTCTAATTGAATAAAAGTAACCATCTTTTTAATTTCCATAGGGTCCGTTAACAGCAGTGCTACAGATACCATAGAGGCAAAGAAACCTGAAGAAATGCAGCCCCACACTCTGAAAGAAAAGGGGGAAATGGTAGCATTGGAAGAAAAAAATAAACTGCTAGAGATTCAGTTGGTCACACTTAGAGAGGAGTTAGAAAAAGAGAAAAAGAAGAATGAGGGATTTTCTAGAAAAATAGCTAGCTTGTCTCAGGAGCTTTCTACTTTAGAAGAAAAAGCTTCTGACTTGAGTAGGGAACTCCAGCAGCAACAGGTTAATTGTGAGACAATGACATCCAAATTGGTTGCACTGAAAGATACAAATAAGAACCAAGGAGAGCAAATTCAGAAACTGCTTGGAGAAATGGAGGCTGCTAGCCAAACTATTGCAGAACAAAAAACAAATGGAAAAGCAGTTGAGGTAAAAATAGGTGAGCTGAGCAGGTTAGGTTCACAGTGCCTTACCACACGTATTGATGTGGCAAGTCCAAAGAGAGTAGTAGGGCTTCCAAAAGAAGGAGAGGAGGAAACTCATGGTAACTGTGGTCAAAGAAGCTCATTTCACTGTAGCATTGAAAGTATCTGGGAAGTGAGCAAGCAGATCATTCATGCTTCTTCTCAAAAGAGCAGTCAGATTGAAAACCTCCTCCAACAGGTGGAAGAATTGCAGAGGAGAGCCCAGGATATTGAAGATGAGAAGTGTAAGCTGAAGGTAGAGATGACTGAGACAACTAATCAGTTGCATACATCCTTGCAGGAAAAAGAGTGTCTGATTAAGCAGTTAAAGGACCTGCAAGAGGAAAATGCTCTTTATGTTGAAAAGTATAGAGAGGAGGAGAAAAAAGCACTTGGCTATCTTGAGCAACTTAAAAATAAAGATGGGCTCATCGAAGAGGACAGGGCAGCAAAGGAAGCCAAGATAACCTTTTTAGAGCAAACACTAAGAGAGAAGGAGTCAGCCATTTTAGCTATGGAAAGAGAGGCAAAAGACTTGCACGAGAAACTTAATGTTTCAGAATCTAAAGTCAGGAGGTTAGATGATCAGGAATCCCAACTGAAGGCAGAAGTTCTAGAACTGAGGAGGAAATTGAGGACTGCTGAACTACAGGAGAAAGATAAGGAAGAAGCAAAGCAAATGACAGAACAGTAAGTAACCATTATTTCCTCTCTACCCCCACATGCTAATACAGTAAAAAGCATTAATCTGAGGTGAGATTAGTTTATGTTTACATGGTCCTCTTCTTCCAAAAGCTGGGGACAGCTTGCATAGGATGGTCTCCCATCCAGCCAATGCTTTTTATCTTCCTTTGTTGAACTATATTATCTCATCAAATTATTGGCAGAGCCTTGTGGTTTTCTTGTAAATTGCTGTGTCATATGCCTGCTCTTTTGGTGCTGTGAAAAGAAAAGAGAACAGAGGAAACCTCAATTGAACTAACACAGAGAGCAAAAAATTCAATTAAAATAACTGTGTCTGTAGACTATAGTGTGTCCTTTTCTAAAGTTTTCTTGCAAGTTATTTTAGAATAGTACAGATTAAATCAATGACAGAATGTTAAAAATCAGGTTTGGGCCATGTTTCCGATTCTTAAAAGGAAATCTTTTTAAAGACTAGGACTTTGGAAACTGGTTCATTTTTTGGGGGGGAGGGGCCCCCATTTTATTTTGAGCATTTTATTCAGTATTCTTTTTATTTTTTAACTTCAAATTGTCCTAGAATAATAACTTTCAAGCAAATAATTCACAGAGGGGAGCAGCAGAAGAGGAGTATTTTGCACCTAAACTTCATGACCAGGAATACCATTTTATATTGTAGCATCATATCTGCCTGCTGTTGAAGTCAGAGAACAGTTTGCAAAATTACACTCATTGTTTTGATTGGTGAGAACTTGCTGTCTTCCATGTGTTGATGTGTGACTACTCTCATCATCTGTCACCAATATCAATATTGACAGTGAGTGATGGTAATTGGAGTCCAACATCATTGGGAGGGCCATGGGTTCCCCAGACATGATCTAGATCCATATAGACCAGGGATAGGCAACCTTTCCCCTTTAAGGGCCAAGGGAGTTCAGCTCCGGGAAGCCTCAGCCATGTTGGCCAATAGTCCCATGTTGGCCAATAGCTCCTGGGATTCTGGGAGCTGAAGTCCCTCGGCCCTTAAAGGGGAAAGGTTGCCTACCCCTGATATAGACAATAGAAAAGTGATCTATTTGTGGCTAGGCATTGATTTTGTGTACATGAATATTAGAGCTTCTAACTACTCAGTAGTTTACTAATCAGTACCAGCTCTTATAAATAGTCTTCAAATTATTGTCTGCACCTTTTAGTTTACTATATATAAATTGGTAGTAAACATAGTAAAATGCTATCCCTTATATAAAATGACAAAATCATGGTTTGCTTTTTGGAATTAAAAAAAAAAATATATTTTTAAGCCATGAATGGTTGAATCTGTGGATGCAGACCATCCACAGCAGAGGCTTTTGACAATTCTTTGGTGCTAACATCACATAATCTCAAATGAGAGCTATATTTATAGAACATTCTGCTAACAGAGCTATTAGTACCTGTCCTATGACATGAGGTTCCAGGGATGTGCTGTTAAGTGCTGCCCCAAAATATGAAATGTGTCTGGAAATGGTCACTTTCAGGTACAAATTGGGTTGAAAAGGCAACAGCTCACACAAGCAGTCTGCTCACTAAACTGTATTTGAGCATGAATCTGTGACTTAGGTAATGAACGGTTTACCCTTCCACATAAACCACACCCCGGCCACCAAACATACCATTAATTCTTTTCTGAATGACAGAGAATTCAAATATTCTAATGGTTAAAGCAAAACTGCTTGTTTTAATGGACCACATGGGGACTTCCCATGTGATGGTGAGGCATGTTATGAAAGGTGAGAATGTGGGAAGTTTTTGTGCCAGACTGTTATAATTTTGCCAGCTCCTTAGGGAGCTGGCAATGACTGGAACATGGCTCATACCAACAGGCATATTCCAACGATGGTTTAATAAAACATCTGCTGAGTGAAAAGGGGAGATTGAACTATGGAATCTTCAGCAATAAGTGGCAATAATTCTGGTTTTCTGTGCTTCTGTTCTAAAATTTGACTTGCCAAAATTAGACTAAGGACTGAGAAATTAGTACTATTACACAACTGCTTCTTTTCAGACTGAATAGCAAGCTCTCGGAAAGTGTTGCTCTTTCCTCCCATCTGCGAATGGAAATTCAACAGAAAGATGAAGAATATGCAGACCTCAAAGAGAAGTTGACTGATGCCAAAAAACAAATCGAACAGGTCCAGAGAGAGGTTTGTAAGAGGATCAGTCAGGGAAGAGCTCTTTTTTCCCTACTCTGTGTACAACTTTTTACTAGTTTTCATTTTCCCTCATCTTCATTGGATAATCATTGTTGGAGTCAAGGAATGATGTGGTGTGGACTAATTCTAAAGACACTAATGAAGAAGCTTAACAGATCAGGCTTTTGGTGTATAACCAGTCATCACAATATGCCACACTTCTCCAACATGGTACAGTACTTTTGTTTTTTGATTACGACTCCCATTATACACAGCCAAATCTGGATCCTAATATGTCATTGGACATTGTCTCCCAAAAGCCCCACCAAGCATGGTTAATAGAGATTTGGAGAGCTATGGTTCAACAACATCTGGGGACATCCAATTTGGGAACTGCTACGCTAAACTATTATCTGTCCTTCCTCTGTATTCCAAATTGCAATGCAAAGTAAATGAGTGAATAATGAGGTTGCTTTTGGCTTAACATCTGAAAGCATACCATTCTGAAGAAATAAGTGCCATACACATGCTGAAGTCACAATAAATCATTGTAATTGCATACAAGGTGAACCCACTGAATATTCTTACAGGTTTGCAGCATGCGTGCTGAAGGCAAATCACTGCGAAATAAAGTCAATGAGCTTGAAAAAGCAAAAAAACAGCTCACAGAAGAGCTAGATGTCAAGCAAAGAACAATTCAACAATTTAACAAGGTACTGTGAAATGATCCCAGTTGCTATTGTATATTACTGTGAGGATGACTTGTATAAGATAAAAAATGCAGAAAGAACTGATATAATGTAGGGGTGAAGAGTGTGAATTCATAAGTCTTTAATTCAAATATTTGCTAACTCACCAGGTTGCTTTTAGGTCAGGGGTGGGAGACACATGGGCCAAATGGTCTCTTTGTGCTTTTTTGCAGCCCTCAACAAGTTTCAGTGGAAAGGGAAAGCTCTTATGCCCCCAACAAACTACAATTCCCAGAATTCCATAGCATTGAATCATGGCAGTTAAAGTGGTGTCAAACTGGATTATTTCTGAAGTGTAGATGTAGCCTTCATTACAGTTCACTCTTACACATGTCTATTCAAAAGTATGCCAAACTGAAAGTGATGTAACTTTTAGGACTGAATCTGAGTCCCACTGAGCACAGTGAGGCTTATTTCGGAGCTAACATCTATAGGGTTGACTTTTTATTTATTCCCTGTGCAACGGGACTTTCAGTTTTTGGTCAGGTATTAATACTGATATTTTAGTTCTTGATATGTACTTTCTATTTCTGTGTCCAAATTAGGAAGAACTGAATAAGAAACTGGAGGATATTCGCCATCAGTACCAGAAAGCATGTGAGGGTATGTAATAACCAATGTGTGTTTGTGATTTCTTTTTTCTTCCACTTACTTTTGGTATTCTTCTCTTATTGCTGTTATTCTTAATACTACTTCTGATGTTTTTTGATTATGACTTAAGATATTATTTTCTGTAAACTACCTTGTCAGTTTTGCCTATAACTATGACAGATGAGAGATTAATCTTTTCAGTTATTAGAAAAATTTGTCATAATTTTCATTTACACAAGTACTGTGTTGATGATCTGACATTTCATATTTAGAATATTAGTTTGGACTGCCATGTTAAAAAAGTGAACATATCTCAAATAAGAATGAAATGGCTTATTAATTTCAAAATACAGTCATTTTGAAAGGAGAAATCTTAAAATATTTGTGGGACCCAGAATTTGCTAAGGGAGGTTCAATTTAGCTCATTCAACACATATTGAATGAGGCCTAGTACTCATTTATGGGGCAGGACATCATTGAGATGGAGAAGGCATAGTAAGCAATACTTACTGATGGATGCCTTGCAATAAAGTAGTTGACTGACAGACAGGGAACAGTAGTTAATGGCCTTAATTATTCTGCCAAAAGGGAGCAAAAATGTTGCATGACTTGGCAGAGGAAATGACTGAGTGTCACTGTTCATTAAATGTTTTAAGCAGGGAAAGGTTTAATCTATCCCTCTAATACAGGAGTGAGAATCGTTGCAGACCTCTAAATTTTATTAGACTGCAACTCCCAGCAGCCCCAACCAGCATATCCAATTGTGGAAAATATTGGGAGGTGCAGTCCCAAAACATCCATCCACATGATTCTGTTCATGCTCTTATGTTTGCTATTGTAAAATCAAAAGGAGGTTTGACAAGGCTTCCACTGAAAATCTTGATTTCAGTAGATTATGGATCCATTGCTAAAAATTAGCTAAGAGTATCACTTCTCTAATAGTGAACTCTGTTGGAACCAACAAGATTGCCAAATAGTGTACAGTGAATATGTGGAAAAGGGGCTCTGCAGTTTGACCCTGACCTTAAATCAAAATGCTCACCGTGTTGATTCCCATGTGCTTGGCACAAAGTCTGAAATGACAAGCCCACACCTTTGGGACAAAAAGGATGAATAAGGATGTTTTCGCAGGAATAGTGCAACTTGTGGTCCTTGCCAAGCATAGACACCAATCTAGAAGAAGCACATTTGAAAAGGTGTAAAGAAACAATTAACAATTGTTTTTTAAAAATATTTAGATATTTGTCACAAAGATAAGATAATCAAAGATATGAAACTGACTTTGGAAGAGCAAGAGCAGACTCAGTCTGAACAAGACCAAGTACTTGAGGCTCGGTTAGAAGAGAATGAAAAATGTGTTTCAGGTAAGTGATGAAGAAGGATAACATTTCTCATCCCACCCCCACAACTTCTTTTTGATACACCCTTAAAAAAAAGGTCTCCTCATCTTGACTGATCTAAATTGTTTGGAACCATGGTCGTGGTAGTTTTCAAGTGTAGTCCACTACTTTTATTCTGTAGACATAGTTGGTGCAGCAAAACCTGCTGTGTAGCATGTTTGTTTGCTCTTTTTAAAAAGACTAGGAAATTTATTATGGCATAAGCTTTCAAGGACTAGAGTTTAGTACATGAAGTAGAATTCAAAGATATAGCTGTGTTAGTCTGGAAAATCAGTATGCAAAGGGATCATACAGCACCTTTGAGACTAACTGAGAGACAGAAGTTGGTAGCATGAGCTTTCTTAGACTTGAGCCTACTTCCTCAGATGCATTTGGTCATGTTATCTTTCAGTTGGCAAATGCATACATAACCACGGTGAAGAGGGAAGCAAAAAGTAAACAGTGGGTTCAGATGGCATGAAATGCAAAAAAAGTGAGAGCTATGTCAACTTTTCTCCTCTTGGTACACTTCAGAGACTTTGAGCTATACTCTATCATGCCCATTTGATGGTTATGCTGGCTGAGTATGGTGTGAAACATAGCTCAGCACATCGGGAGGGTACGAGCTGTGGGAAGGTTGATCTATCTTTAGCAATTTGTTTGAAGTTTAAATATATGCTTAATTCCATTCATATAGTTTTACCAACACTTAAATACTTTTTAATAATGGAATTCTTTTTAGTGTCTTGTGCTCTGTTAATGAATATATTTTGTCCTATAGAACTGGAAGAATGGAAGAAAAAGTACCATGAACTAGAGAAGCAGAGTGGCAGTTTGGGGCAACAGAATGGTAAAGCAGAATGTGAAAAAAGCATGGTATTGCTTAGTGAAGAACTAGGAAGACTGCAGGAGAAGCTGAAGGTAATACTTGGATTCTTGATGTGCTTTAAAGATTGTGTGAGATTTCATTCAAACCATGCCAGGGACTCATGTGTGCCTGTTTGCCAAGAAATAGTTATTGATCATTTTGATTAAATCTCATATGGGCTCAGTGGAAAAGTAAACCTGACCTTCTAAGACCAGATAACTGGAACTGCATTGTTCAAGTTTTTTAAAAAAAATAAATAATGTTCTAGTTTTGCGTGAGCACCAGCTTATATACCCCTCTGTTAAATCTTGATGTTGTATCTGAATGCATCTGTTCTTATATTTGGACAACAAATATCAAATGTTTGAATGTAACCCGTTCACAAATTGACATTCTTCTATAGAAAAGAATTTTTATTTCCAAAATGCCACCACTTAAAAATTTATAGGGTTTTATTTTGAGGATTTTCTTAATTCCTTAAGAGAAATAAGTTTTAACTCCTGGTTAATTTTAAAAATAGGAATGTGAAGAACAACACAAAATAGATCGCAAAAAGTGGCTGACAGAAAAAATGCTCCTCATAAGCCAGGCAAAAGAAGCAGAGACTCACCGTAACAGAGAGATGAAAAAGTTTGCTGAAAACAGAGAACATCACACGAAGCAACTAATAGAAGCAGTGAGTAACAAACAACAAGCTTTGATTTGCAAGGGGGGCGGGGAACTGTTCTGAATATAAGGGTCTATCTAGGTAAACATACATGTTTACTCAGAAGTAAACCCCATTGTGTTGAATGGCACTTTCTCTGAGTGTGTGTATAGGGATGCAACCTTAATCTTTCAAAATAGCCCCTTTTGTATTTAGTTGTTCACTTTAAAATAGTTTAACCAAGACTGCATATTTAAATTAAGGAATCATTTCTTTATGATCATATCCTGCTGTTCTTCCAGAGAGTTCAGGAGCCGCAAATAAATGTCTGCAGTTTATCCACTCAGCAGTCCAGTACCTTGAGAGATGTAGCCTCTAATATATCTGCTATATTAGGACTGGATTACTGCAATGATTTGCTTGTGATTTGCACCCTCTGTTGTAAAATATATAATACATCCATAATATGGCTGCATAGCAGATGTGCATAGCATGGTGGTCAGTTGAGCAAGGAAAATTTGTCACTTGTGCAAGGAGAATTATCCTGTCTTTCAGTTAGTTTTAAGGGTTCCTGCCAGTACCTTGACTGTGACATTTAAGATCTTCAGAGATTATATGTTCTTTTTAGAATTCCCCTTTCTTCTTCTATATTAGGGTCGATCTGCTGTCAGGATTAGGGGGGGGGGGGGGGGCTGGATACCTTGGTAGACTGATATCCCAGCTGTATCTCTATGAGAAAATGGTTTTGGGGGGGGGGCTTAAAGGCCTTTCATACCCTTTAGGGGTCATCGAGGCAATTTCACCACATTTCCAGGTCATTTTAGGGCCAAGAGAGGCCTTTTTTCTAACAGGATATATCTCAAACATCAACTTGCTGGTCACTTCCTATTGGAAACAGGCTTTTCTTGCACCCAAAATTGTGGGGGTGGGGGATGTGGAAAGGTTGCCTCTATACCCCCTGAGAGGTGTTTTTCGGAGTATTTAGGGGCAAAACATTTTCCCCAAAAAAATTGTGGGGCCTTGACAGTGTGTGCTTTTCACACTCCTGTCCTATTTGAACTTCTCCAACCTGTGAGATCAACAGATGACACTTTCCCCTTTTCTGTGAAACAAAAATCTTGTATCTCCAATACTCATCTATGAGGTAATGTGTCAGTATGTTCCAATTAATCTAGTGCCTTTCTAGTGAAGCAGCATACAATTAAAAGCAGCCAGTAAAAATAGCACCTCCCCCAAAAGAAGCATAGGGGAAAAAATACTCTTAGAGAATACTCAAGGAGGAGGCAATTCCTACCCAGAGGATTTTATAGTGGCTTATAATCCCTTTCTTTTCAGGAAAGACTTGTGGCAGAAAAAGATAATGACCTTCAGAAATGGCGTACAGAAAGGGATCAGCTGGTGGCAGCTCTGGAAGTTCAGCTGAGTACTCTTGTTTCAAGTAATGCACAAAAAGATAAAGAAATAGAAGAACTGAAAAAGATTGTGCTAAAAGCTTCTGGAAAGGTCAGTTATGGAATCTTCCCCTGCTGTTTTATTCTTCTGATGAGTCTCACAGAAAATTATTTTGCCTATTGTAACTTCATAAAATTGGCAGAAGTATTATTGAACATAAGGAAACATCTTTAGAACAATGCCTTCACTCCATTTGTCATGAAGTGCAGTGCATGATTTTCTTTATACTTGTTGACTGCTATGATGATCCCACCTGTGACCATCACCTTAGATATTCCCTCACCCCCATTCAGTAACAAACTCAAACACCTTCACACATTCCTTTTCAGGGTCTTTTGTAGACCTCAGGAAAGTGTGGTGGATCTGCTGATTCACGAGTGAAGCCACTCTTGATTTTACCATTGCTTCTCCCACAGCTGCTCTGATTTGAACTCTCCTGGGGCCGAACTCTATCCCTTCATAGGTTTGGAACCAGTTGTACCTTCATTTGATTCAGAGCAGCTGTGGGAGGCAGTGAACCCACCAACTGCCCATGTTAAACTTACTTCCCACAGGGTATAAGTTCTTCTAGCTGTAGGTTTTTCAGCTGAACTGTATTTTTGGTCATAGTGAAAAATCAGTAAGTGTTGTTTTATTCATTTGTATATATACTTGTGTATAAATCGACCCCCCCCCCAAAAAAATTGACCCCGAAGCTTGGGTTGAATTATACATGGGTCAATATGGTAATACTCTCTTCACCATCCTGGCTATCTCCTAAAGGGACAGCTGGTTGCAGAGGAGGAGGCAGGGCAAGCACTTGCCCCCCAAGCGTCATCCCCAGCCTGGCTGCCCCTTTGGAGACAATTAGGGTGGGGAGGAGGATGGAGGGAAACACTTGCTCCCCAAGCCTTGTCCCCAACCCAGATGTCTCCCAAGGGGACAGCCAGGCTGCAGAGGGGGAGGAAGAGTGCTGAGATCCTATGTTTTACCCTTGACTTATCTATGGTTCATATCACAATCCCAAATTTTGGCCCCAAAACCTGCCCTCGACTTGTACATGAGGTCAACTTATAGTCCAGTATATGCAGTATATATTATCTGTCTCCTTCAGCGTTTTTAACGTTTATTTATCTTTTGTCATGAATATTATGCTACAAAACATAGTTTCATGGTATAAATACAATTTTCTGAATTGTGCAGACGAGCAATCCACATCTGATTTCCCTTGTTGCCACCTCAGAGTCAGGAGACTGTTAGCTGTTGGACTTCTTAACTGTCAACTCCTTTGGCTCTGCCTCAAGATTAATCTATATATCTGAACATTTGATTCCTGTTTGTTTTTAAAAGGATTTTAAAACAGCTACTGAAGAACTTAGTGATGATAGTACCAAGGAATTAAAAAGGACTTGTGAGAACTTTACAAGTACATTATCATCCATTCGAAAAGGTGTAGAGAAAAATACAGTGGAAGATCTCTCTAGTTGTAAACAGGTAAATTTACAATACTGGCAATATTTTAAAATGTGGACATTAGAAATTCACTCAGTGAGACTTACACCTTAGTAAGTCATGACGGCACCCCAAGTCTTTTACAGTGTAACTATAGAATCTTTCAGATAGCCATCTGAGGGCGGTTAGGATGTGGTGAAGGTGACTGTCGGCCACCTGAAATGGACGACATGCATGCCTGGTACATCTGTGAGAAGCTGTGTAGACACAGCTATACTGCCAGTGATGTTCCTGAAAGTGGTAGTCCCCAAATTATCTGAAACAGGCTGGCTTTGCTTTTGTAGGATTGAGCACCGTTCTATTTTCTTGAGACCTTTCCTTAAATCAGTTCCCTAATTTTTAATTATAAATTAAATTAAATTACATTTTAATTACAAAGAGAGAAGATATAAAAAATGAAGGTTTGCCCTGCTGAAAATGGTAGACAATCTGCCACTTAGATCTGTACTCTTCACCTGCTTAGGATTGTTCTCTCTGCGTTCTGCTGATTTTAGCACAGCCCTTGGTGACAATTTGAATATTTAAGTTGACTAGTTTCATGGTATACCTTCTCCTCTCCTGCCAGTATTTTTCTGTAAATTTTAACTAAAAATCTATATCTCATCTAATTTTATGGGAGAGACTATTAACCAGAAAGTAATTTTGCAGAATAACTAGTGAAAAATGTTCCCAGCTAGAAATTTATTTTATTTACTACTCTGAAATAAGTAAAAAATAAATCTTACTTCAGAATGCATATAGGATATATTGGTTGTTTTCTCTGCTCTAAGCAGCTCCTTCTGCTTGATTACAAATCTGATACTTGCATTTTGACATAATTTAGCAGTGTGCTCTTAACTATATTTCTTACATATGTCATATTTAATCAGAGCAGATGCTACCAGAGATAACCTTCTTCTTTCTGATAGCCTTCTAGCAGTTGTTTTCCCTCTCTTGGTACCATACTTAATATTGTAAGGCTAGAAGGCAACAGCTTCTATAAATGCAAAAGTGAAAATGGTATGTCTGGTAGCATTTCTTCCACCTAAAACTTAAAGAGTATATGCTACTAGCTATACTCTTTATATAAGCTATTTATATGATTATGTATATTGCAATAGCAGCTTCACTTTGTTGTTCTGATTTAAACTAGCTTTCTTTAAAATTTAGGAAAAGGTTTCTGGGTTGCATATATGTCTAATGTGTTCATAAAACATTTCTGGATAAAATCAGAAACGCTGGCAGGGTGATTATGATGACTATGTCATACATTTTATTTTTGAGCTTTTATAAAGAATGTTCTCTGATTGTGTTTCAGGCAGTGTTTTTCCTAGCAATACAATCTTTCATTCATAAATATATCCATAAAGTATCAATACTTGTTAAAACAATGGACAAAACCCAGTTAGAGAGGCAGGCAATAAATTCATGACCAAATTAAGAGTCAAAATTTTGTTTTTTAAAGCGACTAAAATTAGCCGATGGGATGTGCCTTTTCCAAAAAGCTAAATCCTTGGTATTGTAAAGCCATTAAAGCTGGCATGATGAGGGCATTTCATTGTGTGGGTACCCTCTTGCCTTTTCAGCACAAGTGCCTTCTAAATTCAGAACAATTTTTACAATTCTTATTCCTCTCTTTCTTCAACAGCTTGAAGTAAACCAAAGTGATTTGTCAAATTGCAGCAGTAAAGGAGAAATGGGCCAATTGATACAGAATTCTAGCAGAGGGTCTTCACTAGAAAACATTCAGGTATCCATCCTTCTTCATAAAAATGCTTTAGGACTTGGAGTGTAGCTGCAAAAAGGAGGCATAAAATGAAGACATTGTCCCTCAATAAGAATTCTTCTCTCTTCATGAACTTTTCCTTTAATCTTCAAAGTTCTAGCATTGCAAAGGGTGAGACACTGACAACCATTCACATCTAGTACTCTTACATTTGCTGTGTTTACATTCCCTTGGTGACGTTGCCTGCTCTTTTACTTTGGATGTCTAAACCCTGTTTCTAAATGCTTAAGTGATGTTTTAAGTTGTTGCAATGCTACAAATTTGGTGACTGAAGGAAAATTTCATGGGACAGTGGAGAATTAGTGTTTGGGAAAAACAGTGCCCTCATTTTGCCCCCCTGTAGTTACACCCCAAAGTGATTTCATCTTTAGATGTGTAGGGGTGTGCATGTGTGTCTTCAGCTCAAAGCTCCGAAACCTTCCCTTGGATGGTGTCTTCTAGTGAGCTCAGTCAACTCACTGTTGTTAATTTCAGGCTCTAATAATACAATTGTGTAGATGTTTGTTCAGAAAAAGGAGTAGATGGCTTGCTTCCATGAACTGAATGCATACACAGAAGAGGCAACACAAGTTAGCCTTACTCACAGTTGTCAATGTGTTGCCCTGCAAATTTTACCTCAGATCTGCCAGAGCAATCTTCTCCTTGTGGAGACTCCTGTATGTGATTAGAGACCATCATAGGCCAAAGAGAGGCTGAGAATTAGCCACCTTTTCATATGGGAATTGCTCTACAACTCTCAACATTCCTTATCACTGGCTGTCCTGGCTATTGCTGCTAGGAGCTGTAGTTCAATGACATGGGAAGAATGCACAGTTTCCAACCTAAGGCTAATTGTATGTACAGAGAATTCCTGAAAACATCCAATGGATATTCCAAAAAGCATGACAGTAGGGTCTAGTGATGGCACTGGGAAGAGCTAATGCAGGGGTAGGCAACCTTTTTGAGCCAGGGGCCGGGTTGCTGTCCCTCAGACAATTGGGGGGCCGAAGCACCAAAAATATATATATATATTTAAAACAATTTAAAAAATTTTAAAAATATGCATGCACACTCTCTCAGCCCCAGAAAAGCCATGGCAAAACCCTTGTGGAGATTTTGCCAAGAAAACCCCAAGAACAAGTAATAACAACAATAATCAATATCATCATGGCAGCAGCGGTGGTGGCAGGACCGGCCTGGGGCCGGTCCAAAGGCCTCGGGGGGCCGCATCCGGGCCTTGGGTTGCCTACCCCTGAGCTAATGTGTGTGGAAGAGGTCATGTGTGACACCCCCTCCCCTACAAACAGGTCCAATTGTGTTCAGTTAAGTTTACTCTCATGCAGGTGAAGTAAAAGAAATGCAGCCTAAGCTTCTTTGTTTGGCTTCTAAGAAGTAGAAGCTAATATCTAATGTAACTGAAAAGACTCTATATATATGCATGCAAATAAACTCAGTTTTGTTTTACTGACATTCTGGTGGTAAGACTTCTGTTAACATTCTTTCATAATGCTCATAAACCTGTAAACAAAATTGAATAGTGTTCTTTTATCCTCTGACAAAAAGTTTACAGTACTTGCTTTCCATTTGGATGGGATAAATTTTGGTAGCTAGAGTTTTATTCTGAGTATGTCAGTCAACTGTTCCCATTGTAAATGTTAGCCACTGTAAAATGACACTGGCTAGGTGGCATCTCCACATTCCCCTCAAGGCTTGTGTTAAAAGTTCTTGCCTTGCCTTCTACAACTGTAAAGCAAGGTCTTTGTTTTGTTTTGTTTTTCCCCATCAGCCGCTCATCTCTCCATTTTACATTATTTTACTGTTACCACAGGACCAGTCAGATTCCATACTAGATTCTTGTGAAGTCTCTTCAGAAAATAACCAAACTAGCCGTTTTCCAAAACCTGAAATGGAGATTCAGTTTACACCTCTACAGCCCAACAAGATGGAAGTGAAGCATCAAGGGAGCCCTTCATCTGTGACTATAAAAGTGCCTAAGGCAAGGAAAAGGAAAAGCAGTGCATTGGATGAGGTATTACAATTTGATTTTAAAAAAACGTGGCTGACATGTGGCTGTGTAAACCAGTGTAGATGGTATTTTAAAAATATATGTTGTCATAAAAATCAACAAGGGCTGCAAGCTTAACAAAAAAACTTGCATGGAAGCAAGTCCCATTGAACACAATGGGATAAACACCATGGAATTTGCTTCTCCATAAACATGCATTGCATTGCATTGTGCTGTGAGCATGCTTAACTGTTTTGCCATGTTTTGTGTTTCATTTAAAACCTGAACAATTGTTTGGAATATTGTTTTGCCTATTCTGACCCCATATAATCCATATAAGGTAGCTTGTTGT
>JAIPUX010001880.1:28441369-28456888 GCA_020142125.1 Phrynosoma platyrhinos
GAATTTTTCGTAAGATGAAGCATTCGTAAGTAGAGGTTCCACTGTATTCATATTAGTGAAGTAAATGGGTGATCCATGTTATGTTAATTTAGCGTAAAAATATTAATGGGCTTGTGCAACACATTTGTGCAGCACATTTAGAATAACCCATGATACAAAAGAACCTGAAGCCATGTGCAGAGATCATGCAGTCAATAGAACATTATGTTCTACATGGAGGAAATTAGCATTTCAGAGCAGATGCTAATGTTACTGCAGAATCATTGTCAGTTCTCTGTGATACAATTCTTTAACACTCCACAGTTAGGATTTTAAAGTCCCATGAATGACAGCTCTCTATAGTTAAGTACACTGAGTGGCGTTCCTCCATTTTGGTGAGAACCCTGTTGTTGGTGGATTGCAGACACGTACTTTCAATGGAAGGCGGACAGAGCTGGTAAATAGAACTGAATAAATAGCATGTGTGTGATAAAAACAGAATATGGGCCCTGCTGTTTTAATGAATTTTGTCTGCCAAATCTCTTAAACTGCATGAACTGAAATGATCAGCATGCTCTATGATAAATTCTCCTTTGTTTGCCACAGTGGGAGGCCAGCTTTTATTCCACAGATTTAAAACTTTTAAATGTGCAAAGCAAAGTGGTCCCTAAGCCTAGATTGCTTTAACAAACAAACAAACAAACAAACAAACAAACAAGCAGCAGCAGCAGCAACAACAACAACATGTAGTTGAGATGGTCATGGACAAGAGAACTCAACTCCCCCTTTTCAGTTCTATGTTTTACCAGACCATATGCTGATACAAGAATAGAGAGGTTTGGTTCATGGGAATGCATTACAGGGCCTTTAGATGGCACCATTCTGGCACCATCATTTCCTCCTGGGAGAAATTAGGGTAGCCCAGTCCCTGATGATTTCAAAGTAAGCAGTGAAATTATGTTCATTTTGCCTGGATGCACATTTTTTTTCATTTGAAGACCAAGATTTTAAACCAACTCCTTTTTGGTTAAATGTTCTATCTTAATTCAGTTATTGTTTACATTTTGTTATTGGCATATTGCTTTGCAAACCAACTTGTATGGAAGCTTTCTGCAGCCTGGTGCCCTCCAAATATGCTTGACTTCAGCTCTCATGATGCTGCCTGTGGGAAAATGGGAGCTGTAGTCTAACAAATTTGAAGACTATCAGGGGTATATACACACAGCACAATTAGAAGAGTGTGATACCATTTTGACTCCCTTTAGCTCATTCTTAAAGAATACTGGGATTTGTATTTTAGTGAGAAGGGACTTTTAATTCTCTGCTAGAGAACTACAGAGTTCCAAATTCCTCCTCAAACTAGAAACTCAAGATTCCATAGATTCCATAGGATGCAGTCATGACAGTTAAAGTGGTTTGAAACTGCTATAATTATGCAGTGTGGACACAATCCCTCTTGGGGAAAGCTATGATATAGAAATGTCAAAGAATTAATCAATTAACCATCCAGCTAGCCAACCAGGCTATCAACCATGGAAGAAGGATTCTAGTTGCATCAGACTAAAAATCCATCTATCTTATTTAATTTCCAGTGGTCATCAGTCTGATGTGGCCAATAATCCTACAGGCACATAGGCCATAATAACCATCTGTTCATCTGCTGTACTCAGCATCCTATCAAAGATATGCTACTTCTAAACAAAGAGGTTCTGTTTAGCTGCCATCGAGAATGAGAGATGTATCCTCTTAATATTGCTTTACAATCTAGCTGGCAGTGATTAACATATCTGAGCTTGTAAATTCTAAGGCCTTGTAAGGGCTCCCAATTGACTTCAGAGCCCAGTAGGGTTCTGATTTGATCTGTATCAATCCAGATCCAATCTATTCTGATTCAAACACTGAATCTGAATTGAAATTTGGAAATAGTGATGACGAGTCCTCATTCATTGAACTGGATTGTGAAATCCAAAGCAACCTATAATATCATTACTTTTCACACATCTTCATAGTATTTGGAGCCATGGGAAACCCTAAAGAGAGGAGTAACCCTGCTCAATTTCAGGCAGGCAACTCCAGAGGTTTTTATGCTAGATCATGTATAAAATTTTCTGTTTTTTAAAAAACTGTTGGATGTTCAATCCTAGCAATTCATTTTCCGTTCCTTTTGTTGTGGCATTTACACACACACACACACACACACACACACACACCCACACACACACACCCGGTATCACTCAATTAGGCTGGTTAAAGTTTAATTACAATAGATGCTAATGATAATGAAATGACAGAAGTGGTGCCTCCCCCCCATTCTACCAACAAATCTGGTGAAATTCAATGATGTAGCATTAAAAATGGAGGTGATAGAAGCACGTTTTTATTACCAGCCATCCAACTGATAAAATCCCTCTGATGATCCACCTCCTCCCACTTAAGCCATCTGGTGAGCTGGACTGGCATTGGAAATGTGCCTTTCATAATCCCATGCTACACCTACCTCATTTCCCCCCACATTTGGCTGCCTAAACCTCTTGGGCAGAGGAAAGAGACTCCCTTTCTATGCTGCTGTCATAGGACATTATCACACGGGGGCAAATCTGCTGATTAATCCACACAAAACCCAAACAGAAACTGGATTAGTGCCCTGTGTTTTCACATGATGTTGCACAGAATTAATATTGCTTTACAATCTAGCTGGCAGTGATTAACATATCTGAGCTGGCAGTGATTAACATATCTGAGTTTCTGTCCAGAAACTGTCCAGAAACTGGTGTTAACAGCGATCTTTTGGAATTCGGTTGTTTGGAGGAAATGCAAATGCGCAATTACGGTAACTTCGCATTTACCGTAATGTGATAACCAAATGCGCATTTGGGAGCATTTCCCTGCTGTTGCCATGGTTCCAGTGAGCATTCCTCTATCTGCGCATGTGCAAGAAGCTCATTTCTAGTACATTTACGGGCTTTTTTCGCTTGTGTGTGGATGTTCAATGCGCTTACTGTAAATTCGCTATTAAGGTAATGACGTTTGCGAAATTGAGGTTTATTTTCCATTTATTTTCAGAATGCTTCATTTCCACTTTATTTTCGCTTTTTGGCCCACGTGTGATAACGTCCATAGTTTATTCCTGCCTGATATTGACTGGCTGCTGGAATTTTTCTGCCTTTCTCCTATGCAAGACTGGTTGATGCTGCCTCTTAAGGTGTTTGAGAGGACTACTCATGTTGTAAAATAATTTAACCTCACTCATTTACTGCTTACAGTGAGGTCAGATAATAATCCCAGAACTTGCTCAAAGTGGACTCAGGCAATATATTTTACCTTTCCAGTTATGACTAAGGGTAGTTTACAAGGCCAACTAGGCCAGTAGCAGAAAAGGTTTTGCTACTTAAAACATATTGAAGACATAGGTTTTGTTACCTAAAACACACTAAATTTTAAGGTAGGCTATTCAATAACAAAGAAAAGTAATTAAAACACTTAACAGGAAAACTTATAGATGACAGCCAACAACTGCACACCCTCACAGATCTTTCACAGTCTGCTACTACTAATACAGAATTAAGAGAAAATTGATTATATAACTTCGGATCATTTTATATGATCCCTCCACATAAACACTGTGACTGGAGAATGCTTGTGAGATTCAATGACTGAACGATAAATATTTTAGCAACAACAGCAACAGAACTATCAGTGAGCAAAGCCCAGGTCCCTTCTTTCCCTCTGCACAATGGCTGAGATCTTTCCTCGACTAGTGGAGCATAATATTTCACCAGATGGAACTCTGTATCTTTAATGGTTGTGTCAAAATGGGAATTTCAGCAGTTCTTGCTTGTTAAGCAGCCAGATAAGAAGCTCCCCCAGCATATAACCATTTAATAGCTTGTCCTCCAGAGGTCCTGGAGGATGATATCATCATTGTGCATTTGACTACAGGAATATAGTCAAACACTCCTTGTCCACTCCTTCTCCTTTGGCCATTCAATGCCATATTAGGGATGGTGGCGCAGGGATTAGGTGAGTCCTATGCCTGAGGCATGTCATTGTACAAAGGAATGTACATTCAATATAAACCTGCAATGACCATAAAAGTTTGATATCATGCCTGAATCTGTCATCGACAGGTCGCTAGACACTCTTGGGTTTTTCTCCACTTGGAACTTTATCACACCAGCCTGCTGTCCTGCCACAACTATGTTAGTTTAAGAATGGACGCATACTGGTTTGACATAATTTCTTATCACACTCTCCCCTGCAATAGTGCTTTGGCAATTCATGGTCATGTGATCTGTTTCAGACACTGTCAAATGCCATCTTCTGAGAGGAAGAATGGGAATTAGTGATTGCAGCTGCCAACCAGCTCGCAAAATTGGCTGGTGTGTGAATGTGCACACAGCAGCTGGATTTGGGAAGCTGTTGGTGTCCAGAATCATCACAAGTGGGGGAGAGGAGCAGAATCACACCCACTCACACCACGTGGCTTCCTAAGAAGCAGAACTGCAGTGGAAGGGACCTATCACACAATGGCAGTAATGGAATAGCAGTGAGATTGAGAACCTACTAACCAGGCCTGGTTAGTACTTGGATGGAAGACTGCCAAGGAATACCAGGTGCTATACATTATCTGTCAGAAGAAGGCAATGGCAAATTGTTGTTTTAGTTCTGTGCCTTCAAGTCATTTCTGACTTATGGCAATCCTAAAGTGAACCTGTCATAGGGTTTTCTTGTCAGAATTTGTTCAGAGGGGCTTAGCCCTTGCCTTCATCTGAAGCTGAGAGTGTGTGACTTGCACAAGGTCACCCAGTAGGCTTCCATGGCTGAGCAGGGATTTGAACCCTGGTTTCCCAGTGTCTAATCTAATGTTCAAACCACTAATCTATGCTTGTTCTCTAATGACAAATCATCCCTGAAAATTTCTTGCCTAAGTAAAATCCTGTGAAATTCATGGGATCACCGCAGGCTGATAGGTAAACAGAAAATAAAAATGCATAAAACATTATGAATTTCATCAAATGCCAGAAGAGTAAAGAGGTTCTAAATTTGTGGCTCAATTTGAGCTTGAGGTTTTGGCCACATGGCTGTCCTCACTCTTTCGGAACCGTGTGTCTGTTTGATTCACCTGTTCCATCCATTTATCATTTCCTGTAAGTATTCTCTGCTTCCTTATCCCCACTGTCTCAGGAAAGAAGAGATTTGGAAAATATTGTTGCCAGGATCACCCTCAGTTCTATCCTCAGCCATCAATCCCTGTATTTCTGCTTTTCTGCTTAGAAGTAAATTTTGCCTGGGGATCAGCTGCAAAAAGATGGGCATTACAGAAGGAGAGAATATGCTTATTGTGTGTCAGAATAAGTGTGGTAACAGCTTCTTTCAGCTCAATACAAAAGAGTTCCTCTGCTTTTTGTTTAGTGCCAGTTCAGGAGAGCAGCAGGACACATGTCCCTAGTGCTGAGAAGGGAGGGAACATATTGATATTTCTTTTCATTCAAGCCAAATCTTTTCTCTTGCAATATATGCTTTTCCTCTCAGTACTTATTCTGGAGACAGAGTCTTGGTGCCTTTGGAGACACAGGTCAATAGATTAAATTAACTTTCTTTTCTAGTACAATTTAAACAGACAAAAGTTTAGCACTAACTAAGGAAACTTTCTTACTATGGTACTACATTTCCATGGTGGTGGGACTGCATGCTCCTCTGAGGGAAGAGGTTATGCTGATGTTAGCAGTGTGCTGGTAGGGTCTTCCATGTCAGACAGGCTTTTGCTGAAGAGGCAGACTAAATGTTCCAAATTACTACTAGGCAGCAGCAGTAGTCGGGGGTGACATTACTGGAGGATTTCTCAAAGACAATGGCAGTGGCACCATAGCTGATACTTGTTAGTACTGCCCAGAAGGAAGCACTGATAAACCTCAATTTGAAGATCTTTTCCCAACAAAACCCTACGATGAGACAACAATGAAATGAGAGGTAGTGCCAGAAAATGAGATGTCCATGTCGGAAGGCACTCAACAAGCTCATGGAGGCAGAGAACAACTAGAAATAGCACTGTGGCTAATTACATAATGGGATTCAAGCCAAATGGCTGTTCAGCTGTTGGCATGCTTAGAGAGGAAAAGAATATCTGAAGCTGCACAACACATATTACAGGAACATGCAATTTGACAAGCAAAAATCAGGGGAAGCTAGACATAGTAAAATAAGAAACACAACTTATAAAGATTGCATTACTTTGGGTGAGTGAGCTAAAGTGGGCAGGAATGGGGCATTTTCACAGTGTTTTGCTCAGGAAATGAAAATATAAGAAGCAATGGAGTGGCATTTATGGTGAGCAGGGATGTAACAAAAGCAGTCAAGTATATAATTCAAAGTCTGACTGAATAATAATTATGCTTTACCTACAAAGGCTGCCAATGGATATCAGGTTCTGTAGGCTATGTTTCAGAAGCAGGACCTGGCAAAATCATCTTTGAGTATTTCGTGCTTAAGAAAACTTTATGGGGTCTCCATAAGTTGGCAGGTGACTTGGAGATTCATACACACACATAGAGGCAGAAGAAGAAAAAATGGAAAGATTCTGTACTGGAGAGCAGGAGGAAATTGAACACACCCTAAAACAGGACTTCTTGTTAATCATAGAGGATTGAAATACAAAAGAAGGAAACACATCAGAATAAAATATTTTAGGAAAATTTTGCCTAGGATCAAGAAATTTAGCAGAAGAGTGAATGACTGAATTTTGTGAGGCCAATAGTTTGTTCATCGGAAACACATTCTTCAAGCATCCAAAGAGGCAACTGTATATATGGACATTATCTGATGGCCAGTATAGACATCAAATAGACTAAATAACTGGAATGAGAAGATGGAGAAGCTTCATTCTCTCTGCAAAAGGAAGACCAGGAACATTGTTGCACACATCATGACCTGCTAATATCAAAAATTCAAGTAAAGCTAAAGAAGAACACTAAATCAACCACCATACCAAATTACAGCCAGATGGACATCCCTGTAGAATTTAAAGACAATGTAAAATATATATTTATGCTATTAAGCCTAATTGACCAGGATCCAGAAGAATGCTAGACTGATGCCTCCCTGAAATATTGTTGGGGGGGGGGATGCAGAAAGACACTGGATATTATCACATGAGCCTTGTTCTTGGCAGAATTTCAATAGTTAAAGAAAATGGAAACATACTGGTTTGAGAGCAGCAATTATTGCACATCTTCATAATAGTACAACTGGGGCTGCTTCTGCCATCACGGTCCCTTCCAGACTCCCTCTTAACCCCATTTCCCTGCTTCAAGCCTTACGCAGTGTGCTTTTCAGTTTTTAAATTTTTATTTTTATTTTTACTTTTTAATGCAATTCTAGAGTTATGCTATTATGATTTAAGTTAAAAACCAATAATAAAAATAGAAAAAATATTAAAGGAAATCAGGTTGCTTGGGAATAGTGAGGGGGAGGGGGGAGGGGGAGATCCTGATATAAAGGAGCTTATTGCACCAACAAATAACCTGACTATTCCCCAATGGGATACAGTCAGGTTGCAGGATGCAGGTGGGTATTATCACATCAAAGTCGCCATCAATTCTGCTGGACATGCTTCGGAGGCTGCTTTTCAAAGACAGCAAGCTCCTAGCCTTGAAAAGTGGCCTCTGAAGTGTGCCTGGGACCCAAGATGCAGCTGGGTTGCATTTGCCCGGTGGAATCAGTGGTGACTTTGGTGTGATAATACCCACCTGCATCCTGCAACCTGACTGTATCCCATTGGGGAGCAGTCAGGTTATTTGTTGGTGTGATAAGCTCCAAAATGACTGCCAATATCACAACTGCCCCAGCAGCAACATTTTGCACAGGAGGACTAACAGGACTACAGGAAGGTTGGGAGCTTATTGATGAATTTTCCCTGTCAATGAAAATGAAATGAAAATGAAAAGGGACACCCTAACCATGCTTGAGAGACACAACAACCGGAGGTGGAGGTGATGTTGTGTGATAAGTATCACCAAAGGCGTTATTTTTCAACCATAATTACAGTTTAAAAGCCACATGTGATAATCTCCACTGTCTGCAGCCAAAAAGAAAGAGAATGATAGATGAAACTCTTCAAACAGTTTAGGGCAGACAAGAAGCAAAGGAAAAGAGGACAGACACAGGGTCTTGAAAACTACCACTTTCAACCCATTTGCTTCTTTATTATACTTTTTTTCCTTTGAAGATTGAGTCTTCCCTATCCAAAATGCTTGGGACCAGGGGGGTTTAGATTTTGGATACTTTTGGACTTGAAGGCACACAACGACAATTTCCTCAAAAGGTTGTGGCGTTTTGTTTATCTAGCTTCAGGATGGGATATGAGACAAGTGTATTTCTGACTGTTTTTGCTTGTGTGCATACCAGAAAAAAAAACAAAAACCTGAATTTAGACAGGCATGGAGACAGAGAGCTGGGAAATTAGCTGGTGTAGCTAAATAGAAAATTAACTGGTGTGTGGAGTACATCTTGTTGTTCTTTTGGGAATCTAATAAAAGATAAGCCATTGTGCCTGGGAAGCTGCATGCTTCCAATATGTTCTGTTTATATCATTGTAAATGAACAGATATAATGGATGAGATACCATATTTCTCTAAATCTCCCTCATCAGAGTAAGTACCTTCTTTAAATGAGGAGAGCATTACTGCTGCTCTTTGGGATGTGCCTATGTATATGTTCATGGATACGGGTTAATACAGCACCAGCATTTCAGATTTGTCTTAGGGTGGTAGCTAAGGACAACATAATAACTCATGCAGTTTAATTTTTACCACTACTCCACTGGGCATGTATGTTTTGTAATACATGTACATTCATAGAAGGGACAAGATGTGATGAGCTGATTGATACAAAAATAAATTACCTCACTTGAAAATGGTGCTCTGAGTTTGACAGTAATTTGTTATCAAGGAAAACAAATTAATTTTATCTTCCAATTGCAGTGGCATAACTACATTGCATTACAATTGTAATTTAATGAGAAATAATTTTATTCCTTTTGCAGTGTAACTGTAATTTATGAGGTTATTTTATAGTTACTGCTGTGTGACTTCACCTAATAGTGGATGTTCATATGGTTCAAGTGTTGGCTTACATTATGATTTGTGCTGCTGCCTTGTAGTCTGTTAGAGGCGATCAGGTAGGAATGTGGTAGATGGAACAGCATTCAGATTTGTATTTCTCTCCCCCCCCCCAAAAATCATACCTTTTTATTACAGAACTAAAATCTTACCTTTTTTATTACACCTATTAGCCCAACTTAATTCAAAGTGAATATGTTAGTTACTTTTCAGAAACAGGTAAAGAAGAAAATTGTATATAACTTTATCTAACTACATAGGAGCTTGGATCAATAATTGGATCAATAATTGTATCAATATTTGTAATTACTTACATTAAAAATAACTTGCTATACTCTGAATGTTATAGTGCTCAGTGCTCCTCCTCTTCCTCCTCCGCCAAATAGCTACTTGTACCTTGGAGGACATTGATACAAATGAGAGGAAATATAACCTGTCACATAAATGCTCCCTGTCACTTATATCTATTGGATGGTGGTGGAATTCCCTCACTTCGGTTTCACAGTGAACTTGACCTTCCCCTGATCCCAATTTAAAACTGGCCATTTTTCAATAGGAAGCAACCATCCACTGGCAAGGACACAGATTTGAGAAGCAATCAAAACTTTTTTCCTAATTTTCATGAAATTGTCAATATGTTTTGCCCCAGTGTGAACTTCAGCTGCTGCTCTAAAACACAAGACTTGATATTTTGTGTTAGTTTCTTAGAGAATTGTATTGCCATGTAAAAGGATCATGATGCAAATTTTTCCCAGACTAGGAGAAAAATTATTTTAATTCTGCTAATAGGTTTAATAAAAGAGGAAGATTCTTTAAATCTGGTTTGAGGGGTTGTAATTTGTCTATAAATCACAGAAAGAAGCTGAATAGAAAAAGACTTCTTGCAATATGCCTTAAAAATAGCAGCAATTGTCTGCCAGATTAAAATATGTTTGGTGATTCTTATGCAAATAACAACAGAAAACTGCTATGATTTTATTCTCCCTCATGAGCTTTGTATTAATATATGTATTTGAAAAAGACTTAATTTTGCTATAGATCTAAAGATGAACATACAACTCTTCTGTAATGCTATTGAAAGAGACCTTTCGTCTAAATTATTTTCTTTTATTGATTTTGAATACATTGCATTCTATCCATACTTAATCATGCTTGCTTCTATCAGAGCTGCTTTGTGTAAAACAATTTGCCCTGTGCTAGGTAGAGAAAGGCATAATTTGATCTATTTTCAAACTTTTCTCTTTTCTCCCAGTTTAGCCCCACTCCTATATTTTTTCCAGCTAAGAGGAAGAATGCCTAGAAGCACTTCAATGCACTTTACTATAGTTTAATACATTCCAGTACATCTTGGCAGAAGCCACAGGGGCTACTAAATCTTGACTTCTTTAGGACCATGAATATTTGATGCTTATACGTTATAATGCAAAAAGGTAAATATAGAGCAAAGGTGGGGAAGTGTTTTTAACAAAAGCAAAAACTGACATATTTCTGTATGGGTTTTATAGGGTGCATTGTAAAGTAATAATTATCACCCAGAAGTTATTATGGTATATTGATGAAATTTTGTCACTGTCATCATCACCAAGTCATTCATGAAGTGGAAGACTGGTTTAAGGTGCAATCTGCAGACTTCTACAATAATGGTATTTGGAGGGTCAAGAAACGCTGGGAAAATGTGTAAATCTGGATGGTGACTACGTAGAGATAATTTAACAACTACAAATCAAACCAAACTTTCTGTTAATTTTTTTAAAGGTGATAATTAAAACTTTACAATAACTCACTTGTAATGTCCCAAGTATTGAGGATAATTTTGTAATTGGAGGAATCATGTTTTTGTAAATGTCCTTCTAAAACAGGGGTAGGCAACCTTTCCCCTTTAAGGGCCGAGGGACTTCAGCTCCCAGAAGCCTCGGCCATGTTGGCCAATAGTCCCATGTTGGCCAATAGCTCCTGGGATTCTGGGAGCTGAAGTCCCTCGGCCCTTAAAGGGGAAAGGTTGCCTACCCCTGTTCTAAAACTTGAGGCCATCAGGCATGCAGATGAAATATGATGGCCATGGGATGATGGAAGGGTGAGAAAAATGGCAGGGAGGGTTTGGGGGAGGTATTCCATAGCGCGGTATGAAGCAGTATATAAATGAAACTGCTTTGCTTAGCTTTGTATTCTCAATGTATATCTATATATAAAGAGTATATCTGCACTATTAAGCCAGCGTGGTGTAGCGGTTTGAGTGCTGGACTATAACTTTGGAGACCAGGCAAACCCCTTCAGGAGAAACTTGCCAAGAAACCCCATGAGAGGTTCAACTTAGGGTCATCATAAATCAAAAACAGCTTGAAGGCACACAACAACAGCAACAATGTGTACACTGTACAGTTATAGTACTACCACTTTAGCTGCCATGACTCCATCCTATGGAATCCTGGAGTTTGTACTTTTGTGAGCTTCCTAGGGGCTATAAAGATTGTCAAAAAGAAGTACTGATTTGGAGGCGTGGCATTTAGATGACGCACGCCTGAAAGCCAGCAAGAAAGAGCCCTCTGTGTGCCATATGCCGGGAAAAGCTGCTCCAAAAAGGAGCTGCTTTTTCCTGCTTCTTCCACAAAGATGCACACCTTTGCATGTGCATATGTATGCAGTGACACCGGTGCACCAGAAAAAGGGTGCTGGAGATCTAAAATGGCCATATAAATGCACCATGTGTGGCAGGAATTAAGTCGGTGATCCAGAGCATGCACCCTATGATGCAAACTTTAATTTAAAGTGCCCTATGCTTCCAGGTGTGGATGCACTGGTGCAGGTGTGCTTGAATATTAGAACCCTAACCCTAATTGTAACCCTAACCCTAACTGTAACCCTATGCATGCGCCCTAGCAACTGTTCTCTATTATGACAATAAATGCATTCTGCTGAATGTATGTTTGCTGTCAGAATGCACAGTAGTTTGCATGAAAGAAGCTTTTGTGACCTCTTATGCACAGGTGCACAGGTGTGCATAAGACCTGCACACCACTTCCTGGCATGCTGGGGAGGGGGCTCCTGGAGTAGCGTTTGTCCGTGTGTCCTGTTGACCATATCTCTTTCATGACCACCAGCTACATGTAACAAGTCTGCCCACACAAACCTCCCTTGCATGTACCTCTCTCCTCCCCCCTGATTTGTGTGGGACATGTTTTGTGGAGGACGATGGAGTAGGTGTCTTTTCAGTTGACAAACTCATTCCTTTGCCCCAGGGGTGGCACAATCAGACAGTGGCACCTGTCTACTGCACCCACTCCATGAGGGAAGCCAAGGTCAGTGAATCCTTGTATGATGTGTGGGTGTATGACAAGTCCTGCACAGGTATGCAGGTATGTCAAACTTCAGTCACCTTTGTACACAGAGAAGGCCAGACTGTATACCACCTTATGATGTGTTCTGAGCAGGTGCGCAGGTGTGCAGGGATGTTTTCCTGTGCACGTGTGTATGCGTCTGAGAGAATGAAAAAAAATTAAAGCAGCTGCTGCCAGCCAGTGCAGTTGCTCCGTGCCCATTTAGGACATCCTCAGGACTTGCAGTGTGGTTGGTGGGGTATCAATACGGCTTCAGAAAAGCTGCATTGACTGCCCCCCAGTGCAGTTGCTCCATCCCCATTTAGGGCATCCTTGGGGCAGGCATTGCAGTTGCTGCAGCTTAGAGAAAAGGCAACTTGAGGTCACCTTATCCTGTTTGTCAGTTTAGCCCCTATATTTCAGAGGAAGGAACTGACAAAACCACCCTTGAGTCTTCCTTGCCTAAGAAAACACTATGAAATTTATGTGGTCACCATAAGTTGATGGGAGATTTGAAGGTGCGCGTGCGCGTGCACACATACACACACACACACTTTGGGGGGAAGCAGACGGGCGGCCCTGGGCTGCCCCCGGAAGCAGAGGATCAAGGCTGAGGCTGCTGGACACCTCAGCCCCGATCCTCCCTTTCGCTGCCTGCGAAAGGAGAGCTAAAATAGCACTTCTTCAGCAAGCCACGAAAGGAGTGCTGCAAGAGGCGGTGTTTGGTGTTTCTTCCAGCTCAGAGCGTTTGGACGCTGAGCCTGAAGGACGTAATCAGAACGCCTGTCATGTGGAGTGATGGGTGACTTTGCAGAGTGCCGTCTGCAAAGGGGGGTTGTAATTTTTGCAGCCCCTGGAGCCAGGTGGGCCATATCTTGCCCTAGGGTACCCAAAGGAGGTACAAAAGGATGAATTCTAGAGAGCACTACTTGTATTCTATGCATTCCTATTTACCAACCCTACTACTATGTCCTGCCCCCCGCCTCACTATTAATATTTTGGTAGCATAGGATGTAGGCTTTATGTGGCCCACTGCCAAACTATCTGGGGCCACATGTGCCCCACTATCTGTTTTGTGGGCCCTGACCTCTCCAGTCTCTCCAGGCTGCACTTTTTTGGCCACAAGCAAGGATGAACTGCCTCTCTTGGAAGGCTCTAAGAGCAGCAATTTGCCTTTTAAATAGCTCACAGTCACAGCTCTCCCTGTACTATTTAATATTCCTCCAAAAATACAGAAATTAATTTCTTTGGAGCATTTAGTGGGCAGTCCATGTGGTCCCTAGAAAGGCCCAGGACCTGAACTTTGACCCCTTGAACTGCAGTTAACTGAGGTATCAGCCATTCTTTATCATAAACACTTCTCTCCTGGCTTCCCTCCATCTTCTGGTATGTTGGCTGACCAAGCTTCAAGAAGGTAGTAATGCCTATCCTGTCCTCAACATCTGACCCTTCTTTGTCCCCTCTCAGTAGGTTGCTGTGCCCTCTTCAGCATCCCTTCTTATTAAAGGCTCCAGAGAAGCTGGAATCCTCATTGTTGAAATCTAACCCAACCCTCACAAAGACCTTAAAAGAGATGGATAGGGAAAGACTAATATGAGAATGTAAGACCTTCAAAGAGAGGGTTTTTCCCCCACCAGATACCCCAGGTCTTCAATTTCCTGACTCCTAGGGTCCGATATGGTCTATCTGGCTCCTGAACCTGGCAGAGACTGCAAAGTCTCTCTCTCTCTGTGTGTGTGCATGTGTACACCTTAAAATAGCACAGCTTACATGTTCCAGATGTTAGACTGGAATTCCCAGCATTTCTCAGCAACACCAGTTGACTACAACCAGCTAGAGGATGTTTGGACTTGCAGTCCAACATTATCTATACAGCCAAGTCCAACATGCTAACCACTACACTGGACTGTATTTTCTATGTGTATTAGCTGATCCAAATAATTGGGCATTAGAGTATGCACTAGAGACAGCAGGGAGAGAGAGAAGGAGAGAAAGTGAGGGAACTGGGAGCTGTAGTAAAGCAAAGCAGCTTCATTTATATACCGCTTCATATTGCCCTAAGGGATGTCTAAGAGGTTTACAACTGTAAGCTCATTGACCCACCAATAGTTGGGTACATATCATGCTATGGGATGTCTAAGTGTCGGAAGGATGCAGGCCTGAGTTGAGCCTGAGCCCTGGCTAGTATTGAACTTGCAACCTTGTGGTCTATGAGTGAGTGGCTGCAGTACAGGCATTTAACCACTGCGCCACCAGGGCTCTTTCCAAAAAAGTCCAAAAAAGACAACGTTTTCAAGCTCTGACAGATTTGGATCAGTACAACTGCATGAGTATTTGCAGTCCCTTCAGGGAGCTGCCTCTGAGGACAGTGTGTGTGTGTGTGTTCCCTGAGCTACCCAGAGCACTTCTTCAACAGACAATTTTGGTTGGATTGCAACATTTAAGGATCCATTTGAGACAAAGGAAAAGAGAAGCTCCTCCTCCCTTTCCCACATAGCCAACTGGACTGGAAATTGAATCTCACTGGCAATGGGACATCATCTTCAATGTATGTGAGGGTAGCAGGCAGGCCGCATGTCACCCTGTCCTTTTCTTTCATCTTGTTGCTAGCCAGAAGGCTCACTTGGCCTAATTCAGGGTGTGGTCTTCCAGATGTTGAAGGCATCCTACTGCTATGATCTCACCTTTTTGGACATGATGGCAGGATAGGACAGGGATTAATAGGAAGTGGAGCCCAACATCATCTGACAGGCCACAGGTTCTTGACCTAATGGTAAGGCCAGCTCTGAGTCACTATTATAAGGCAGAGTGCCTTCATCAGTTATATTTGATGTAGCCATTTTGGCCATGCAATCAAATTCCAAAATAGACTGTGATTATAACTTTATTAAAGATAAAGGTATTCCCTGTTGACAAGGTTGTCACGTCGTGTCCGACCGTAGGGGGCAGTGCTCATCTTCGTTACTAAGCCGGAGACCCAGAGTTGTCAGAGACTACTCTGTGATCATGGGGCCAGCATGATTGCATAGAACACTGTTTACCTTCCTACTGAGAAGTGGTAATTATTTATCTACTTGCATTTGCATACTTTCAAACTGCTAGGTTGGCAG
>JAIPUX010001880.1:28456988-28480660 GCA_020142125.1 Phrynosoma platyrhinos
GACGGAAATAATTTTTAAAGCAGCATTTAAATCTGGACTATTTTTTAATAAATAAGGTCCAAAACACAATGCAGAAATAAATGCGAGGGAACATGGGAGCTGTAGTTTGTTGTGTTTATAAGTGATAGTTTTCCTGCTAAGTACCTGCATGTCATAAGCATTTGAATTAAAATTACCATATTGAAATCAAATCTGATTTATTTTTTTTTTTTATTTGGTGTGTGTTGGAAGAGTATATCCCAAACTCTATATTTTAACTGGAAAAGTTGGGGGTCGTCTTATATGCCAGAGAATATGGTAGATTATGGGCTGATGCAGACCAGTTGTTTGGGGTGGTACAGAGCCACCTCAGGAAAAGGCGGATCAGGGCCGCAGCAATCCCACACCGTGGCCCCAATCCTCCCTTTTGCTGCCCCAAAAAGAGTGACAAAATGCCACTCCTTTTAGGGGTGGCAAAAGGTCGCCCTAAGAGCCGGCACCACTCAGGAGAGCATCCTGACACCATGTGCCATGCGTATAGACATGCGGCATCAGGACGGCGTTGGGCTGGGGCTGGGGTGGCCAGCATATGGCTGCCCTGCCCCAACTCTATCCCCAGGCCATCCCTTTGGGCCAGTCTGCAACGGCCCTATGCTAGCTTTCAATGCTTGCTGGCTTCTACATCAGGCAAAGATGTTAAAAATCAACTAGGAAAAGAATAGTGATGGTGTCGGAATCATGGTGCTTCATCTTGTTTGTTATGTTTGTTTAAAATGGACTGGAGGGGGTTAAGACTGGATGGAGGATTCTGGGAGTAACTTCTGCAAGTAATGAGAGACAGGCTATAGGAAAAGATGAAAACCTGCTGAGTTACACTGCAGTCTTTGAGCACACTGTATGTGGCACAAATGATGCTTGGTGAATGGGTAAAATGGACACCAGTGTTACTGAGGAATCTTGAAACTTAAGCACAGAGGAGTCCACTAGTTTTTCATTCAACCATCTTTGTAATTTGCAAATGGGCTCTGCATTTTTAATGCTGCAATAAAGTAGCTAGATCTTAGGAAAGGATAGCTTTTTAGCCCTTCTTTCTCTTGTTTGGAAGAGGAGTTGCTTGACTCATGCAATGCTAATAGCACTCCGGTATAAACCCTACTGTGTTCTGCCAAAGCATGCCATTCATTAGGCAAATTGACAAAAGAGCTGCATTGAATTTGCCATGATTAAAGATATTAATACATATTGCAAAATAAGAATAATAATGATAACAGTAATAATATAAAAGTCTTGCCTGGCTTGCAGCCAAAGTTTCCAAGCAGCAAAGAAGGAAATGAATAAATAATGTACTTATCTAGAAGGACTGCATGACTAGACTTCATTTGGAAACATAAATGTCTCCTTAGCATGGTAAACTAAGAATATGAGCTGAGAGTTGGTGAGCCGCTTTTTCAAAGTATGCCTTAGCTATCAACTTATTAAAAGACTTTAAGGACCCAGAAAGAGGAATTTAACCAACTTGTTGCTTGGCAGAAAAAAAAATCCTTGGTATCAAATGGACCTCTTACTTATGACAAGTGAGCTTGGGTAATGATGAGCTCATTATGCAAGGATGGCATTTTAGTTAGCTTTGTGTTCCAATATGTGGCACTTTCAAATGCTTTAACTTAAAAGTCGATTTTGTCCAATTTCTGCATTAAACTTCATTTGAACAAAAACCTTCACAAACATTAGCATTTAATTGCACGTCATAACAGATTTGATTGCAAAATACACATTTTAAACATATTTTTTCTGATTTGAGTTTCTTTCTTTCTTTTAAGCATATTATGTTGCTTGGCTTTCTTTCTTTTGTTGGAGCCATGAATTGCATCAAAACATTCAAGAAGTAAAAGCTGATAGAAACCCAAGTTCCAGTCCACATATTAGCCCAAATCAGGTCAGTTTGTAACAGAATGCACAATCATCTAGTGTTCAAGCAGCTGTGGAGCTTGATATAGACATAATTTATTGCTTGTTTCTTACATAGCTTAACTAAAAGTAGATATTTCATGGTCCAACCTAATAAGCTGTGGGTTCCCCCCAACACTTAAAAAGTGTGCATATATGTGCCTTCAAGTTGCCTGTTAACTTATAGTGACCCATGGATTTCACAGGGTTTTCTTAGGCAAGGAATACTCAGAGGTGGTTTTGCCACTTCCTTCCTCTGAAATCTAGTCTACACCATGTGGTATTCATTTGTGGTGTCCCGTCCAAGGACTAATCTGGACTGACCATGCTTTTCTTCCAGGATCACATGGGATATGGTGCCTTTTGGGTATTTAGGATCTTTGCTTAAATAAGAAGCATTCACAGGAAGCTCCTGCATGAATGGAAGCATGGCACAGGAAAACTTAGCCCTTTCCTTTCCATCTAGTTTTCCAATCAAAATACTGCCGAGCTAGTTAGCTAGTCAAAATCACACCCTGAACAGTTACTAGATGCGTATTTTAAAGGATAAATACACAACTGTAAGCCCTTGTGTGGCGGAAACAAACTTCAGGTGGAGAAAATCACTGGTGACAAAAGGGTTAAGAAGACCCTCCCTGCCTCAACTTCTTTGGTTAAAACTGCAGCTAGGGCTGCTTTTCAGTTGTTGTTTTTATAAAGATAAAGTCTCAATTACATTCATTTGTGCATAATACTTAGTTTGATCTTTATATTCAGCTCTGTATCTGAATATGCCTGTTTTGAATAGAAATAATCAAGTTTAAATTTCTATCCATCATATTTAAATTTAATGTCATTGTGACAATGGATAAGAAAGTTTTTTTGTCCCAGCTTAATTGTATTTAAGTGCTTCCTTTGACATTATCTGTGAACAGAATTTATAATAAATGGTTTTAGGGGGATTTAATATCTCAAATCCTCTGGCCATAAGTGCTCATACTTGGGGGGAAGCAGGTATGATTATTAGTATGTTGTAATATCATGCTGAGTCCTTAAGAATTGAAGATTTTGCTGGGCTGTACCATTTCAGATGACAGGTGGAGAAGATTTAAAAATAGTACAGGTTGAGTCTCCCTTATCTAAAATACTTGGGACTAGTGTTTGGAGTTTCTGTTTTTTTTGGGGGGGGGATTTTGGAATATTTGCATACACTTAAAAAGATATACTGGAGATGGGATCTAAGTCTAAACATGAAATCATTTATGTTTTGTATACTATCTTATACACATAGACTGAAGGTAATGTTTCTACATAATATTTTTAAATAATTTTGTTCATGAAACAAAGTTTGTGAACACTGAATGATAAAACAAGGTGTCACTATCTCATGTACATATATGGACAATTTTAGATTTTGGAGTATTTTGAATTTCAGAATTCTGGATAAAGGAGACTCATCTTGTACTGTATTAAGGACACAAAAATGTTTTGTACATTCTAATATGAGGTTGTTGTTGTTAACTGCCTTTGAGTTGCCCCGACTCCTGGTGACCTGATGGATGAAACATCTCCAAGGCCCCCTATCCTCCACTGCTCTATTTAGGTCCTGCAGAATCAGGCCCATGACTTCCCTGATTGAGTCTAGCCATCTGGCATGCAGTCTTTTTCTTTTTCTGTTATCTTCTATCTTCCCTAGAACTATTGTCTTTTCTAACAAGTCATGTGTCATTAATTTTTTAATCGCTTTTGCATGTGTCTTGCCTTCTTATGATGTGGCCAAAATACAACAGCTTCAGTTTTCTCATCTTGGCTTCCAAAGAGAGTTCAAGTTTGTCTGTTCTAGGATCCATTTGTTGGCTTTTTTGGCTTGCCATGATATCGTCTGCACTCTTCTCCAACACCACACATCAAATGAGTCTATTTTTTTTTTCCTGTTGGCTTTCTTTAGCTCTCACATCTTTTTTTTTTTTTGTAAAGAGATTTAAAAAAAAATTATTTACACTAAAAACAGAAACCAAACATATGCATAGTAAACAGTCATCGGAACATCCATATCACCAGATTAACCCCCCCTTAGTCTCTTATTCCTTGTTTCTTCTAATAGTCTATTTTTTTAGCTCTCACATCTGTACATGGTTATGAGAAATACAATGGCTTAGACAAGTCTAACTTTAGAGCTTAGTTGTATTTCTTTACACTTAGGATCTTGTCTAGTCCTTTCATGGTTGCCTTTCCTATTCATAGTCTTATTCTTATTTCTTTACTGTAGCTTCTGTTCTGATGAATGATCAATCCATCTGATCTAAGGTATGGGAAATCTTTATTTTAATTTCTTCATGAACTAGGCTGAATTTATGTAGATCCTCTGTGGTCATTATTTTTGTTTTCTTTAAATTCACCAGTAGTTCACCTGCCTTTGCACTCTCTTCTTTGACCTTCCTTAGTAACCTTAGTAGCCTTCTGAGTCTAAACCTTATTATCCCAGACCAGGCCCCTCATCACCCCTCATATTTAATACTGAGTTAATATTAAAAGGGACGCTGGGGTGAGAGACCTAGGAATGACTCTGCTGTGGATGCCTGATCTCTTTATACTTGGAAAACTGGTATGTGCTAGCAAGGGAATTAGAAGGCAAGCTTCCACCTTGCTTTCTGGAATTCAGAGTTTATCTTTGTATGGTTCTTCATTCCATGTATCATTAATTTTTTAAACCTCTTTTGCATAGCTCTTCATGTATTGCTTCCATCATCTTTTTATTTCTTCTTGATCTTGTAGTATGTTCCTCTTCTTATCATAGAGTATCCCCACCCTTGGTTTGAAATTTCCTTTGAGTCCCCAGATCTTGTGGAACAGGTCTCTCATTCTTTCTTCCTTGTTGTCATCTTCTATTTCTCTGCATTGCTTATTACAGTAATTTTCTTTATCCTTGTGCACTAATTGTTGGACAGTTTCATTCATGGCTTTAGTTTTATTCCTATCTTCCTTTTCTTTTGCTTCTCTTCTTTCCTTTACTGCTTCATCTGTTATCCATTGTTTCTTCTTTTTCTTTTTGGCCACTGATAGTTTCCGCATTCTTCCTTGATATGTCCTTGCCTTCTGACCATAGTTCTTCTGGTTCCTGACTGATTATCCTTAATAACACAATTCTATTTCTTACATTGTCTGTAAATTCTGTTGATATATTGTTCAGATCATACTTTGGTATGATGACAGTTTTTGTTTTCTTCTTCAGCTTTTTTTTTTTTTTTTGGATATAAGTAGTTCATGAGCTGTTCCAAAGTCAATGCGTGGTCTAGTTTTGGCTGCAAGAATAGAGCTTCTCCATTTTATGAGGGTACATATCCTTATACATACCAGGTAACCATGTAAGTGGTTATTTTGTTCAGTGGTCTCCTCTGCTGTGATAATAATCAGGAATGGTGAACTTCCTTATTTCATGAGAACAAGTAAACCAGGGACAACCAGTGGAGCCATGACAAATTCATGCAGTAAGGGCCATAATGACTTAGAGTAGATTAAACAGTAAGAGAAAGAAAGAAAGTCAAGACTCATAGCTCATTATACTAGGCCTTTTTAGATTGCTAGTGAAGAAAACAGGATTTTTGCTTCCTTCACCCCATCTATAAAGTCTTCCCACCCCTGGCACTGATTTAATGGACCAGTGAGATGTGAAGTTGTTTGTCTATTTATGTGTGAGAGAAAGACAGCAGTACAAGTTCATATGAAGTCTTCTTGCACAAACGATCACGTGGCACCATAAAAACTATCAGGTTTACAAACTGTTACACTAGCAGGGGTAGCCAAACTGTCCCCTTTAAGAGCCGAGGGACTTCAGCTCCCAGAAGCCTCAGCCATGTTGGCCAATAGTCTGGGATGTTGGCCAATAGTCTGGGATTCTGGGAGCTGAAGTCCCAGAAGGGGACAATTTGCCTACCCCTGCACTACAGCTTTCAGAGATCCATGTGTAACCTTTTCAATAGCCCAGAATTAAGATTTCTGCTCTTCTAATGATATTCCAAGACTTTCCCATAAGTGAGATAATAGATGGCTGATACAAGACATCTCCCTCTGAGAGTGTAAGTTGATATTTAAAACCTTACCATAAGTGGTAAAACCACAGACTTTCCTCTAATGTTCATTTTGCTCATTAAAAAGTATTTTTCATTTACACATTTCTCCTTGGTGTCTCACACTTCTCAGCTACATTATTTGCATACAAGTCAAGATACCGGGAGAGCTAGTGCGGTGTAGTGATGTGAGCATTGGATTTCAGCTCTGGAGACCACGGTTTGAATTCCCACTTGGCCAAAGTGATTTTGGGCAAGTCACACTCTCTCAGCCTCAGAGGAAGGCAAAGGCAAACCCCCCCCTTTGCCAAGAAAACCCTGTAATAGGTTTGCGTTGGAATAAATCAGAAACTGATTGAAAGCTCACAACACACACACACACAATCCCAGCTCAGATTATATCACACTGAAATGAAAAGAAGCTTCATGTTGAGCTCATTATGAGGTGGAACATTTCATCTTGCACTAATAGGTTATGTTCTGTGTTGTGACTGAATTTTTAAGACACAATCTACATCCCACTGAATTCAACTGCTGCTGCTTTAAGGGGTCTCCTTTGCATTCATATTGTATCAATTACCATTAAGGCTGCAGTCCTCAACCTCATTTCCTATCCCACAGGAATCTTCTTGAAATGAATGAGATTGCAGCTGGATTAAAAACTGTTTTTGAATCTGCTCATAAAGTATGTCAACAATCTACCTCAAGCAACATTACAACCATAGGACTATTACAATTTTTGGAAGATATATTTTATGTGATTTAGAAACTCTTTATTCCAAGATAATTTTCATTATTATTCAACAGTTTTAAATGTTTACATCCTTCCTAAAAGAACAACAATAAAAATGTTTTTGAATTAAAATAATTGTAACTGAGTCAGAATAATTCAGGCCATTGTATTCTCAATTACCATGTATGGATGTGAGAGCTGGACAGTAAAGGAAGGAGATGGAAAGAAAAACTCATTTGAAATGTGGTGCTGGAGAAGAGTGCTGGAGAAGGGTACCATGGACAGCCAAGAAGACAAACAAATGGGTTCTTGAACAGATCAGACCAGGGCTGTCCTTAAGATGATCAAGTTGAGACTACTGTATCATACTTTGGCCACATAATGAGAAGGCATGGATCACTAGAAAAAACAACAGTGCTAGGAAAGGTAGAGGGTAGTAGAAAAAGAGGAAGACCGCATACCAGATGGATAGACTCAATCAGGCGGGTTATGGGGAAGGGCTTGCAAGGTTTGGGCAAAGCAGTGGAATATAGGGATTCTTGGAGATGTCTCATCCACAGGGTTGCCATGATCCAGAGTTGACTCAAGGGCAGCTAACAACAAAAAAATTCACACAGTACAGTCAGCCCTCTATATCCTTGTATTTTTTATCCGTGGATTCAAGCATCCATGGCTTGAAAATATTCTCTCTCTTTCTCTCTCCTCCAAAACCAAAACTTGATTTTGCCATTTTATATAAGGGACACCATTTTACTATGCCATTGTATTTAATGGGACTTCAGCACCCATGGGAGCTCCTGGAAACAAATTTCAGCAGACACCAAGGGTTCACTATATGAATATAAAAAATAGGTGTGAATTTATAAACACTCCTTTTTTGTGGTACAAAAAAAGACCTCACCATAGTGGTATCAAGATAAGTGAATGGCCAGAAGCAAAGGGGAGCAAAAATTCAGAACAAGGTTCCTATCATCCTACTGGGATTACTTATTTTTGATAACTTTCTTTAAAGCCAGGATATTTTGGTGGACAACTGTAGAAAATTCTTATATCAAAATGGCTGTATAAAAACTCTGGCGGTAGTCTTGCTACCTGCTACCAGAGAGATTGTGCTACCAGAAGGTTTTGCTTTACTATCAGAAGCATTGGCTACCAGAATTATTGTTCTTCCACAGTATTCATTTATTTGCTACTTGCTTGTTACTCATCATTAATATAACAACCTTACTGTGAAGAATAAAGAGAACATTACTTACCATCTGTGAAATGTAGTCCACCAGCCTCCATTTACTACTACTTATTTTCTGCAGCAGAGACCAGAAGGACTTGGCATAACATTTGGACTTTAATTGAGAAACTCTGTTTTATTTATTATTTTGTAGGGGTATTTTATGATGTTCACTGTTAGCTACATCAATTGTTGTTATAAAATATAATTCAGTACCATGTTTAAGTGGTGGTTCCATTTATTTTGGATATATTTAGCTAACATACTATATCTCAGTACTTCGTTAGTTTATCCTTTTATCTTTGGGATAGAATCATGCACCTTTCCTGAGCAACCTGGAAGATGTATCAGTGTAATTTTTTTTTTAAAAAAAATTATATATACACTTGCTTTTCTTTTTTTAAAAAAGGGTTCACTCCAGTATCAAGAAGTTTTTAAAGATGTAAAGCATGATATGAAGTGGTATATAAATGAAGCTGCTTTGCTTTGCTTTAAATGAATAAGACAAATAAGATTAATGCCCATGTGCAATGCCATACTATACATTTGTGTTAAGATTAACCATGGAACTTATTCCTACATAAGTGATCATACAGTTGGTTCTAGACAGAACATTTAGTTTGCAACCATCATGTTGTTTGCCAACTTTGGGTCTCACCTCCCAACCCGATTTCTATTTTCCCACTGCTTCATCCATTTCCTTTCTCTTTTCATGTAAAAACTGTTGAAGATGGAAGGATGGAACTGCTGCTGCGGGATGTGTAATGACAGGACTGTCCATCTGGGAGCGCCCCAATTCTACAGCCCTTTTCTTTCTTCTGTTGCACAGTTATGACAGTGCGTTGGTTCATTTTCCTTTTATGAATCATATAACAATGATTGCTGCCATTATTATATGGCGTGGTCTTAACCACAATAGAAAAAACCCTTTTCTATTCTTATAAACTGCCAACTGACAGCAAACGGTTCTATATTTGAGTTATCTATATTTGATTTAACTTTGTAAAAAGAAGATATGAATTCAGTAAAATTAGGTTATCTTCAGAGTACCCAATTCGGGATAGTCTCTCAGCCTGAAAAGGAACACAAAGCTAATTTCTGTTCATATATATTTCCAACAAGGTTTCCTTTTCAAGAACTAGTTTAGTGTTCAGCTAGAGACACAAGGAACAAATTTAAAAGAACAGATGAACCATATATGTTATTTGAGGAAGATATTTCAAATGCTTCACACTTCAAAGTGTTCAGTTTTAAAACAATAATCCTCAAATTGCTGCAGATCTTATCTAGAAGATGCTGACTACCTTGGGAAGAGAAACTCCTGAACTAGCATATTCATATTTATTATTATTGTTCAGCATCTGTATGTTGCCCAGTAAAATGTTCTCTGGCAACTATAGAACATTAAAGTTTAATGATATCTAGTCAACAATCAATGGCAGCTGGTGGCTTCCACTTCAATGGGATGGTGAAACAACTCTGGATTTAAGGAGCTATCCAAGGTACTGACCACTGTCTCCAAAACAGGTTCAGCACTTGGATGCTCATTCAAGATTGGACTAGAATCCAAAGTGGAGTCACTGTTGCACTGACATGGAAACCAAAAGCTGGCACTGTCAGCAGTCATTAGAACAATAAAAAGCAACAGCAGCAGTCAATAAAACAGTGTAAGAACAGAGCCTGACTTTCAGTATATTAAAAAGGCATAGATCTTATAAGCATTGTTTTTTTTAAAAAAAAGGTCTTCATCCAACAGTGATTAAAAAGTATCAGATGAGCAACTCTGTAGAAGACTTTCTATAACTAGGGTGACACATCAAAGAACCCCTGCCCCTACTAGCCACCAATCACATATCACTTGATGATAGCATTCAGAGAAGAACTTAAAAACATGGTGATCACTGTCTTTGGGGCATGCAAGGGAGCTGCCTCAGACAGCAGATTTAGGATATGATAGGAAGAGGCAGCAAATTGTTAGGCATTTACAATTGTATTTTTACTACCATGAAGGAGAAGACATGCTTGTTAGATTTCCTACCCTGAGCAGCAAAAGAATTTGACCAGCTTACACTATTAACCACTTTGACAAAGGTGGCAAAATGTATTAGGTTAGCCCTGCCTCCATAGGGTATCTCAGCTGGGCATGCAAGGATGAGTGAGAGGAGATGTCTTTCTAGTTGACTGCATTTTGTGGCCATTGAAATGACCAATGCTGGTTGCTCTTTCTTTGAGATGGGCACTTCAGAGGGTTAGGGGGCCACACCTGCCCCATTTGCACAGCCATCCTGCAGTTCTGTACTCACCCTGGTCAACCCTCTCTCCTTCCATCCATTTCTTTCTTTTTGAGATCTGGAAGTGGCCAGAAATTTACTTCTGGTTTTGGAAAGAAGGGCTATTTGAGTCCTAAAACAGGCCCCAGGAATTTTTTTTTAAAATATGTAAATGGCCAAATATGTTCTTTTACAGACCCTTGGCAATTTTAAAGTGAATGTCTTTGCAGAGACATTTGGAGGCGGGTATCTTGGGGTTTTGGTGGACCACATATGAGGCAAGGCTGGTGACATCATTGTGAAGCAGACAAAAAGCCTTGCTAGGGTACCCTGATACAGCTGGCTCTTTTATAGGTGCCAAGAAGGCCAGAAGCACCAGCACTACCTGGGAAACCTGCAGAAACCAGGTGGACTAGATGAAGACAGGAGATGGGTGCTGGGAGACAATGTTAACTGGGTTATATCCTGTAGCTGTTACCCACCTGGTTTTTTTAGGGACTATTTATTTCATTCAATAGGTTGTCCATGCCATCATATTCCCAGTTTCTATATATGGTTGTGAAAGCTGGACAATGAAGAAAGCTTATATGAAGAAAATCAAATATATATATATATATATATATATATATATATATATATATATATATATGAGATAATGCAGACTTAACAATATATTTCTGAGGGTTTGCTCCCAATTTAAGGTAGTAAGTAAAGCATGAAGACTTAAGGCAGAGATGATAGTCATATGATCCTCCAGACATTCATGGACTGTAGCTTCCAGCATTCCTCACCATTGGGTATGCTAGCTAAAGCTGCTAGGACTTGATCAACATTTGAAGAGTTTTGTAAGATTTATCTCTGCCTTAAAGTTTTTCAAAGGGTCTAAGCTCCTGCTGAAATCTGATTCTGAAAGCATTCAGCATGATTTGCAAAAGCATACTATACTTTCTTGAAGCCTTTGCCCTGTTTCCCTGCTTCTTCTCCACCCCATTCATTTTCTCCATGAAGTCTGATTGGAGTCTTTTTATTCCTGCCAATTCATCATTTGCATCTGGCACTATGCTTCTAAGTATGACACAATAGCTTTATAATCGCTTTTGTATAGCTCTAGTTAAGATTCAAACACAAAAGCCCTCAGTCACAATAAAAAATGTTCCTCATAGAGAAGACCTTGCCTTAGGAGAATGAGATAAAATAGATAATGAATTGTAGTGAACTCAGATCTGTTTTCAAGTTACTGTTAGCTGTTGAAAGCATGTTTAGATAAAAGTGTTTGAACAGAGATGCTTAATGGGTGCATGAGTAACATTGTTTTCCTGTGAATATTATCTGTAAATTCTTCACTAATCCTACAGAACCAATATTTCTAAAAAAATATTTCTAAATAAATAAATAAAAAATCTCTTGGATCTTAGATTTCATGCAAAATCATATGACATCCAAGGAACAGTAACAATTTAGGATTTGTTGAGAATGAAAAACTTATGTGTAAACTACCATGAATAAGCTTATAAAGGGAAAACTGAAATATTTTAATGAAAGATATTTCCTAATGGGATGTGTGTTTGTGTGTTTATCTATGCAAAGGGATCTTGTAGCACCTTTGAGACTTAAGAGCCTTATTGCAAGCTGAGACACAATGCTAGAGAAGTGGCTTTTCCCTTGCCTCTGCATGCTGTCACAGCACTTCTATTCTCCTTCCTATGGGTTTTGTTGTTGTTAACTGGACCCATGGTGTCAATCTGGACCCATGGTGACCCTATGGATGAGACATCTCTAGGCCCCTCTGTCCTATACTGCTCTGCCCAGCTCCTGCAAACTCATATTCATGGTCTCTTTAATAAAGTCCATCCATCTAGCATGTGGCCTTCCTCTCTTTCTACTTCCCTCCACCTTTCCTATCATTATTGTCTTTGCCAATGATTCATGCCTTCTCATGATGTGTCCAAAGTATGACAGTCTAAGTCTTGTCATCTTGGCTTCTAGGGATATCTCTAGCTTGATCTGTTCTAGGACCCATTTGTTTGTCTTTTTGGCTGTCCGTGGAATCCTCAACACTCTTCATACATGGTAATAGGAGGTGGTCATAAAAGCATGCCTTTTGCCAAATGGATTTTTCCAGTGTAGCAAAAGACACACTTTTATGACAGAAGAGAATGGAAGTGCTTTTGATGGCATGTGAAGAGGCAAAGAGAAAGCTGCTTCTCTGCTCTTCCATCTCAACTTTCTTTTGTCATGTGATAAGGTTCTAACACAGGGAAAGACACTGTAGCATAAGCATTTGTAGAGCTAGTCTGCTTCCTCAAATGCATAGATTGTGCATGCCATCATATTCCCAGTTTCTATATATGGTTGTGAAAGCTGGATAATGAAGAAAGCTTATATGAAGAAAATTGAATAATTTAAAGCCAAGATGACTAAACTGCTAAACTGAGACTATTATATTTTGGCCATATCACCAAATAGACCCTTGGGATCCCCTGCACTCTTCTCCTGTACCACATCTGAGTTGCATCACTGTCCAGCTCTAACACCCATACATGATGATGGAGAATTCTGTGGCTTTGATGATTCTGATTTTAGTGTTCATTTGTATGTCTTCACGCTTTAGGCTCTTATCTAGTTCCTTGATAGCTACCCTTCCCATTCCTAGTCTTATTTCTTGACTGCAGTCACCATTCTGATTAATGTTTGATTCTATGAGTTAAGCAATAGTTATCACTCAGATGGTATATTGATGAAATTTTGTCAGTGTCTTCATCACCAAGTGACTTTTTCTTTTCTCAAAAATGAAAAATCTGTTGTGGGGTTGCTGATTTGACAACATAGATGATGTCATTCATGAAGTGGAAGAGTGGTTTAAGGTGCCACCTGCAGACTTCTACAAATAATGGTATTTGGAGGGTTAAGACCTGCTGGGAAAAATGTGTAAATCTGGATGGTGACTATGTAGAGCTAAAGGCCTTTGCAGACTGCCAGAAATAGTGCACATTAAATTGAGGCACTGCCCTGGCTCAGTGCTAGGGAATAATGGGAACTGTAATTTATTGTGGCACCAGAGCTCTCTGATAGAGAAGGCTCAATGTCTCAGAAAAAAAATACAATTCTCATGATTCCCTAGCACTGAGCCAGGGCAGTGCCTCAATTTAATGTGCACTATTTCTGGCAGTCTGCAAAGGCTCTAAGTTAACAACTACAAATCAAAACAACCTTTCCATCATTTTTTTAAAAGGTGATAATTAAAACTTTATGATACCCCCTTGTAGGTAGTGAAACTCTTTAACTATTTTGGTTTCTTCATTGTCTAGGTTGAATTTATGTATGTCTTCCATGTTCATTATTTCATTTAATACAGGAATTTATATTTCTATTCTTATGGGACAAGAAGCAATTCAGAAGAAGAGATTTATAACAAAAAGAGCTCATAAGGGAAAAGGAGCAAGAATCTCCTCTGCTTTTCTGTTTTTAAATTTTAAAAGTTAAAATTTATAAAATGTAGGCAGCATCGTTACAGCAGTAGAAGACCAGAACAGGAAAGGAGAGAGTCAAGTGGCTCTTAATCCTTTTAAAAATAATATAATAATGGTAATAAATGCAACAACAGCAACAGCAATTGAGACAAAATTCATGACTGAGTATTATGTATACTTTGCCCTACAATGACATCTAAATTGTGGTGTTGTCTCGGCATTCATCTATTTTCTGTTTTCCCTAGAGTATCTTCCTGTTCTTCATTTTAAAAACAAACAAACAGGTATTTGTTGTCGAGACCAATGCACAATTTGTGCCTTTGAGAGACAATTTGTTCTGCTGTTGTTCCCATTATCTCAAATACAGAGTCCATACAGAATATGACTACTCTCTGCAATGGATTGGAGGGGCTAAGCAACCTGGCAAAAATGGCTAAAACACAATGTCGAAAGAGATGTACTTAAAGAGACACAAATAATTCTGAATTCTCTAAACAATCAACTCCCTTCTTTTTTTACTGTAAACATTCTAGAACAGTTTGGAAGAGTTTTGAGCAATCTCTTAAGGCTTTCGTCATTGAAATCTCTCTCCATCCCCCCCAAAAAACCTAAGAGATACCAGGGGATATCGTAAAGTAATAATTATCACCCAGATGTTATTATAGTATATTGATGAAATTTTGTCAGTGTCATCATTGGTCCCTAAGTGCATGATGTTCAGAAAATCAGCTTATTGTGCCTTTATTTTTGTTACAGGTTGTGCCAGAAGTGACTAAAGTGTAAGATGGAGAAGTATGAGGGGGTATTGTAAAGTAATAATTATCACACAGATAATTATAGTATATTGATGAAATTCTGGTATATTGATGAAATTTTTGTCAGTGTCATCATCACCAAGTGACTTTTTCTTTTCCGAAAAATGAAAAATCTGTTGCGGGCTTGCTGATTTGACAACACAGATGACGTCATTCATGAAGTGGAAGAGTGGTTTAAGAAGCAATCTGCAGACTTCTAGTACTGCTAATGGTATTCAGAAGGTCAAGAAACACTTGATGGTGACTATGTAGAGATAAGTTAACAACTACAAAACAAAACAATATTTCTATCATTTTAAAAGTAGATCAAAAAGTAAGATGGCAGAGGATTAATTGAGTCTGTCTCTGCCAAATCAGGACAGTTGGAAGGTAAAGTGAAATACACAATGAAACATCTCACCTCTCTCACTTTCTGTACAATGTTTGACACTATAAGAGCTTGTCTACCCAATGAAAAAGTTTGTACTCATTTCATTTCCACTTCTGTAGGCACACACAATGTATGACTGGTTTCATATTGAAATAACTTCTTTTATGCATGATTATGAATGATACGAACTCACTTTTTACTCTGTAGTTTTAAGAAAAACAGAATTTTTTTACATGTGTGTCAGGAATCTGGGAATAGTTTGGCAAGCTTGATGTATGTCACCATTTTAAAAAAATGTTCAAAGCATAGTAACCAAAGGCTAGCAGTGCTTCTAAAATGGAGGCATGTTTAGTATTTTAGACACTTTTAAAAATATAAAATCACCCCTCTGTATTTGCAGTGGTTGGGACATTCAGCCAACTGTGCACTCTCTCACTCATTTACTCATTGGTTTATTGGCTCATTCACTTACTTGGTGAGGGGGAGGAAAAGGGAGAGGTTAGCCCAATTTACCATTAGATCGGTTAGCTCTGATGCACCATGGGGAATAAGGCTACCCATCTCTTTTGCTGAAACTGCCGGCAATGGAGTGCTTTACCTTGGCTGCCAATCCCTTCCAAGCCAAGCCCAGCCATGAGATCAATGGTGAGAAGGTAGATCAGTCAACTTCCTCATCATTGCTTATCTTTGGAGCCTCTTCGCCAGTGGGGCTCTGTTGGGCAGGGGTGGAAGCAACTGGGGTGCAGCGCTCCAGTGCTGGCAACAAGCAGTTTCCATCCTGTGTTTGTGTATATGTGTGTGTGCATCAGGAAATATTAAAAATCAAATTTTAAAAAAAACCAACAGATAGTCAGGGAGGGGATAAGGAGCCATTTAGTCTTCCCCCCCTTACTGGTGATCACTCACTAGGACATGAATTAGGGAAGAAGATTGGATGCAGGAGGCAACCAATGAGAATGCAAGCTGGAAAATAAGGCTATTGGTTGATAGGTTGTGGTATACAGGAAAGAAAAAAGTGCTTCCCTTTTGTACTGATTTGAATTTGGGCATGAGAATGTATCACAGTCAGTACAACTTGAGCCTGGTTTATTTCAAATAGGTGTCACAGTAATGAGGTCATTGTGGGGTCACTGTGGACTAGGAAAATGTGAAGTGGTGCTGATTTTTTTGTCAGTGCAGATCCACATCAAGACAGCTTTCAGAATACTGAATAATGCAGAACATTAAATGCATCCAATATAACTCACTTTCATGTTTGTTTGTTTTTTAAAATGCAGACTGCATCAGCTGAGATAGTGCACCAGTGGGAGATCTCCCCGTAGGCCAGAAGAATGTAGAATACAAATGTAAATTCCAAATTATCTTTGTGTGGTAGATGGGACACATTTTTTCCACAATGTAAGCCACTGCAGGCTTGGGGGGGGGAAATTGTTTCAGAAAATATGCACATTTTCATGAGTTCATTTTTCTGCTTGCACCGTCTGTAAAAAGCAGAATATTGGAAAATAGGATACCCTTGCTCTTTCTGTAGGAGCCCTCTGTGTATTTCCAGCACTGTGTTTGTGGCTGTGTTTCTTTGTGCCTTTTTGTGTTTCCATAATTAAGTAAAGCTTATTTTGCCAATTTTTTTTGTTTTGGACTCAGTCATAAAAACTAATTGTTGTTACTCAAGAGCTAATCTGGCCTCAGATATTTTGTTGCCTATGGAAGAGCAATAAATCCCCTCCACCTGGGTCTAGTAATATTTTTTTTGGGAGGGGGCTTTTTGATCACCTCCCAAAATCCTTCAGCCTGCATAAAATCTTTTAAATTTTTCTAACTTTTGAAGTCAAGGTGTGCATATTATCAAAGGCTAGTAAAGTTATTTTTGAAACTTGAGGCAGAAAAATCTGACAAGCAGTTTTCTTTCTTTTCTTGGTAACAGAAAATTCTATAATATTAAAATACAAGTAAGGAGTTTATCGCATTAAAAAAAAAAAGCAACTTACCCCTGCCATGATAAAGTTGCTTATGGGATGCAGGTAGAAATTATCTCATGAAAAACGCTGCTGATGCCACCGGGCGATGGCATCTCAGCTAAATCCTGGCTCCCAGTTGCGCTCAGCTGGCCAATTTGCAAAGACAGAAAGCTCCTGACTTTGCAAATCAGCCAGCTGAGCATGGCTGGGAGCCTGGATTTAGCTGGGATGCAGTCGCCCAGTGGCATCAGCGGCATTTTCCATGTGATAATTCCCATATGCATCCCGTAAATGACTTTATTCCAGCAGGAGTAAGTCACACTTTTTTTAATGGGATAAACTCCTAACAATTTGATGCCCTATATTAGCTGCCTGAGAAGGTAGCCTCACTCTGTCTAACAGCACTTATGAACATGTTCACAGAGAGCAAGTTGAGTTTTTTTCTGTTTATAGATTCCCCCCCCCCCCCATGTGCAAAAAGATTTAAAACCTAGCTACTTACTGCATATATGCTGGGAATTTAACTATGGATCATTAATGCTGCTGCAAGGAGGAAATGCAAAATGAGCCAGTTGAACTGCTGCTCCTTGTACTTGCTTCTACATTTTATTCTTGCTGAACTCTGTGCTTTCAACATCTTCTTTCAATACCAGATTGTAGGATTCCTTAATCTTTTTAGCTCTCCATATTTCAAATTGAATATGTGATTGAGCCAACCATGAAGCTAAATGAGACATGAAAGTAATAGAGGTGTGTGTGTGTGCATGCACATGCAATTGTGCTATTGCAGATCCCAATATAAAGCCCAGGAGCAAAGTGGAAATTTAAAACCCAGCTTATATGCATCCAGAAGAGCTTAGTTCCCTCTCCTTGCCATGCTGTACTTTCGGTCTTCACACAAGGTTACTACTTCATATGAAATCCATGTCAGTAGCATGATGAATCTGCTGTGGGTTTCAGTCTGAACTTTAAAGCAATGAGACAAAGTTCTGAACCTATTTTGGGACTAGAGTCAGCACCTTGGATAGCTCCCTTCAAGTTCATTCTGAAACCTGGAGCAGATTCACTGTCTGCTCACATGGAGGCCATCAGCTGCCACTGGCATTAAGCTGTGTTGTAGTTATGTGTAGTAATAATAATAATAATAATAATAATAATAATAATAATAATAATAATAATAATAATAATTTGATACGCCGCCCTTCTGAGCGCAATCGAGGCGGCTAACAAGATAAAAACATCATACTAGCTAAGAACAATTCCCCCCCCTCCCCCCACCCTTTGCTGCCTGTGCTCAGTGAATGGAGCTGGCAAATAATGTGAACTAGAGAGGAAAGGCTTCTGTGTCAAGAATTTGGTGGATGGGGTGTCTGCTTGTTATGGGAAAATGGCATGTTAATGCTACTCCACTACACACCTTATGGGTGGGACTGGGGAATTTGCCATTACCTCTTAATGCAGAAATGGAGAATATTAAGTTCTGTGAAAACTGCAGTTCCTATTATCCCAGACCATTAGCTAAACAAGTTGGAACTGACTGGCACTGCAGTTCAATAGCAATTTCTGGAAGGTCAGTTCTTCCCCATTTATGCCTTAAAGGAAGCGAGTGTGAAGGAAAGTTTGGGGCAGGCATGGCTAGGTCTGTTTCAGGCCCTTCTGCCTTATCCTTTTTGCAGTTTTCTTGGTCCCCCTCTTTAGTATCTTTGTTTCAAGGATTCCTGGAAGCAAGCAAATGATTGGGAAAAGAGATGGCTGCTTTGTGTCCCCTCTTGCACTTTCGGTAATGAAAAAGGGACAGAAAACATTCCAACAGAATTTAAAGAAAATATGAAAAACTGATTTATACTATTAAGTTTAGTTGACTGGGAACCAGAAGAACTATGGACAGAAGTCAGGGACATAATCAAAGAGGAAGGCAGAAAGATGATAACTGTGGCCAAAAAAGAAGGAAAAGAAACTATAGGTGACAGATGAAATGCTTCAAGTGGTTAAAGAAGGATGAGAAGCAAAGGCAAAGGGAGACAGGACTAAAATCAGAACCATGAATGCTACCATCCAACAATCATTGCAGAAGGACAAAGAGAATTTCTATAATAATCAACGCAGAGAAATGGAAGCCAATCACAAAAAAGAAAGAGCAAGATTCCACAAGATGTGGAAATTCAAAGAGAAATGTAAACCAAAGGTGGGGATTCTCTACGATCAGAAGGAGAACATAATATATGATCAAGATGATTTTTTTTAAAAAAAGAAACACAATGGAAACAATACACAGAAGAGCTACATAAAAATGTGAAAGGATAAATGACACATAAAAAAAGAAACATATGAAGATGAAATACAAATTTTGGAAAGTGAAATGAAAGCCACACTCAAAGCAATTCAGAATAATAAATCACCAGGGACAGATGACATACCAGTAGAAATGCTACAATCCACAAAGGCAGAATCAGGTTCAGTACTGATTACAATCTGCCAAAAATATGGAAAAGAAAATAGTGGGCTACAGACTGGAAATGATCAATATACATTCTTATATACAAAAAAAGGAAACACAAAAGATTGTAGTAACTACAGGACCATTGCACTAATCTTCCATGCAAGCAATGTCATGCTCAAAATTCTGCAGCAGAACTCCTAACATATATGGATTAAGAAATCTAAATTCAAGCTCAATTCAGGAAAGAAAGAGGCACTAGGGATCACATCCAAACAGATGTTGCATAATGGAGCACACCAGGGAATTCCAAATGAAAATCTATATGTGCTTTATTGACTACAGCAAAGCCTTTGACTGCATAGATCATGAAAAGCTATGGATGGTCTCAAAGAAATGGGAGTACCACTATATTTGATTATCCTGATGTGTAACTTACGTATCCTCAAGTCAAGAAGCTGCTGTCAGAACTGAGTACAGACAAACAATGTTTCCCAGTCGGCAAAGGTGTCAGGCAAGGCTGCGTACTATCACCCTATCTATTGAACCTGTATGCAGATGATACAATACTGCTAGCAGAAACCAACAAAGACCTGGAGCAATTACTGAAGAGGGTCAAGGAGGAAAGTGCTAAGATAGGCTTGAAGTTAAACACTAAGAAAGCAAAAATAGTGACCATGGAGGATCTACAAGAATGTATCCTAGATAATGAGAAAATTGAAATTCCCATAGTGTGGACCAAACATTGAGCAGAAGAGAGACTGCAGTCAAGAAATTAGAAGAAGGCTAAGATTGGGAATGGCAGCTATGAAAGAACTGGACAAGATCCTAAAGTGTAAAGATATAACTATGAAAACTAAAGTGAGGATTGTCCAAGCCATCACATTTTCCATCATCATGTACAGATGTCAGAGCTGGACAGTGAAGAAAACCAACAGAAAGAAAATGAATTTATTTGAGAGATGGTGCTTGAGAAGATTGCTGAGAATACTGTGGACAGCCAAAAACACAAACAAATGGGTCTTAGGACAGATCAAGCCTAAATTTTCCCTGGAAATCATACTTTGGCCGCATCATGAGAAGGCATAAAATGCAATAATGCCAAGAAAGGGATAGGGCAGGAAAAAGAGTGGAAGACCATATGCCAGATGGATAGACAGTTATTAGAGAGGCCATGGACCTGAGCCTGCAGGACCTGAGCAGAGCAAAGGATGACAGGAGGTCTTGGAGAGGTCTCATTCACAGGGTTGCCAAGAGTTAAGCTTGACTTGAGGGCTGATAACAAATAGGGATGCTAGAGCACCTGCTGCTGCTATTGTTATCTTCCTTGTCTTCCTCTTGTCTTTCTTTCATGGGTGCTGAAGGAAGCCCCACTAAAGTAGGCCAATGAGTATGGAAAAGAGGAACAAGAGATGGTCATATAGGGAGGAGGAACAGGGAGGAGAAGTACAGCTTCCTGTGGGCAGTTGTCAGAGCAGCTTATTTTGGCTGCTGTGGTTTGCTGTTGAAATTTGGCAGCCAATCATAGTGGTTGGAAAAAAGGTACATCAGAATGGAGAGGTTTTGGGAAGGAAACAGGGAGAAACTGGAAGGGGGCCTTTGAAGAGACTTGGAGTCTGTGTTCAACCCATGTGTTGAGTTCTGGGGATGGGAGCAATAGTATAAAACAGGAGTAGGCAACCTTTCCCCTTTAAGGGCCAAGGGACCTCAGCTCCCAGAATCCCAGGAGCTATTGGCCAATATGGGACTATTGGCCAACATGGCTGAGGCTTCTGGGAGCTGAAGTCCCTCAGCCCTTAAAGGGGACAGGCTGCCTACCCCTGGTATAAAATGATGAAGTGCAGTGAGGCAGCAAGGACTGACATCTGATAAAAGATTCAGGAATTTAATATAATCTGGCTATGCAATCTGCACATATGAGGACATAAACACCATAACAGGCTGAAAGCTGCAGCTTCACTGAAAGCAATGAGAGTTGCTTTGAGATAAATGTAAGGAGGATTGGGCTGTAAGATTCAAAAGGTAGGCACTGTTAACTCATGAATGCTATTTATTTATTTGTTACCTTTATTTGTTTATTTTTTTACTATTCTAAAAGGGGTGTTACATTGTACTGTACTCATGTAGTGCATCTCTGCAGGTGGATATTTATGGTACACAGAGGGGATGTTAGATTGTAGCCTATGTGTGAAAAATATTCTCTGAAAAAAAATCACCTGACTTGTTTTTGTTCAAATTCAGAATTCACTCTAGATGTCCTTCACCATCATAAATCTGCTTACAAACTAGTAACTTCATTATTGTTGTGTGCCTTCAAGTTTTTTCTGACTTATGGTGCCACTAAGATATCCCTTTCATGCAGTTTTCTTGGCATGTTTTATTCAGAGTGGGTTTGCATTTGCTCTCACCTGGCGCTAAGAGAGTATGACTTGACCAAGGTCACCCATTGGGTTTCCATGACTGAGTGGGGATTTGAACCCTTGTCTCCAGAGCCATAGTCCAACACTCAAATCACTACACCAGGGGTAGGCAACCTTTCCCCTTTAAGGGCCGAGGGACTTCAACTCCCAGAATCCCAGGAGCTATTGGCCAACATGGGACTATTGGCCAACATGGCTGAGGCTTCTGGGAGCTGAAGTCCCTCGGCCCTTAAAGGGGAAAGGTTGCCTACCCCTGCACTACACCATGTTGGCTCCCCCTTCAAAAATGTTGGTCCTACCTCTCAACATACTCTTCAGTGTGTAATTTTCACACAGCAGGGCTCAGCTCCTCTTAGAAACCTCTGGGTTCTCCTTGAAGGCCTTTGATCATGAGTAGAAAAAACACTGCACTCCATTTTTAGATCAGAAATGGACAATGTGCCAGATATGGGGCCAACTGTCTGTTCCAGGACCGTCCAGGGTTGTATGAAAAATAAATCCTCATAAGTCAAAACAAAACAAAACAAAAAAACAAAAAACAAAACAACACTGGAGGTGACCCAAAGTCTAGTTCTGTTTCAGAAAAATGGCTATTTTTAAAAAATGATAAACTCTCTCTCTCTGTAGCTTGTTTAAGAGGCAAATGGCAATTTCTGGAGACTTTGAGGTAATGAAACCAACCCTATATTACAACCAGAAAGAAGACAAGTGGTGGAGGGGTGTTTGAGGGATCAAGGGCTACAAAAACAGCCCTGATGGGGGAACACGTGGTCCTTGGGCTGTATTTTGTCCACTTCTGTTCTAGATACTTGGTTGTATGTTGTCCATGTTGGAAGTCTTGGTATTGCTGATACCATTCAGGCCTTGTCACGCATTGATGTAGGATGGACATGGTGTTGTGGGACACAATGTCATGACTGGTGGTTAGCAACTTGGTTACCAAGGATGTGTCAGAGGGTATATTTACATTGCTAAATTAGCTTTTGTTTGTCCTGCTCTCTAGTTTTGTTGACTTAATTGCTGGAAGTCCCAACCCTGGCAGAATAGGACCATAGTTGCATCTGCCATGTTCCCAGAGGAAAAAGGATGAACATTTGGAAGAAAACTTATTCTGCTATGATAGGTCTCTTGATAAAACACAATAAGTGGATACAATTATAGCACTGTTATAAATATTTAAGGATATTACAAGTACAATGAAAGTGATTATTCCTGGATTTATGGAACATGCGGTAATTATCCAATTGTGAAACAGGCTTCTCCATTTGATGAAGCTTCTGACAGGAAAAGCAACAACCCATATTCAACTTTCCTGTTCTTTGGACAAAGAGCAGCTAATTCCATTATTCTATGTGCTGCTTAGATCAATCTTTTGACCAAAACCATTTTGAAGATTACAGATGACAGAAAAACATCTTTAACTATGTCTTCTTTTTAAACATGCATTTTCTCTAAGAACTATTTCAGTTTTGAGTGGAAAACAATTCTGAAAACTCATTTTCAACCCTTCTCTGGGCCTACGTAGAAAATACTCAAGAAAGAATATATAATGAGACAGATTACCTCAGATTTTCAGCTCCTAATCACCCTTTTCTGTAAGTAGCTATTTCCATTTACCTGAAAGTAAGTCCACAGTACATAATGGAAGCTACTTCTAAGTAAATAAATGCATGATTGCATTTTATAGTGAGTTATATGTGCCATATAGCAGGTTGCCCTTTCCTTCTCTCCACCTTCTTTTCTCTCTCTTTTCCTCAGGCTTTCAAATTTGTCTATATCTCATTATATAGGCTTTATGAATAATGGTTCATTTATGTCTTGAAAAATTGTCATAAATTATTTTTACACATGCTAATCCATCACTTTCTCTTTCTGATCATTGAGAACAGTATCTAAAATTAGAAACAAGAGTTATTTATTGAACAGAAAGGAAGAAAGAAAATGGATGGAAATAGTCCCCCTTTTTATTGTGAAAGGAACTGAAACAACCTTGCTGAAG
>JAIPUX010001880.1:28490193-28505638 GCA_020142125.1 Phrynosoma platyrhinos
GTTAGTTTTCGCTTACTTTTCGCTTCGTGGCCAGCGTTTGATAAGGCCCTTATAGTGTGAATGTATATGAATGTTCCAAACTGTTATATGGTCCCCTGATTATGCTGCAAACAGGTCTGCAGTGAAAACTCCATAGACAGCAATGTCGAATTTTGTCTGCCTTTAATTCCTTTTCTCTCCTATTGACTGCGACAAGCTCTCCGATTTTAATTTGGATGTTAAAACTGAGAGGCTAGGTGCTCTCTCCTCTGGTCTTTCATTGCATTCTACTCTGTTTGAGGAATTCTGGTCCAAGTTATTGTCAAGAACTTTTCGTTCTTTCTTTTGCTTTTGACAGTTTTGCTCTCACATTGAAAGAGACTGCCTTTCTGGAAGCTGTATACTTTTAGAAAGTTTTCCCCCCTCCACCAGACTATATTTCCTTTCGAACTCTGTGTATGTTCAGAGTTTTCATCTTAGGCATTAGTTGCCATGAAAGGGGGGGGGAGTTTTGAGCATCTCCCTTTTGTCAAATGGTTCAATATTCTTCACTTTTGCTATTGTTATTTTTGTTTGTTTTGCAATGACATCAACCTTCCATCTTTTGTTAGCAGCTGTAGGAATGTTCAATGCTAGAAGACAGTCCCAAATTCTTCTTCATTTTTTTTGGTTTCTGCCTCCAGACTTTCACTGTGGGAGGTGAAAAGACTTCTTGTTGTTATTTTTTATCTTTCATTTTAAAATCATTTTTAATGCTCCAATCTGTTTTATTTTTGCTTTTAATTTTTTTAAAGATTAGTGCCAGTGTATGTCTTTTGGTCAGCATGTCTTTTTTATATTTTGCCAAATATTGCTGGTCTGTTCAATGTATCCTTGCATTCCTGTTGTTTTGCCTGCCTGTTCATGCTTATTTGCTGCATTCTCCGTGCATTGTAAATGGTATTTTCAAATAGGGTTTTACATTTCTAATCTTTGTGACTATATTGCCACAAGTTCTAAACCTCCCTGATATTGTGTCCCACACTGACAGATCTTTCATTCACCTAATTCCTATTGAGTGTTATGGTGCTTGCAATTTTACTGTTATAACTGTATGGAGCTTATAGTGTGAATGTATATGAATGTGCCAAACTGTTATATGCTCCCCTGATTATGCTACATACAAGTCTTCTCATGGAAATTGCATCTTGCAATTTAAGTTCCTCTATAATTAGACCCCAAATTTAAAACAAATGGCAAGATGATTCGGAAGTCATTCCAGTCTCATTCCATTTGGCCTTAAATGATTTCTGATAGGAGGGAATTGTTACCGTGTACGGCTGTCTCCCATTTAATATCAAGAAATAGGATGAAATTCACCTCTCTATGGCCCTACATGTGGACGTCATGAACTTCAAGTATGAGGGTCATGTCAACTAACTTAGGAGTCACCAGAGGGATGTGACTCAACCACACCTATCAAAGGAGGTAAGGAAAAGCCTATCAAGAAACAATACACCATTCCAGAGTAATATTTGTTCCTGTCTATCAGGTCCTGCGGGCTATCTAAAGCAGGAATCTGTCCATTTGCATCCCAATTCTCACCTCAGAAGTCTCCCACCCTTCAGGGTTACCTCATACAATTCGGACTATTGGTCATGGGACACCTGGATCTTGCCCCAGACTGAATTTCCCTTATAAAACCTCCAAATTGCCATTTTTTCAGTGGACTAGCTGGATTGCAAGTAGCCACTTTGTTGCTTGCCTCTCCATTGGACCTGAATCATCATTCACCACTCTAAGTGCTCAGGGAATGACTTAATGGACCTTATCACATGGGGCCTAAAGCAGAAAGAACCCCGTGGCATCCCCGTCCCATTGCGGTTCCTTTTCAATCCAGAACTATACTGGTATACAGAAAGCAGCATCATTCTGGTATCATTCTGGTCGCGGCAAAATGTAATTCCCAAAGAAACCGGCATTCAAAAGAACGGGGATAATGCCGGATGATGCCGCAATGGGACGGGGATGGGACGGGGATGGGACAGGGATGGGTTCGACATCGTGTGAACACACAGGGAAAGGAAGCGCAATGGGATGGGGATGCGACGGGGATGGGCGGGGTTTCTCTGCGATGTCGTGTGAACACAGGGGGAAAGGAAGCGCAATGGGATGGGGATGCGACGGGGATGGGACTGCTTTAGACCCCGTGTGATAAGGTCCTGAGTCTCACTATCCATCCAGAAAGCTGTATCTACAGGAGCAACATCACTATTGGTAATCTTTTCCCACACTAACTCCTTTGACTCTCAGCTTCTTGTGTGCTTTTGTACATGTGTCTGTGTTTCGTGTGTGTGTTATATCCCTTAATAAAATTATAAACCTTAGAGAATCTTGCCTCTGCAGTCCTTTGTCTCCTACCTCCTTAAACATATAGACAAGGCCCTAAAGCTGACGTGGCCCAGCCATTATTGAGCTGTTTTAAATTCCCCTTAGAGTTCTTGGCTACACAAGCCCCAAAGTGGCCAGAAGCTGCTCTGAGGCTGCACTAAGGTGGCAAGACGCAGCTGTTTTAGGAGTGGATTAAATTTACTCCTACTGGTGGCTGCTTGGGACTGTGGCAACAGCCTGCTTTGGAAATGGGCTATGCAGTTGTTGGAATCTCGGTGTGATCAGGGCTGGGGCGACCAGAGGCCACTCCTTCCGGGCCATGTACTTCAGCCCTATATCTCCTACCTACCCCCTGCCATGTTTCCTGCCACCTTCCTTATCCATCTACCTTGGGATTGTCCTATATTAAATAATTTTAATTTTCATTGATTTAAAACTGTTTTAAGGGAGGGAGGAATTATGTTTTGGGATATATTGTATGGTTTTATTGTTGTAAGCCGCCCTGATTGGGTCCCCAAAGGGTGGGATATAAATAATAATAATAATAATAATAATAATAATAATAATAATAATAATAATTATTATTATTATTATTATTATTATTATTATTAATAACTGTTGTTAATCCAAAGTTAAAACCATCAACTAGGATTGTCTCTTTTATCAGTTCCCTGGGAAAGCACTCAAACTCTTTGTACTTCATGTGGAAATGCTAAGTACCTTTTGGGGGCACTAAACAGGATATAATTATCCAACCCACACATGGTCACTTTGCAGCTCCCACCTCTCAGAGCTCTGTCCAACTGTTCAGAGCTTCCTCTTCCTGTATTGCCCTCAAACACCATCTGAGTCACACCCCGATTTCCATGGGTCCCTCATCAGGACTGGTAAATATTACTGCTCTACAACCTTAACGCTCCGCTATCCAGTTCCTATACCTCTGTTTTGGTTAGCCTAGCATGTCATAGCTGTTTGAAATGTTACTGTGTGTTTGCATGCTTTCTTGCATATTTCTAAATAAAAACATCTTTATTCATTGAACCTGGAGTCCTCCTGCAGTTAGTACTGTTATATACAGGTGAAAACACTCCTCAAGGTTACCTGGCTTCTTGCAGGCCTTCTGCTGAGCTAATAAATCCTCCTAAATCTCACTGTTGGTGGGGACCCTAGATCCCCTTGCACCTTCTTTAAATAACGGAACCAATGTTGTGTGCACTTTGTCTTAGAGATACCATTGCTGCTCCACCTGAGTGACCAAAATATTTGGGGCCAGTCTACATGGGTCAAATTAAGTGGTTCCCCCCATCCTCACAGTGACCAGTTTATAAAACACAGAGCCAAATCTCCAATTTGAGTGCAGATTGTCTTAATGATGTAAGGCCAGTTCTCCACTGAATCAGCACCATCCCAGTTTAAATGAGTTTAAAATAACTCACATTTTGCTCTGGATTTTGCAGGAAAACCAGGAAAACCAGAAGCACCCATAACAGATGCCGAGCAGCTGTCTACACATGTGTCCTGCTTTCTCTTCTGGTACTGCCATGAATCATCCCCTCTGAGAGCACAATAAGGCACCCAGCCATGTGGTTGACACTAGGCATCTTGTTTCTGACCTCAGAGGGAACGACTCACACAGAACAGCAGGACACAGCTGTGTGTAGATAGCTGCCTGGTGTCACTATGGAGTACAGTAGTAATGGATGGAGGAGAGAATCCAGGACAGCTCCAGGGCCAGAGTACTCCTGGAGCAGCTTGGAATATTCTGGTCAGTATAGACAAGACCTTAGATCAGCGGTTGGCAACCTACGACCCGTGGGCTGGGTCTGGCCCACCGAGGCCTTGGTACCGGCCCGTGGGCGGTCCTGCCACTGCTGTCACTGCCGCTGCTGCTGTCACCATGGCGTGCGAGCACGAGCACCATTTTGACCCCCATGCGTGACGCAGAGTGCCATTTTGGAACGCCCAATGGTGCTGGTGTCATGCGCATTTGCATGGCGCCGCCGCTGCCATTGGCTGTTCCAAAATGGCGCTCCCCACGTGTGCACGCATGCACACGATGGTGGGAGTTGTGCGTATGTGCGTGCGTGCGTGCTCATGCCGGCCCCCATCACCATTTCCCCCCCCTTCTGGCCTGCCAGCAACAAAAGTTGCCGACCCCTGCCTTAGATGATCATTTTTGTGGTATGTTTTGTATCATTTATTAGAGTGGAAATGTGTGTGTACAACATTGTTGATAGGCTTCTATTAAATAACAGCACCAAAAACAAAAATAATTAAATCATTTATATTTGAATATCCCCACAAATTACAGATTAAAAATATTCAGAAAAATTTTCCTTTTTTCTATCTTTTGTGAAGCCTGAAAATGGATTCTAGGCAAATGGTTATGACTAATAATTATAATCTAATTATGATCTCATTTTCTACACAGGAGTAATTACAGGGTAAACTTTCTAATGTTAATATCATTAAGCAGTATTTTGAGCAGCATATGAGCTGGACGATTCAACTCTTACTGCTATTTCACTTCATTGAAATCTTCCATCTATAAGACTGAGAAACATCACTGGAAAATAAATATAGGGCCTTTGCAGACTGCCAGAAATAGTGCAAATTGAGTCCACTTTAAGGGTTAGGGTTAATGCTAGGGAATCATGGGAATTGTTTTTTTTCCTGAGACATTGAGCCTTCTCTGTCAGAGAGCTCTGGTGCCACAATAAAATACAGTTCCCATGATTCCCTAACCCTAACCCTTAAAGTGGACTCAATTTGCACTATTTCTGGCAGTCTGCAAAGGCCCTCAATTTCCCCAGGGAAGTGAGAGGAGAGGAATGAGATGGTCCCATCTACACTATTATGCTAGATCAGGGTGGTAGACTTTGGCCCTCAGATGTTGTTGGTCTACAGCTTCCACTAGCCCTTGTCAGAATAAACAATGGTGAGAGATTATGGGCCATACAGTCCAACAATATCAGGAGATAAAATTACCCATTCCTGCACTAGGTTATTTTGCTTTCTCATTCTCACTCTGCTGCACCATCAAGTAGCACGCTGTCCAACTGTCCCAAGTTGCCTGGGACAGTTTTGATTAATCTATTGTTATCCCACTTTTTTAGCAGCTTTTAAAATGTTCTCTACTCCTCCCACACCCCTCTTATCCTCAGCTTACTTCATCTGCGGCAAGTTGATTTCAAAGGCTAAAAATAGTTTGTAGTCTATTAACAAGGAAGAGGGAAGAAATGAAGGGATGGAATATTGCCCTTCCCAGTAGGCTCTGGCAAAAGCAAACTGCTCAAGCCTCTCCTAACTTGTTTGCTCTTCTCCATAAATAATTTTTGCCATTTTGATCACAAACGCACTGGTGTTTTCTTGGCCACGTGTCCTGATTTTCATCTGTGAAATATTGGTAGGTACGTTCCATCCTATAGTACATGTTTTATAGGTAGAAGGCTTCAGGTCTCTAACATCTCCATATATGAGATCCTTTGCCTGATAACCTTGGAGAGCTGCTTCTAGCCAAGGCAGATCCAGAGCTCAGAGAATTTACTTTTTCTTTTACATCTCCTAGCATCACTCAGTCAGTATGGCCACTGGCACTTGTAGTTGAAAAAAAGTAACTGCTCCAAACTCTGTGTAGATCATACTGATCAAGAGTTACAAATACACTTCATATGTCTCTATGGCTGCATCTGCACTGCAGAAATAATCCACTTTGACACCACCTTATCTGCCCTGGCTAAATGTTGTAGAATTCTGGGAACTGTAGTTTGTTGTGGCATCAGAGCTCTCTGACAGAAAAGGCTATAATCTCTCACAAAACTACAATTACCAGAATTCGACAGCATTGAGTCATGACAGTTAAAGTGGTGTCAACCTGGATTATTTCTGCAATGTGGATGCAGTCTATGATTCTGTTTTCAGCAAGTGTTTTTTTTTAAAATGAGAAAATAAAAATACTCCTAGCAGAAAGGATTAAGGTTACAATAATTAATTGGGTTTTCTTAGAAGCAAGGTCCAATTAAATAATTGAAAACAATTTCCCAGAGGAAAATTGGTTTGGATTGGATTTTAGTTCAATTGGCGTTAGGGCTTGTAAATAATAAATTCTGCATACTTCAATAGTGTGTTAGAAAAACAAAAATTGAACTTCCATGCTAAGCTACTTCCCAAATTCTCCTTTCTTTTTGTTTTGCATGACTTTAGGTTACGGAAATAGCATTTGAATACAGGTGGATCCCAAACTTTGGTCCTTCAGGCATTTTGGACTTCAGATCTCAGAATCTCTGAACGTCAGCCAAACTGGCTAGGATTTTTGGAAGCTAAAGTCCAACACACCTGGAGTACCAATGTTTGGGGACCACTGGAATGGAGAAAACATGGAAGGAGGGAGGGTTGGAAAGAGGGATACAACCCAGCCATTTGAAGCACAAAAGCAGTGGGAAGCTGTATTATTTTCCAATCAATCTGAAAAGAGTTGAAATTAACTACAAATACATTTAAACTGACATTTGCAACCAGTGAAATATCTCAGGTCTCTTACTCATTTGTCATTCAGTTTATTGATTAAATTGTTTAAAATATGGCTTAGTTCTGGAAGCTGTAGAATAGGTACCCTTTTGAAATACTGAAACATGTAAGATGACTTACAATTTAACAAAGAAAAGCTAATTTTTTAAAGAAGGAAAGTGCTTCTTTAATATATTTTCTTTTTCATTCTTTGTTTTCATGACCAGAACAAGTGCATGTTAACGCTTTAAGACCCACTGAGATGTAGTGATCAGGATGTTAGATTTGGAAGGCCCAAGATCTAGAGTTCATCTACATCAGGGGTAGGCAACCTTTCCCCTTTAAGGGCCAAGGGACTTCAGCTCCCAGAATCCCAGGAGCTATTGGCCAACATTGTTAAAGGGGAAAGGTTGCCTAGCCCTGATCTACACTATAGAAATAATGCAGTTTGACTCCAATTTAAATGTCTTGGCTCCATCCCTAGCACTCTTAGGCAGAGAAGGCTAAACACCTTGTAAAACTACAAATCCCAGGATTCCATAAGATGGAGCTACAGCACTTAAAGTGGTATCAAACTGCATTATTTCTACAGGGTAGATGCACCCCTAGTCTCCATGGAAGTATTAAACTCACAGGGTGACCTTGGGCATATCACCTCGCAGGGTTCTTTTGAGGATAAACTAGGTACGATAAGCCTTATGTATGCTGCCTTGTGCTTACTGGAGGAAAGATGAAATACAAATATAACCAATAAATATACAAATAAACCCATGTGATCAATAAAAGCCTCCCATTCAAATTTCTAAAATATAAATAAAAGCTTAACAGAACAATCTGAAGTTCTACTGAGTTCAGTAGGACTTATTTCCAAGTGTACATAGCATTGTAGCCTTATTTGTTTTCTCTACTAATAGCTTGCTGTTCTGGTCTAAACTATGGGGATAACAATAATGGATTCAGTTTAAATATCTCCTTGGATGTGAGCAGGTATTCCTGGCAGCCTGGCACTTTCTTTTCTCCCTCCAAATTTTACTTTGAGTCTCTAATAATGTACACAATGTCCACCAGACACAACTGTGGGTTGCTTTGAACTTTGATTTGTGAATCAATAATAGTTTGGGAAGGTTCTATTGGTAGGTGCCAAAATGAGCAGGATCCTGCTGGCAGAGAACCTACCCAAGACAGCAGTGTGTGCTGTTAAAACGATAAATAACAGTACGAGGCAAGAGCACTGCTGGCCATAAATGTCAGACCCATGAAAGGAAAAGTTTGGGGGAAACTTGTTTGCTAAAAACAGTTGTGCCTTTCTGCTCCTCAGTGTTTCACAAAGAAACTGAGAGTGTAAGAGACCATTCCTTTGCCTCAACACAGTGATCTGGGTCCCTTTCAAACTACACAATTATTTCATTATGATTCCACTTTAACAGCTATGGAATTCTGGGATCTACAGTTTAAGGAGAGACATTTAGAAATCTTTAATCACATGTCTCAGCCAAACTACAAATCCCAGCATTATAATCTGCAGACATTTTTCTTCTTCCCTCTTCCGCCTCCATTAAATCATATATTTGACTATGAACAAGTGTTTGTAAGCTGTTTTTATAATTTTAGAAAGAAGACTAAGCTTGTTTCTTTTCCATGCTAGACCCTGTGTCTGTTGGTATGGGACAGTTACCATCTAGTTATTCTGATTGAGAGATCCACTACACTGTCTCACATTTTCCAGCACAGCCATATCCTACAATTCTCCAGTGTCTCATAGAACTGATAAAAACCTTCTAGCATACAGAGGTGACCATCCTTAAAGAAGGGGAAAGCCACCAAAAATCTAATTGGAAAATGATATGACCATGACAAAAACACAGCTGTTAAATGTCCCAACTGTAGACTACCATCCTTCAGCCCATTTGAAGAAAAACACATCCACAATGCATCCAGGACCAATGACAAATTGGGACAACCCCATTGTGGCCATGACTCAGTCTTGATGATCCTGACATCTTGACTGTTCTAATGGTATTAGCATGCATGCCAAGAAGAGACCTCAGAACAAATCATCTAGAGGGCTCTTAGCACCAAGCAAGTGACCATTCCTGTTAACTCAAATAGGAAGGCTAAAGGACTAATCATGGGGCAGTACACCAGGAAAATCCATAATCTCTTATGCGTTCTCAGTATCAGGCTAAGATTTGAACAGGAAGGTCCTCCTTGGAGCGCAGGCCCCGCGCAGGGTCGGTACTCTGAGGAGAGATGGACAGGAAACCTGGAAATGGAGATGGAACTCCTACAATCTACAGTACACCTCCTTTCCTTTCCCCCAAAGTCTTAATTAGTATTGTATCAATGGAGGATACAACTGGGGAGACATTAAAAGATGGATACACTGCCCAAAACACAATTAAAATATACTCTAACTTATGTTGTCCGCAGTAATGGTAACAATTATAACATATTATGGAAATAACCAATGGAGGGGGGGAGATAAAATAATTTGCAGACCACATAAGACCTAAAGGAAACCAGTTACTTCCAGATATTGGGACAATAACACAAAGTCCTTCATCCTTTCCCACAAGAGTGGTAACTGGCATCTTGGGCACCCAGCTATGTTGGAACTCAGTGAGGACATTCTATGGCAACATGTTGGCTATCAGTCAAAAGTCTTGGAAAAAATTGCTCAGCAGTTGGAAAGACTAAAGTTACCTTGTTCCTTACCTATGCACATTTAGTCAGATATTCACTCTTTAAATAACATAAATCACAATAAAGGACAGTCAAAATTCATGACATGCAGAGTTGACAGACAAGAAGTAGTTGTTAACATGTTTTTGCTCTCCCTAAACACCAAATGAAATTATTGATAGTCAACTTTGTTGTTGTTGTTAATTGCCCTTGAGTTGATCTTGACCCATGGTGACCCTATGGATGAGACATCTTCAAGACCCCCTGTCCTCCACTGTTCTGCTTAAATCCTGCAAACCCATACCCATGAGCTCCTTAATAGAGTCAATCCATCTGGCATGTGGCCTTCTTCTATTCCTACTTCCCTCTATCTTCCCCAGTATTATTGTCTTTTCTAATGAATCTTCTCTTCTCATGATGTGTCCGAAATTTGGTCATCTTGGCTTCCAGGGAGGTTTCCGGCTTGATCTGCTCTAGGACCCATTTGTTTGTCTTTTTGGCTGTCCACGGGATCCTCAACTTTGTTCTTTGATCTTCTTTAGTAGGTGTTCCAGGTCTGTGAGGTTTTCTGCAAGTATTATGGTGTTATCTGCATATCTTAGATTGTTGATATTCCTTCCTCCTATTTTCACTCCTCCTTCTGTGTCCAAGCCTGCTTTTTTTTATAATATGTTCTGCATACAAGTTGAATAGATAGGGTGAAAGGATGGAACTTTATCTGATTCCTTTGCCAATTGGTAACCATTCTGTTTCTCTGTGTTCTGTTCTGACAGTAGCCTCTTATCCTGAGTACAGATTCCTCATCAGGACTGTCAGATATATTGGCACTCCCATGTATTTATAAGGGCATTCCATAGCCTTTCATGATACATGCAGTCAAAGGCTTTGCTATAGTCTATAAAGCTTTTCTTTTGGAATTTCCTGGTGCACTCCATTAGCCAATGTATGTTTGCATTGTGGTCCCTAGTGCCTCTTCCTTTCCTGAACCCTGCTTGGACCTCTGGGATTTCTCTTTCCATGTATGGTTGGAGTCTATGTTGCAGAATTTTGAGCATTATTTTGCTTTGCATGGGAGATCAGTGTTATGGTCCTATAGTTGCTGCAGTCTCTTGTGTCTCCCTTTTTGTGGATGGGGATGTATATTGACCACTTCTAATCTGTTGGCCAAGGTTTTGTTTTCCATATTTGTTGACATATATTGGTCAGCACTAGAGTTGTTTCTGTCAATGTGGATTGTAGCAGTTCAATTGGACTATCATCTGTTCCTGGTGATTTGTTTTTCACTATTTCTCTTATTGCACCTTGTTTTTTAAGAATTTGGGGTTCATCAGTCAACTTACCCATGTTTTTTTCTGTAAAATGGACACAGTCTCAATATACATAAATTACAAGATGCAAAAAATTCTGTCTTTATGAAGAGTCCACACCCCAGGAATTTTTTTGACATATTCTTCTATCTATATAAAAAAAGTTTTTTCCAAGCCTCAAATAGAGAACATCTCTAATAATAAGGGAAACCTGCAAGCCTAGGCTCGACTCCAAGCTGACATAAAGATCTGGTTCAATCTCTGATCCCAGAAAGGAAGGCCTTATCCTTTTTGCTTCCCTTTTTGGTGAGATAGTTTTTCTTGATTTTCTTTCATTTTCTTCCTTCCTTGTGGGATTTGGCTTTGCTCTGTTGGAAATGTGAGGAATCCACAGACTTGTCGGCTTACTACCTTGAACTTGTAGCTGTTAATTTCTCTTGCAGTTAGTGCTAAAATGCTGTGCAAGGAGACTTGTGCTGCTTTTAAATTAAACTGGGCTACAGGATGGGGAGAGGGCAATGAGGGCCTGCAGTTCACACTGTGCTTATTCACATTGCACTGTCTGCAGGTACCACTTTTATGTTGTCAGAGAAGCAAAAGTGCTGTAGATATGGTGGTTTTTGTTCTTGCAATGTTCTCCAACTGTTTAACAGATCTGAATTATATTTAATACTTGGCTTCCCAAGTACACTTTTGAGGTACTTAAATGCCAGCATGGCAAATGATATAATGGGACCTACCTTCCTACTTGTTTTATTTTCCTCATTTTGTTTAATTAGGCATGATGTGATTGTTAAGAGGCAAGCTCTTTGCTAACACGATGCACTGTTTCCGGTCCTTTGTTAAATGGAGCTCAGAAGAAGTAACACTCTGGTAAAGGTGGACAGTATAAAGGCAAATAGTTTGCATACAGAAAGCTGGCAGATGCAAACCAGATTTTAAAATGTGGAGGGAGGTGAGAATTGTGAGAAGTAGGCCTGGCCCTGCTATTAGACACCATGAGGTGGTTACCACAAACAGCTTGCTTGGAATGGCAGAAAAGAGTAGGAAATGGTTTATTACTTAATTTATTATTATTGTATTTTTACTGGTGCCTATAAATCTTACTTTTTATATTACAACTCCCATCATTCCCAGTCAGCACAGTCAGGGGAAGCAAGAGGTAACATCTCCGAACTGAGTTTTACTGCTTGGGAACATGCCTTAATTCAGGTTTGGATTGACTCAAGCTCTTTGGATGTGTCATTCATCTTCAAGTCATTTCTGACTTATGGCTACCCTAAAGTGAACCTATCATGGAGTTTTCTTGCCAAGAATTGTTCAAAATAAGTTTGCCATTTTCTCTCCTGAGGCTGAGGGAGTGTAACTTGCCTAAGGTCACCCAGCTGGTTTCATGGCTGAGTTGGGAATGGAACCCTAGGGGAGTTGCAGACTGCCAGAAATAGTGCAAATTGAGTCCACTTTTAGGGATAGGGTTAGGGTTAGGGAATCATGGGAACTGTAGTTTATTGTGGCACCAGAGCTCTCTGACAGAGAAGGCTATATATCTCAGAAAAAACCAATTCCCATGATTCCCTAGCACTAACCCTAACCCTAAAAGCGGACTGAATTTGCACTATTTTTGGCAATCTGCAACCCCCCCTAGTCTCCAGAGTTGTAGTCCAACACTCAAACCACTACTCCACACTGGCTCTCTGACTCAAGGTAATACACCTTGGAAAGCATATTGGAATACAGGCCATTTGTGTGAAGTATCATTTTGTAAGATCCTACAGAGAACTCCTCTTCCACATCCAGAATCAACTTGGTGTGTCTTTTACTCACATCCTTTGCGTTCTTTGGAACTACTTTTGCAAAAGGTAGACCAGCATTAGTGGACACTGATTTATCTTCTATACTATCTCAGGTCTTGGCTCTAAATATTGTGAGAATGAAGGCTTCCATATGCTGTGCTCTTCACTACTTTGTTGGTGGACAGAGGTAGAAAGGAAAAGAAAACACCTTAGCCAGAAATGTGGTATCATTATGGGTGAAGTGATTATTAAATTGCTGCAGGTAATAGAAACTGGACTGAGACTGCAGAATTAAAGCCGATACATAAAAGATAAACTTTGTGCCCATACCATTTGATAACATGTCCACAATGTTTTTTGTCTCAACACGTTTAGAAAAGGAACATGACATCTGTTGGCATAAAGCATTCTAGTTCTAAATCATGGCTAATTTATAACCTGGAAACAATCTGGCTTTCATTAACAGCTACTGAATCATGATTCCCTATTTTGGACACTACAGTTTTATGCTCTGAAATATATCCATGTTTCTTACCTGATCTAGGGCTTTCTATTCTATAGCTCAGCTTTGCCCTTTCTCTTTTTGTTGCTCCATGTTCTTGCAATTGCCCCCTCAAATATCTGCACATGGCTCTTTGTTTAATTTTTTTCTTTTTTTGGAACTCCCAATTAATTTTGCCTTTACAATTCTGTATATTCATATGATGTGTATCAGGATTATTTGTTTCTTGTACAGTGGACCCTTGTTATCCGCTTGGATTTGTTTCTAGGACCCTCTGTGGATAACAAAATCCATGGATGCTTGAATCTGTGAGGAAAAAAATCATGGATAAGGAGGGCCGACTGTATCTGTATTAGGGGGGTTGCAGACTGCCAGAAATAGTGCAAATTGAGTCCACTTTTAGGGTTAGGGTTAGTGCTAGGGAATCATGGGAATTGTTTTTTTTTTCTGAGACATTGAGCCTTCCCTGTCAGAGAGCTCTGGTGCCACAATAAAATACAGTTCCCATGATTCCCTAACCCTAACCCTAACCCTAAAAGTGGACTCAATTTACACTATTTCTGGCAGTCTGCAACCCTCCTTAGTCCCTTCTTTCCCCTATATTCTCCTACCTTTTTAAAATTAGATTGTATTTGGCAAGAATGGCTGTTTTATGGCCATATTTTTGTGTAGTGCCATGCATGAGGATGGTTCTTTTGTTCTCTCATTCAGCTACTATTATACCATTGCCATAGAATACTATAAAATCCTGCTGCTGCTGCTGCTGCTACTAGTAGTACTAACACTACTACTACTATTAACTGACTGCATTGGCACTTCTGCAGACAGGCAGGAGACTCAGAATGAGCCAAAAGTAGCTGTCATATGATTAAAGAGGCCATTCATAGAGGAAATTAATTACCTTCCTCCAAAAAGAGAATTAAAAGAGGGTAAAAGATTGCGTTAATTTGGCATACATGACTTGACATGTGGAGATGTACATTTAGGAAAAAAAACCTGATATTGTTTAAATAAAAACCCAATATATCTTCTCATTTTCTGGGAAACTGTGATGGAGTAGCCTATATGTGTCTTCCACTCAGTCTGTTGTTGAGACACTGACAGCTAATAGGTCCCTTCAAGACTCCTGCTCTGTCTTCTTCTGGTTTATCTTTAAATTGGACTTGGACTAGACAGTCCTTCAAATGAAGGACTGTCATGTTGAAAGCAGAAGTCAGGACCATCAAGATGTAAATGTGCTGAAAGCTTGCATCTTTTCCTTGATCTTTCTTAAATTTTTAGGGGAAAGTAATCTGTGACACTTTTAAGCTGTGCAGCAGAACAATGTCTCTGAAAATTTTGAGTCACTTGAAATTCTACATTTATTCATCCTGAGCATACCTTTCTAAATGGTTGATTGCAAAACAAGCAGGTAAGAGGATGCTGTGGATTGTCTGGCTTTTAAATAAGGATTTGACAAAGTGCCTAAAATTACCAGCCTCAAATTGCAGGATTTAACAATAGTTCAATCCAATAGAAATAACATGCCATGTGGCAAGGAGGCAAGCCAATGTATTACATGTATCAGCTGGATGTAACATCCAAACTACCTGAAATTGTGAGAAAACAAATGGATTCCTATGATAAAACCATAAAAAGGATGTGGTGATTGATGCTTGCTCCTGATTTTTCCATTCCCTACCTATGGATCACAAGAAGATTATATCAAACAAATGTCCCTGCCTTTGCTTCTCTGAAGGAGTGAATCTTGGCATCTCATACTATGAAGAATATGTAGCTGCCCCCATCTAAATTGGGCTTGGGAAAACCCCTGGAGGTCTTAATTCTGCTAAGAAAGAAGAGTTCAACCCCCTTCAGGCTATTGCTGTTTCCTACAACTTTCTATTCCTCCTCCATCTCATAATTTCTGAAACTGCTGTCTGTTTTCAACTCAGAAAAAAAGGTTCCCATTCTGCAGTCTAGATAGGAAAATGCATAGGATTGAAATAAGTTTGAAATTATCAAAGGGCTTGGAGGGGGGGAGGTAAACACATGAAAGGCCAAATATTTTTTCCGAATTAAAAATAGCAGTTTCAGAAATTATGGGATGGGGTAAGAGGGGGAACTTATGGTGACTCTAAGGCAAATCTTTAATGGTGTTTTCTTGGCAAGATTTGTTCAGAGGGAATTTGCCTTTGCCTTCCTCTGAGGCTGAGAGTGTGTGGCTTGCCCAAGGTCAGTGGGTTTCCATGGCTGAGCAGAAATTTGAACCCTGTTCTCCAGGGAATCATGGGAACTGTAGTTTATTGTGGCACCAGAGTTCTCTG
>JAIPUX010001880.1:28524734-28537591 GCA_020142125.1 Phrynosoma platyrhinos
CGTCTTATATGCCGGAGCATCTTATATGGCGAAAAATACGGGTAAATAGGTACCACTTTTCAGTAGGAAGGTAACAGTGTTTGGTGTAGTCATGACCACCAGAGCAGTCCTAAGACAATGCTGGCTCTTTGACTTAGTAACAGAGATGAGCACCACCTCTTACAGTCTGTTACAACTAGACATTCATGTCAATGGACTACCTTTACCTACACACACATATATATACATTTACACACTCACCCACACACATATGTAGTTTTATTTTTGATAAAGGTGCTGATCTCTGGTGTGTGTGGGTGATTCTAAGGACCACCCTTACCTTGGTGTGGAGACTCCATTTTTTTTGGAAGGGGGAACCTTCTTTCTCTGTGGAGGATGAGGAAGTTTCCTCCACTCTCCTTCTGTGCCTGGCACCTTGAAATGCAAGGGACAGAATATTGCACTTAAAAAATGTCTACTTGGGGAAGTTTCCCCCCTGCCCTGTAGCCCAAAAGTAAAATGGTGTCATTTACCTACCAGCCTCTTCCCCTTCACGACAGCCTCACCGCAGTGACCCATAGGTCTTTGAGCCTCTCATAAAAGGGAGGCTGGTTTGCAGGCAGAGGGTTCCCATGGAAGATTTCCATGGCCATGAAAAATGTAGCCTTCATAGTTTTATGCTTGGTCTGGCACTGTACAGCCAACTGAGCAAACCTGTGCTGGCCCAGGTACCTTGATGCCACCTGATAGAAATTAATGTTCCTCCTGTTGGAGGACCGCATTAGCTTCCTGGTAGCAACGCACTGCTGGGCAATGCTGTCCAACAGGAGCATGGTTTCCCTGGTCCACCCATATTCAATGAGGAATGGACCCCACTATGCCACCATGATTCCCAATGGACGGAATATTCACTAGGTTGCATTTATATATTGGTGATTCAAATTCAAAATTATAAAAAAACCAAACCCATTTAGTCCAATTCACTGTCAGTGTCTGTTTTACAGAAAATATACATTGATGCATTGTAAAACTTTTCAAGGCTTGGTACTATGGAAAGATAGGGGGAAGTCAGAATATTTTGTGAAGTGTGAATGAGGCCTGAGAGTTGCAACTGAAAAAGGTAACATTTCCAAGCTTTTAATTGGACTACACTTGCTAGGACATCACACCCTTTAACATTTCACAGATGAAAACCAGAACACATGTGGCCAAAGAACATCAGCATATAGTCAAGATTGCAAACATTATTAGTGAAGAAGAATAAACAAGCTAGGAAAAAGTGTAGCAGTTTGCTTTTGCCTGAACCTACTAGAAGGGCAAGATTCTGCCCCTTTCCTCTCCTCTGCTGAGTTAATTGAGTGTATATTACCTTTGCACTTTGAATTCAGTTTGCAGCAGTTGAAGAAAACTGAGGACAAAGGGGGAAAGTGGAAGGAAAAGAGAGAAAATGGGCCATTATAAAAGCAGCTGAAAAATGGGATGACAGATGATTTATTGTGATAGTCCCTGCTAAATTGGGACTGTTGAAAGGTATGAGACAGCATATAATAAGTTCAGACACTGGTGCTCTTAGGTCATCCCAATATCTGCTAGTTTTCCATTACATAAAATCTTATTAGGAAGCCAGAACTAGCTGTGAAGGGTGATATTTTCAAACATGAACGGCTATAAGGTGTCCTGAAGTCAGAGCCTATTAGATTAACTCAGTCCAGCCATTGGGGCTTGTATTTCCTGCCTCTGCAGTGAGAAACAATCATGTAACCATCAGATTTAGTCTATCATGCAGTCAACTACTGATTTAGCAGATGCACCCCATTGGGAAGCTATCAATTCATCATTTAAACAGGCATCAGGCCTGTTTCCTAGCTACTCCTGGGAGCACATTGAAACTCCACACCTCAGTTTCTGATGTTGAAGAGCATCAGTAAAAGAAGGGCAACATTTATTTAAGAAAGAGTTTGTTCTGAAAACAAAGTCCTAAGGCAATCAGAGGGCTGTGGCAACAGGTAGACCCACTTCTACTGGGATAGAGAATCCTCTTTGGGTGTTAGGCTGAACTATAAAGGAGACTTTCATGCTGAACCTGTCTCCAAAGTAGGTCAAGTCCTTTAAAGATTGTATTAATACTCAGAATGGATTCACTGCCCCACTAACACCAAAACAGAGATCTGATCACAAAAATAACCTTGGTGAAAAAAGAGGGCATTGATGGTAAACCACTAATGGATTATAAAAGAATGACATATATAGGTGCTTTTACTGTCTCAAGGGCAATGACAGGCAACCCAGAGCATTAAAATAAAAATGAGTAGTATTTCAAAGAAGAATCTCTGAATGGGTGCTGTACAGTTTGGCTACCAGTAACAGGGAAGAGCCAATCCAATTCCATTTTGAATGTGCCACAAGTTGATAAGAGAAATAGCAGCAGGAAAATTCTGAGAGTAGTAGTCTAAAAAGGGAAACTTTTCTAAGCTCTGCCATTACTATGAAATAGCTTTAAGTGATGTCCTATGATGTCCAGATTTTGGAATGCTTAACCTCTTCCTTTATGCAATGCCTCCTTCTGCATGACTAATATGATTCATATTTTCTATGTCAAGGTATTGAAACACAGTGTTCCCTTCTCTCCATAATGCTAGAAGGGTGCTGGAAACTATGAGCTTCAAATTCCTGACCTGATTCTTAAACATATTCATTCACCTCAGCTTTGCACGTAAGGAATTGCTCGGAGTGCCCAGAATGAAGCACTAGAGTAGATTCTCCCACTAGGAAAATTTAAAGGAATTAATCCAAAATGGAGGCTCCTACTACTTGGGATCAGATTCAGAGGTAAGGTATGTGGTAGGGCTGGAATGCAGCAGGAAGAAAGGAGGTGACAAGCACATCGGCAGTCAGGCTTGAATATAACTGGGATGAAGACCCTCACTGAAGAAGGAAAAAGACACTCTAATACAGTAGAGGAAGAGCATATGCCTACATGCAGAACTCTCCATATTCAATCTCTGACATCTCTAATTAAAGAAGAATCTGGTAGCAGGAGATGTGAAAGGCTTCTTCCAGAGGTCCCAAGAAAAATCACCAATCAAAGTCGATGACAGTGGGCTAAAGATGGACTAGTAGCCCAACTTGGTATAAAGTAGGTTCTAATGTTCAGTCAATGCTAAAAATGCCAGAGATAGGAAAGGATATGTTTAGTTAACCCTTAAGCAGCTGAATTATCCACATTCAAGTAAATTTACTCTTGTTGTGTGCTTCTAAGCCATTTCAGACATATGGCAGTGGCATCACTAAAGGGGTGCAGGCTTCACTGGGTGAGACCCTGGGGTGTGTGTGTCACTTGGTGGGGTGGTACACACAGAGAGACTGGCACAGCTACTGGGCAAGCGAGAGAGGGCACTTTGGTGTCACCTGGTGTAGTCCACCTCCTCCTAGTGACACCACTCTGGTCAGAGAAGCAGCAGCTGCACTGGGCCCTAAATGGGCCTTCTGGAGGCCACAGCAATGCCCTGCTCATAGTGGTAGCTGCTGAGGGGGTGGCTGCCTTCAGAGTCCACCGTGGCAGCAGCCATGTCAGACCTTGAAGGTCTTACTGAACCCTGAAAACCTCACCAGACCCTGAAAACCTTGGGGAGTGGCCCCTCAGTAGTCTGGCTGGGTTTGGGGGGAGGACAAGGTGACACCAACTTGAGGGAATCCACTGACATGTGGCAATCCCAAGGTGAGATGCTATTGTGGGGTTTTTGGCAAAGTTTGCCTTTGCCTTGCACTGAGGCTAAGAGAGTGCACCTTGGTTTCCATGGCCGAGTGGGGGTTTGAATCCTGGTCTCCAAAGTTGCAGTCCAGTGCTTAAACCATTATACCATGCTGAGCATTTACTCTCCCTATTTAATTCCCATTCTAAGGGGGGAGGGGTCTCTGGGACTGGGTATTGTATATGTTTTTTTTATGCCTGTAAGCCGCCCTGATTGGGTTACCAAGGGCGGGATATAAATAAATTTTATTATTATTATTATTAGAGATTATCTCAGGATTGTCCTGCCTCGGTGTGCTGGATCTTCCTTCCAGGCTGGCGCTGCAGTTCCAACCCTAGGGCTCCTGTCAGCTTGCCTCTTTTCCCCTTCTGAATTCCTTCCTGGATTGGGTACATGGGGCTCAAGGTAACCACCCTTTGTGGACTGTGTGTTGTGGACTTTGTAGCTTGTGGACTTTGTAGCTTGTGGACTTTGTGGGCTGTGTTGTTTTGGTGGGCTTCCTTTCCTAAGGCTTCCATCACAGCCTTAGTAAGCTGTCCATCACAGTCTTAATAAGCACAGAGACAAGTTTTTTAAAAGGACAGAAAAGAAACACGTATAAGTAACACATTGAACCCTAAACTACGCATTGCTGAAAAAATTCTAAATTAGTTGATAATTTCATTGATTTTAATTAGTTAGTTCCTATTATGATTTTGATCTGGATGGGAAACACTAAGGAGCTCACAGTGGGCTGGTTCCCTTCTAACTAGAGATCCATGCTGGAGCATTTCCCTTAAATTCTCCAAGCTGGAGACATGAATCCAAGAGAGACGCCAGCACAGAGCAGACTGAGACCAATATTTGATCAAAGAGCAGTATTTTCATTTATTTACACAGTATCCACATTTTTCTTGCTGCCAGCCAAGGGGAAAAGTTGTTTAAAGTCTCTATGCAGATCTTAAGTATTTAGCATCTTAGAGCTGTCAGCTGTTTAATCTTTATAGATTCTACTCATCTTTGCCTCTTCTATGGTAATTCTTATTATTTCATTAAATGTATTAATCCATTCCTTTATTGAAAGTCTTACCTTTGCTACGTTAAAATGCATACTAAAAATATATTTTGATCCCTTTTTCTCACTATTCTAATGTTTTTTCTTTGTTCCAGCTGTGCGCCTCATAGGTCATGTTGATCCAGGGAGTATATTTTATATTAATCCTACAGCAATAGGGAATTCATTTCCCAAGAATTCACACACATTGAAACTTTCCTTTAATCTTTTTCCAAGAGCCTCCAGATATGCATGTCATTTGTCTAAATTTTGCTTCATTTCTGTCTTTGAGACTGACATAGCAGCTTTCATAATACTTTCCTACCAGAATTTCACCATTAAAAAATAAAATAAAATAAAATAATAATCTTTGGCCACCTTTCTACTCAAACACTCCAGGATTGATTTTTCTTCTCTTAACAAGATTATTGATTACCTCATTTACTATATCAATAACAATCTTAAAACAAAGGAAAACAAATCCAAATCCAAAAAAAGATGCCATTTTCTCGAGACAGCATGCAAAGTTAGTATATAATGACTTTTTGTTGTTGGGTTTAATGTGGTTTGGAAAGCCTAGAAGCTTGTATGTGTTTGTATCCAAATTGCATTCATATGGGCACCTTTCTTGTTTTGTGCCTTCAAGTCATTTCTGACTTATGGCAACCTTAAGACATATCACAGCCTTTTCTTGGCAGAATTTATTCAGAATAGGTTTGCCCTTGCTTTCTTCTGAGGCTGAGAGAGTGTGATTTTTCCAAGTCACTCAGTTGGTTTCCATATCCAAGTGAGGATTTGAACCTTGGTCTCCCAGTATCCTAGTTCAGTACTCAAACCACTACACTACACTGGCTGTACACCTTAGAGCTAAAATAAAATAATCACACACTGTCATTTTCTAAAGTGTGGCTGGAATCCTTTTGGAGACTCACATCTTTGTAAGTTGACTCCATCTGTGTGAATTGAGCAGTTCCAAAATGTCTGTATCCAGTAAAGGGCAGCTGTTACACAACTATGTAACAACCTTAAGATGTATACTCAAGAAAAGTAATTTAAGAACCTGACTTCTTGGTTCATGAGGACATTTGTAGTAATGCTAATGGACAGGTAGAACATTTAATGCACCCTATCTCCAGCTGCCTGTAATCTTGTTGGTGTGTCTTTAGACATACACAAGTTCACCTACAGAGGTCTGTCTGATGTGCAAATGTCTGTATTCAATTCAAGGCCATGTATTCAATTTAAGGCCACGGAAGTAGAATTGTGTTTGTGGTGCTACTACACATGGTGTACCTTTGCACATGCAGATGTGCATTTCCAGCTGATGCACATCCATCTGCCCTTGCTAAAATTGGTCTTCAGTTGCTCAACATTGCTATTAAACACAAGGGTCATATAGCATCATCATCAGATACTTCTGCATGTGGAGATTTATGCAACACATCCCTTATGTAGGATCATGGCCTTAGAGTGTATCTACATTACACAGACATAGCAGATTGATACTATTTTAACTGTAATGGTTCCATCCTATGGAATCCCAGGATCTGTAGCCTGGTGAGGTATTCACAGAAATCTAGTGCTGCAATACTGTGGAGAAGGTGTGTCACCATATTACAGATCCCAAGAATCCATAAGATGGAGCCATGGCAGTTAAGGTGCTTTCAAACTACTACTGTTCATCTCTGTAGTTTACATGCACTCAGATGCTTGCATGTTTACCTGTTTTTTCCCACCTATGGTTAAATGTTACCTCCCCATCCAAAATGAAGTCTCTAGGAGGCTAAGAAGCATCTTTCCTCCCATGTATCCCTCTTTATGATATTGGACTGCAGTTCCTATAACAACTTACTGTTGGCTCTGTTGGTTAGGGCTGATCAGAACTGCAATCCAAGAATAGCTGGAGGGCCAACTACTTCCCACTTCTGCTCTAGTTCCTCCCTTGACTTTGTATACTTTGAATCTCCCAGTAAACACTTCCAGAAAGATAAATAAATGGATGAATCTTGGCTCATGGGTTACATGATGTTTTAAAGCAGGGGTAGGCAACCTAAGGCCTGGGGCCAGATGTGGCCCCCCTGAGGCATTTGGACCGGCCCCAGGCCAGTCCTGCCGCCGCTGCCACAGCTGCCCCCTGCCGCCGCCCGCCATGATGATATTTATTGTTGTTGTTATTACTTGTTCTTGGGGTTTTCTTAGCAAAATTTCTACAGGGGTTTTGCCATGGCTTTTCTGGGGCTGAGAGAATGTACATGCATATTTTTTATTTTTTATTTGTATTTGTTTGTTTATTTATTTATGGTGCTTCGGCCCTCCAATTGTCTGAGGGACAGCAACCCAGCCCCCAGCTCAAAAAGGTTGCCTACTCCTGTTTTAAAGAGAAAGCACAATCCATTACTACTTTCATTAGGCTAGAATATCAACCTTTTCTCTGTCTCAAGGCCCACTGTAAGTCACCTGTTAATCGATTCTGGTTTATTGATACCTCTATTTCTACCCCTATAATCGGTCTTCATATCCAGTCACAATTGTGTAGATGGAAAGATATTGACATAGCATGGACAAAAGAACAATCAGTTAATGCCATGTGCATCTTTTATTCAGTTTACATTGTTACATGTTCTCTTATGACCTATGAAATCTTTTTACACTTTCCCAAATCTAATTGTACTTCTGATTAAGATGGAATATGCTGCATGAGAAATGGAAAGTAATAAGCAAACAGCCTGGCTGCTTTTTTCCCTGGATACTTCCTCCCTACCCAAGAAAAAGAATTATATTATGTTATGCAGCCTGGTCCTAACCAGATTCAGGACCTAAATACTTATGCATCACACTACTATCTGTATTGGAGGGTGCTAAAATTAAATACTAGGTAGAATGGGAAGGTGGAGAGGGAATCAATATAATGCTTTCGTGCCAGAATTTGTTTTGAGTGGTTTTTATTAGGGATGAGATTGATACATTGACTATGGACGTTATCACACGGGGCAAATCTGCTGGTTAATCCACACCAATCCCAAGCAAAAACTGGATTTGTGCCTCGCGTTTTCACATGACGTTGCACAGAAACTGGACAGAAAGTGGACAGAAACTGGTGTTATCTGAGATCTTTTGAAATTCGGTTGTTTGGAGGAAATGCAAATGTGAAATTAAGGTAATTTCGCATTTACCTTAATGTGAAAAGCAAATGAGAATTTGGGAGCATTTCCCTGCTTTTTCCATAGTTCCAGCGAGCATTAAGGTAATTATGTTTGCGGAATTAAGGTTTATTTTCCGTTTATTTTCAGAATGCCTCATTTCCACTTTATTATCGCTTTCTGGCCCACGTGCGATAACGTCCTAAAATGGTTAAAATAGTGAAGTTGTGCTGTAAGGGTTAATGAGTTTTGTAAGAGCTAAAAAAGGCTGGGAAATCAAAGGCTCCTTTGGTATGTGTGTGGGATGTTTCCACCTTGGCTGAAGCTAGAGGCTTGAGTTTAAAAATATGGTTAAAAAGATAATGAGAATGGTTTTGAAAGCACTTTATGTATAGATTATTTGATGGTTCTAATAAGTGATGGTTTTAGATTTTTATATATTTGGTTGTTAAATATGTTAGACACATATATATGATGATATTGATAAATACGTGATTCCAGTCCCAGGTGATGTATCACATAACTAGAGTGCAGATGTTACGTCAAGGTTGTTTTGTCTATTGTCAGTAGGAGCTACAGATTCACACACATCCTGCCAATCGCTAGACTTTCCAGGCAGTAGAGCATTATTTCATGGTTAATGGCTGAATTTGTGACAAATCACTGAGTTACACCAGCCTATGGGGAGAGACATTGCTATGTTTTATAAAAGTGTTTCAACATGCTTTAACTTCAGACTTGTCAAAGAAGTCATGGACCTGTCTGCTATATTTTCTTTACCGAAATAAAAGCTGTCATTTTTACTTTAAGTCTTGGATCTGTTTTTATGATCTGAAAGAAGACTTCTGGGCATGCTGTATCTGATAGGTTTATGCCTTGCACTCTCAGTCAAAATCTCAGTAAAATGCATCCACAGTTAGCTGTCAACAATAGGAGAAGAACCTCCCCTTGACAAGAATATAGGGCCCTTAACCCTTTTAGGATCTCAGATCTCTTGGAGAATCGAATGAAAGCTTTTTACCCTCTTCCTGGAAGTATCTACATCAGGGGTAGGCAACCTTTCCCCTTTAAGGGCCGAGGGACTTCAGCTCCCAGAAGCCTCAGCCATGTTGACCAATAGCTCCTGGGATTCTGGGAGCTGATGTCCCTCATCCCTTAAAGGGGAAAGGTTGCCTACCCCTGATCCACATAAATACATACATACAAACACAATTTGCATACAATTAATTTTATTGCATTGGAAGTTGACTTCTATCAATAGACTAGGGAGGAATAATGATGATGATTATGATGACAATGATGACTCAGAAACTGCATCCTAGCAAAGGAAAGAAGACATATTAAAGGAACTAAGCAAGAGCCCCGAAAGCTGGCTCTCGTGTGTATGTATTGGGGAGGGGGGAGTTAAGCTAAGAATGATTATTGGGATTGTAGCCCAAGGTTGCCATTCATCCCAGGAAACCGGGACAATCCCAGATTGGAGGGTCTAAAAATGTCCAAGCCAATCCTGGATTCCTGCCTTGTTCCAGGCCACATTTTTTCAATCTCCAGTTGGACTAGAGATCAACATAATGTGCCCAGAACAAGGCAGGAATAGTTGGTTGAGCTTTGCCTTGGCTCTACCTCCTTGCCTCCTGAGTTACTTCTCCTCCTCAGGTGGCATGTGGGCTGGTGGCCAAGATGGTGGCTACTTCTGGCCTCAGGTGCTCTACTGCACTCTGCACAAAGCCAGACCCAAACCGCAAGAAGGAGGCCTGCTTCCAGGTACGGAGAAGAAGGGGACACTCAGGGAGGAAGGGATGGAGAGGGGGGCATGGCTGTGTGGCCTAGGGTCTCAGTCAAGTGCCAAGGAGGAGATCTGGCATGGGCTGTGGCAAGACCTCCCTGGGTGAGGCACAGTCGAGGTGAGTACTGAGGAGATCCAGCACAGCTGGCAAGGCCTCCCTCCAGTTCCACCTAGGCCCTGGTGCATGAATTTATATGTGCATTATTATTTTTTTAATTTTAGTAATGTTTTTAGTCTTTAGTTGGTAGTGTCCTCCATTTTTCCTGCATGTCATACACCTGTCCTACATTTGCCCTTTATTTGTTCTACATTTGTCCCTACATTTTGTCCTGGTTTTGTAGAAGAGAATTATTACAACCCTACTTATGGTTGCTCCCTTCTCAGACAAAGGGAGCAAAGATACTGATGTTTTTCCTTGGAGAATGAAATAATGACCTCAAAATGCAAGTAAGGTGTATATCTAAGGACGTTTTCACACGGGGCTTTAAACGGAGTCATTCCTACCTCCGTCCGGCCCCACTCCGGCTCTGTGCAGGATAAGTTCACACGACGTCGCAGCAAGCCCCGCCCCATCCTGCGCCATCCCTGCGCCATCCCTGCCTCACTCCGGGGTCTTGCTGCGCGTGTTCACACGACGTCGCAGCAAGCCCCGCCCCATCTTGCGCAATCCCTGCGCCATCCCTGCCGCTAGCCGGCTTTAGCCCCGTTTTTGTAATTCCTTTTTTAAAAAGGAATTACAGGGGCTGCTGCCGGAGGCAATCAGGAGCCATTCCGGCGGCTGCTGTTTTCGCCGCCGGAATGGCTCTTGATTGCTTCCAGGGGGCTTCCAGGCGGCTTTAGAGCCGCCTGTGTGAAAACGTCCTGTGGTAAGGCAGAGGAAAAGAAACTGCTGGAAGTTTCTAGCTACCCACTGCTTCCTTTCTCGTTGATTACATTGCTCTTTGCTTTGCTGACCACTTCTGTTTCCAAAAACCAATCAAAACATCTGGTGACAGCCTTCACCAAGCATGGCCCTTAATGTCTGTGCATTTGGCAGCAATGTAAAGGTGCCCTGTGGATGTCCTAATACCGAGTTAGACATTTTGCTGCCTGAAATAAAAGACAAAATAGTTCTATTCCCTTATGCTACCTACAGAACAGGAGTAGATTGCTGGATGTGAATCTCATTTTAAAATTAGCAATGGGATAGAATCCTTCATCATACATGGGGGCAGTTGACCAGTTTAGGTGACCAGGAGACACTGTACAGCACCCACCCACCCCTATGTCCTGCAACAGATGGGAATGGTCCAAGAGGAACTGCTCCTGCTTCCTAGAGATGGTTGCCTTATCCTGCCTGATGTATGTGTGATGGACAGCTTCCTGGGCGTGAGGAATCCTGACTGACTTTGGTTCCTACTTGGGTGATAGGGCCGTAGATGCTTTCACATTGCCACCAAAAATACAACCACTTGGAGCATGGGAATGTTTGTACATGGGTAATACCATTTTGAAATCTAATCATGTGTGCTCTCTTACATGAGCATATCCTCAAATTGCCCCAATTTTGAAGGACACTCCTGATTAATCCTCTATCATTCCACTTTTCCATCTGTCTTAAGAATGCCCCATTCCTTCTCCCACTTTCCCCCTTTGTCTGCAGCTTACTTCAATTACTGCAAACTAAGGTAAAGTGCAAAAGTAGTTTCTGGTGAACTCTGCATGAGGAAAGCAGAGAAGGGGAATCTTGCCCTTCCTAGTAGACTCAGGCAAAAGCAAAATGTTGCAAACCCGCCCCCCCCATTGCTTGTGTGTTCTTCTGCACTTTGCCATCTCGACCACATTCTGATGTTGTTTGGCCATACAGATCCCAGTTTTCATCTGTGAAACATTGAGGGAGGTATGGAGGGAGTTCACATAATGCCTCATATGTCTTGGGGTAGGAGCTAGAATGCCTAGACTTAGGGCCTTTGCAGACTGCTAGAAATAGTGCAAATTGAGTTCACTTTAAGGGTTAGGGTTAGGGTTAGAGAATCATGGGAACTGTATTTTATTGTGGCACCAGAGCTCTTTGACAGAGAAGGCTCAATGTCTCAGAAAAAAACACCAATTCCCATGATTCTCTAGCACTAACCCTAACCCTTAAAGTGGACCCAATTTGCACTATTTCTGGTAGTCTGCAAATGCCCTTAGTCCTGAATTCCTGCCAAACATGTTGACTAGCCTGACACTGGTGACATAGCCTGTTAAATAACATTTTAAACTGCCTAGTCCCAGAACCAGTTTGGATATTAAAAAGAATTGGCCAACCAAAAATGACTGCGCAGTTAGTGTGTGACACAATTTGACATCATATAACTTGCTTTAGTCCAATCGCTTGCACACTCATAGGCCAACAGACTACTCACCTCGAAAAACTAAGAGCAGTTTTGTTTCATATATATTGTAGCCAAAAGTCTAGTATGGGGAATTTTATTTAGCTCAAACTGAGAGGGACTTTGTGAGACTGTCTCCCACATGTATACCAAGAGGCTGGCGGATCTAAGAATTGATGCAGAGATCGAATTCTCCAATTAAAGTATTATTTATTAAAGGGGGGGAAATCACACAGCAATTCAATATATACACTCACTGATTCAAGGCTCAGGAAATTAGAGGTTAGCTTGGAAAAGATGTTGAGACAAAACTACAGGTGATACTTACTACAGATGAGGCTTTCTCTGGGATCCAATTCGGTGAAGTAGTGTGGGACACAACTGTTCTTAGAGTATTGGTTTGAATGAAAGTGCCGGGAATTAGACTAGAGATCACAGTGATGTAATGTCCCCATGAACTCTAAACTAGCAACACCGAGGGGGGAAAACTAGCTGCAGGGGAAAGGTGTGAGATTGTATGGGTGTGGTAATTCAGTCTGGCAATATTCAAGGTGAATGGGAAAAGGATTAAGTCATTAGCTGGCTCATCAGGTGAGACATCTAGGCAATTATTGCCCATTCTTTCTGATTATGGAGGTGATGATGGCCCGTTTGCAACTCTCACATTATCTGCTTATCTTTGAGATGGTTTCTTCCAAGTGACCTTGGTATAACCTGCCTGTCATCGCCCAGGTGGCACTTGGGGTCAACTGCAGGGTGCATTTTGGGTCATGTGGAATTCATACATACACCAAAATTCAGAAAAATGCACTT
>JAIPUX010001880.1:28558277-28569961 GCA_020142125.1 Phrynosoma platyrhinos
ATTTAATGTGCACTATTTCTGGCAGTCTGCAAAGGCCCTTACTCTTATAAGATGTGTTATTAGTGAGAAATCATGCAGCAGGGTGTCTTACAACAGAGGAAACCATCATAATCCTTTAGCTAACGGATTCCAGCATCCCCTAGTACATGGATTAATAAGAGAATCAGGCAAGGCAGTAGTAGAATCCAGCTCCTAAACAACCAATTCTACCAAGACCAATTCTCTCTCGAGTACCATGTTCCCCTGTGCTGGAGTGTACCATATCTTAGGGTGTGAGCCAAATGGAAGATGGATCTCTTGGGTTATGTGGGCAGAATCAAATAAAGGAAACCGAAGTGTACAAGGTGACCCACCCTAATGGCTATGAGAACAGTACGAGCATATTGCTAACAATCTGTTCCTAGTCTTGAACTACCAAACTAAAGTGAAAGTATTTAGTTATAAACACAAAATAACCATTTAATACTGCTGGACAGCTGTTAATGATACACTTTCAAAGACAGAACCCATCTGCCTAGAAGTAGAGGCCATACCACTGCAGAGCTCCTCTCAAAGGTCTTGCAATTAGATATGCAAAGATGAAGATTATTTGAATACATTTTAGTACATTCAAATAGTGCAACTGCTATATAACTCCAGAGGTGGTGATTTATGCTGTGCAAGAAGATGGTAGGATCTCAGCCAAAAAGTGCATCTGGCATCTACCTACTGATATCCTGTGTTCTGAATAAAGATGCTTTTTTTTTTAAATGATACTCTTATTAATCAGTTCACCCGCAATAGGTTATCTGTGCTATCACTCTATAACTATTGTGAATGGAACCTGTTACAGTAATTATAAATATCTGTACTTAGTGCAGTGGTGTCACTAAAGGGGCAGGGGGGGGGCAGACTGCACCAGGTGACACCCTAAAGTGGGGGGCAACACCACTGCTCCTCAAACACCTACCTTTTGGTAAAAACAGGGTGTGGCATTTATCTGCCTCCCTTTAACATGCTTTAAGAGATGGTGGGAGTAGGCAAAAATCAATCAGCCAGGTTAATATGGCAATTGGACCTAAAGTTAGATATCTCCAAAGCCACATTAAGCTGGAGCTGAGTAGGGTGGTTGAGGATAGGGTGACTTGGAGGTCTCTCATTCATAGGATTATCATAGGTCAAAGTTGACTTCAAGTACAGCAATTAACAATTTTCAGCTGAGGTGAGTGCCCTCTTAGTTGATAGCCTAGTTGGTATCATTCAAATGGATGCTCAGAAGTAGAGAAGTATACCAATGTACATGATCGTGTTGGAAACGTCAGTGAGGGCTCCAACAAAGACTAAGATGTTGAGCAAAAGGATTGGGGGGCAGATTCCCAGCTCTTCCCACCCACCCCCATCTCCAACAATTTGCCATTGTCCATTTGGGCTTACATTTAGTGCAAAAATGTTACCTTTAGTTTTGAGATCCCTATTCAGGTGTTCACATTACTCACACAAAAATGGAAAACAGAGGAAAAAGTACTAGCTCTGCTCACTCCATCACTGCCCTCATTGCTTTCCATGAGTTGGTGGAACATGTCTGCCATTGGAAATCCAGTATTTCCTGGTTTCTAAGCTGAAGGTCTGTGAAGTAAAATTTCTATCCCCATTTCAGAGGTTTTCCCACCAACATCTGAAGGGGAGAGAAGACACAGAAAGAACAGGTGGAGCAAGTGTGCTCACTCCTCCTCTATCCTTGAATGCTTGCATAGGGCTTGTACAGTGTGAGGCATGCAGATACAGATAAAATATAATTACAGTGGTCCTTCTGGATTCATGGCCTTGTACTCGCGGTTTCGATCATTCGCGAGGTCAAGGCCGTGGCTCCCTCCCTCCTTCCTGCTCCATCCCTTACCAGCATCTTCCCCCTGGCGCTGGGGAATTTAATCGGAGCCCGGGCCTCCAGTGTTTGACACATCACACACCCATTGGCTGTGGTGAAGGGGGCGAGATGTGCACATGCCGGGGCCGATTACAAGCCCCAGTGGCCTGGCTCTGATTAAAGTCCTCAGCACCAGGGGGAAGATGCTAATAAGGATGGGACAGGGAAGGAATGGAAGGAAGGAGGGAAGGAAGGAAGGAAGGAAGGAAGGAAAGAAGGGGAAGGGGAAGGGGAAGGGAAGGAATTTCACAAATAGTCAAGCCCCATTGTCCCTAATGACACCACTGGGGACAATGGGACTTGAATATTTGTAAAATTTTGGATTTGCGCCCCCCCCGGAATGTATCCCCTGCAAATCTGATGGAACCACTATATAACTATATATTGGAGTGATTATATCCAACAGAGGGACCCCACTTGGAGAGGTGATCTTTGAGGTAACACAAAGTATCATTTTAGAACACTTTACTGTCAACATCCTCAAAGTATGATGGCATTAGTATTATCCTGTTTGTTGAGACCATGTAGTGTTTGTTGTTAAACCACCCATATATATGCTTTTGGAATTCCAAGCCAACAAAGCATTTGTTCTCCTCTGTATTTTTCTTACAAACCTAGGCCTTCTCTGCTAGTACATCTGCCACTCAGATTCATGATGTATGGGCACTTTCTACCCTGCCCAACTAACCTCCTAAATAGCACCAAAGGTATTTATATAGCATTCACTAATAGGCGTGGGAATAATTTTAGCCCAAAGTTTAGAAAAACTACTTTTCAGACTACCGCTTCCTGAATATCCTGGTCAGCATGGCTACTGGGGGCAACAGTCCAATCCTCCCCTGCAAAGCTCTGTGTTAGACTGGATAGAGAAGCCCACTTTATCTTATGAGACCCAGGGCTTTCTCTTTTACTGAAAACTTAAACATCACTTTTTGACTATTAAAAATGTAGGCTGTTCAACAAACAATGGATGTTTGCTACATGTATATGTTTGGTTCATTTGCTAGACTGATAATTATAGCTTTTGGGTCTGTTTTCCTTGGCAATTGCAAAGCACCAGTATAATTGAAACCCACTGTATAATGGGATATTTCCCTCCCCATCCTACACATCAGCAAGATATTCAGCATCCCCCAATTAAATAACTTCCTGTTGTTTTCCTCTTCACTATTAGTTTTGCTCTCAAGTGGATACACTTAATCACTGCTATCAGCCTTGTTCTGCATTGTTCTGCAATTTGTATTAAATTTTGGAGTATTAAAAGCCTTTTAAATTTTTATAGAGTTTCACACATTTCTAGCTCAACAGGTTATTTGCCTTTCTTTCTCTTCTTCCTCTTTTAAAAATCACCCCAGATCTTTCTATGTTTAGCTGTGTTCTCATTATTGATAATACCAAAGGCCTAAATACCCTAAACCAGGGGTAGGCAACCTTTCCCCATTAAGGGCCGAGGGACTTCAGTTCCCAGAAGCCTCAGCCATGTTGGCCAATAGTCCCATGTTGGCCAATAGCTCCTGGGATTCTGGGAGCTGAAGTCCCTCGGCCCTTAAAGGGGAAAGGTTGCCTACCCCTGCCCTAAACTAAAGACACAGAGCCCTTCTGATCTTAGAAGCTAAGTAAGGTCAGCACTGATTAGTATGTGGATGGGAGACCACCAATACCAGGTGCTGTAGGGTATGTTTCAGAACTGGCAAAATCACCAAAGAAAATCTATACAATTCATAGGGTTGTCATAGGTTAATACAGGCACATGCAAAGGTCTCTGTGGCTTGGGAAAAGCAAATGCTTTGTTTATGTCACTGTCACTTTGAAATAGACTATGGGGGGTTGCAGACTGCCAGAAATAGTGCAAATTGAGTCCACTTTTAGGGTTAGGGTTAGGGTTAGGTAATCATAGGAACTGTATTTTATTGTGGCACCAGAGTTCTCTGACAGAGAAGGTTCAATGTCTCAGAAAAAAAACAATTCCCATGATTCCCTAGCACTAACCCTAACCCTAAAAGTGGACTCAATTTGCACTATTTTTGGCAGTCTGCAACCCCCCTATCTTTCTGTCTTTTCAAAGTTGACTTTCAAAGTTGAGATAAAGTCAATTTTGAAAAGACAGAAAGATAGTTTGGGCATTCAAATTCTGCTGAAAGTTGAGAGGGAAAGGCCTTCTCCTTCTCTACCTCCACATCCAAGAATACAGAAGGCTACTTTATGCAGAGCCAGAAACTAGACATACAAAGGAAGGAAAAGAAACAATCAGTAATTGCAATGCATAGAAATGGTCACAAATAGAATTAAACCATTACTAAACATGCTATTCCAGACTATTAATACATGAATCAAAGTGATACATTCAAAAACTGATGACAGTGCAAAAACAAAGCACTACTGAATGACAAATAATACAGTTGAGTAATAGTCCTGGTATAAGCTGTGAGATTGCAATTTGATATTGCAACAATGGAAATAAACAATCCAAAAGGATTGGGTTAATGCATGAAGAGATATCACAGTAACAGTTGCTCCAAAACAGGGAAACACAATTGATATTCCAGAAATGTAAACAGAGAATCCAGTGATATAAGAGTATATGACAATAAACAATCTTGTGAGGAGAAAATGCAACAAACAGACAAACATCTTGAGTTTTATATCATTGGCTCAGACCTTCTTTACTGTAAAAATAAGTATTAGTTGCTCTGAGAAGTAATTGAATGTCATAGAATCCTTGCCAAAGAATGCCTGCAAACAACCTATATACAATAATAATGGATGCTGTGAAAAATAAACCACAGTACAAAAAGCATGCTTATCAGCCTGATATAAAAGCCAACAAATCAGAGTTAGAAGTAGCATTTCACATGATTGTGGTGTTTGGGCTGGAAATACATACCCTCCAATTGTCTTGATTTGGCAGAGACAGTCCCTATTAGAGCCTTGTCATCCCACTGTTACAGCTGCTTTTAAAATGTTCCAGTTTTCTCATCTCCTTCGACTTCCACCATTTGTCCTCAGCTTATTTCAATTGCTACAAACTAAGTGGGGGGGGGCTGCTCAAAGTAGTATGAGACCCTTATAAAAGATAAAAGGAAAGGCCACTTTTGTGGCTACTCCCTAGATTTAAGGCAAGTAGGTAATGTAATGTAAAGTTTTGCACTTAGGCAAAAGGAATGAAATGCATAGATATAGGATGGGAGACACCTGCTTAACATGTGAAAGGGATCTAGAAGTCCTAGTAGACTACATGAACATGAGTCAACAGTGTGGTGCTGCAGCTAAAAAGGCCAATGCAATTCTAATTCTAATAATAATAATAATAATAATAATAATAATTTCTATCCTGCCCCTCTGCAGCACAATCGGGGCAGCTTACAACGATAAAAACACCAATAAGTACATCCAATCCCAGACCCACCCACCCCTTAAAAAGCTATTAAACGAATGGACAATTTAAAAATATTAGATAAGACAAAGTATAAAACCAGGCATCACAACAATACAACATAATCAGCAGCAGCACCGAAGGGAGAAAAGTTATCTAACTCTTTGGGCCAGGATAGTTATACAGGAAAGGCTTGCCAGAAGAGATCTGTCTTAACAGCCTTCTTGAAGCTGTCTAAGGTAGAAATAAGATGGATCTCGTCTGGCAGGCCGTTCCATAATCTGAGAGTGGTAGCAGAAAAGGCTCTCTCGGAGGTCACCAACAGCCTAGTTTTTATTGGTTGTAATAAATTCCTCCCAGAGGACTGGAGTGTGTGGGGTGGGTCACACGGAAGGAGGCGGTCCTGGAGATAGGTTGGACCCAAGCCATGTAGGGCTTTAAAGATCATAACCAACACCTTGTACTATGCCCGGAAACTAATGGGCAGCCAGTGGAGAGATTTTAACACAGGTGTAATATGCTCTTTTCTGGAAGTTCCAGAAACCAATCTGGCTGCCATGTTCTGAACAAGTTGAAGTTACCGAGTCAAGCACAAGGGTAGCCCCATGTAGAGCGCATTACAGAAATCAAGATGAGAGGTTACCAGCGCATGTACCACAGTTTCAAGATCCTTGGTTTCCAGGAATGGGTGCAGCTGGCGTATCAGCCGAAGCTGGTAACAGGTGCTCCTGACCATCGCATTTACCTGATTTGACATCTGGAGCGACATATCCAGGAGCACCCCAGACTATGAACACATTCCTTGGAGGAGAGTCTGACTCCATCCAGGACTGGAAGTTGTATTCCCAAACTTGGTTTCAGGCCTGTAACTGTTAGTACCTCCATTTTGTCTGGATTCAGTCTCAATCTGTTTTTCCTCATACAGTCCATTGCTGCTTTAAGACAATCATTGAGAGGAGAGACACCATCTGAAGTCAAAGCTGAAGACCGAGACATGGAGAAATATATCTGGGTGTCATCAGCATACATATCTCCGGATGATCTCTCCCAGCGGCTTCATATAAATATTGAATAGCATCAGGGACAGGATGGCACCTTGAGGGACACCACAATTAAGCTCTGTTCTAGTAGAGCAACTGTCCCAGAGACTCACCCTCTGAGATCTGCCCGAGAGAAAGGAACGGAACCACTGCAAGGCAGTGCCTCCAATTCCTAACCTTCTCAGGCGATTCAAAAGGATGGAATGATCTATTGTATCAAAGGCCGCTGAGAGGTCCAAGAGCACCAACAGGGTCACACTACCCCTGTGTAGGCTGCATTAATAGAAGTATAGTGTCTAGATCAAGAGAAATAATAGTGCCACTCTATACTGCTTTGGTCAGGGCTCACCTGGAATACTGTGTCCAGTCCTGGACACCACAATTCAAAAAGGATGTTGAGAAGTTGGAGCATGTCCAGAGCAGGGTGACCAAAATAATGAAAGGTCTGGAAACCATGACCTATGAGGAGAGGCTTAGGGATCTGGGTATGTTTAACTTGAAGAAGAGAAGGTTAAGAGGTGATATGATAGCCCTGTTTAAGTATTTGAAGGGGTGTCATATTGTGGATGGAGCAAGCTCGTTTTCTGCTGCTCCAGAGAATAGGACACAGAACAATAGATTCCAGCTCAACATTAGGATGAACTTCCTGATAGTAAGAGCTATTTGACAGTGAAATATGCTACCTCGGAGCCCTGGTGGCGCAGTGGTTAAATGCTTGTACTGCAGCCACTCACCCATAAACCACAAGGTTGCGAGTTCAATATTAGCCAGGGCTCAGGCTTGACTCAGGCCTGCATCCTTCTGAGGTTGCTAAAATGAGTACCCAGCTGTTGAGGGGCAATGAGCTTACAGTTGTAAACCGCTTAGACACTCCATAGCGCGTTATGAAGCGGTATATAAATGAAACTGCTTTGCTTTGCTTTGCTTTGCTTTGCTTTGCTTTGGTGGAGTCTCCTTCTTTGCAGGTTTCTAAATAGAGACTGGATAGCCATCTGTCTAGAGTACTTTGATTGTGTGTTCCTACATGGCAGGGAGTTGGACTGGATGGCCCTTGAAGTCTCTTTCAGCTCTATGATTCTAAAAGGTGGCAACACCTCTTGCTGCTCCCACTGAGTAATGACAAAAGTTACTTGTTTATAACAAAGGAAGGAATATTACTGCATTAAATGGCCAACAGAACAGCATTGCCCTTTCTTAGAAGGGAAAAATAACCCATCATGTATAATATTGTTACTTGAAGCAAGTTATCTTTTAAGTTTAGCACCAAGGTATGAATCATTTAAGACTGTATGACTAATTTTAATGGTTTTACTTGTATAAATACTGCATTGTTGACCAAAATAAATTACAGTTGGATAGTGTTATGTTTAGATTTCAGTTTCTACAGAAGTTTGAAATACATATTTGTAAGTGTATTTAGCTTGCATTCTAAATTTATCAGATGGTATGTCTGCAACAAGATGTTTAAACTGCAAAGGAAGTGGTGTCAGCCATAAGGGACAGGGTCAAAGCTAAGAGTAGAGCACATTCAAGTTAGCAAATAACCCCTAAAATGGGAAATCTATCTGAGCTATTAATAAACCTTTTGGTACAATAAAAAAATTGTTTTTAAAAGAAAAAAGTGAGGCATTTTGTATGTAGGCATACAATTGTTTGGGATAAAGAGCTGTCATCACTTCTTTCTGAGTGACATTTTAAATCACTCCATTTATTTGAGCTAGCGCCTTTAATATCAGTGTCTGTTGTAGTGATAGACGAATAGGAAATGTAATGTAAAATGTAAACAAAGCAAAGTATTTGGGAGGCAATCTCAAGGGCATGGCTGTTATTTTTTAAAATATTTTTTTTTAAAAGAATGAACTGACTATTCATTTTACAGAGAAATATAAGAGCACAATTCCATACACATCCATTCAGAAGACATCCCATTGAATTCAGTTGGGTTTACTTTCAGGTAAGTGGGTTTAGAACAGTAGCCTCCAAAAATTAATGGAACACAAGTAAAAACATGGAGCCCTTCTCTTTAGGACTTCAGTCATTCCACTCCCTATCTTACCCCCACTGTTTGTATATAATCTTCCTTCCACCAATGGTCAGTTAACATCCTGTGCCAAATGAAAACACTAGTCCCAGAAGTAGAAAAAGTTAATGTTTTGGACAACAACTCCCTGGATCCACAGACCATGAGAGAATAGTTTTTTTTTTTAAAAAAATCCACTTTGATGCTCTTTCCTCTCTCCCCTTTGTCACTGGCTCTTTACCTCCTTTCATTAGCTGTTGCCTCTTCTCTCCATTTGGAATTAACTGACAGAAAAACAAACTGTGACTCTATCTTAGATTAATGAAAAGATGACATAACCTTAGATCAATTTTCCCCAAATGGATGTAATTTAGATGTCCATGCTGCAAGTTTCATAGCCCCAGTAATCATAGCCATTGTAGTATAAAACATCTGAAGGGTAGCAGGTTGTGGAATGCTGTCCTAGAGGAACATTGCTGTGATGTGCCTTTAAGTAATTTTGGTTTTATACCCTATCATAGGGTTTTCTTGCCAAGATTTATTCAGAAGAGGTTTCCTAGTGCTTTCTTCTTTAGGCTGAGAGGTGTGACTTGCCCAAGGTCATTGATCCAGTGGGTTTCAAAAACTAAGCAGGGATTTGAACCTTGGTCTCCTATGGTCCTAGTCCAGTACTCAAACCACTACACCAGTTGACTGTGAGAAAGCTTACCTGTGCCTTTAGGACATCAGCATCAGGAATTCTTACCCAATCAACCACCCAAGAGAAAAATAGTAAGAGGAGGGTAAGTAGTGGAAAGCCGTAGTAACAAGAATTGGATTTGTCATCTCCCATGGATCCTCCACCTAAAGCAAGGGATTCTTTCCAAAAACTTGTAGGAGTTTTACTCTAGTTTTACTCTAGTGAAACCTCTAGTTATGACAGGATAAGCAGTTATGTCAGGATAAGCAGGAGGAGGTATCCTATGTGTTTGTCTATAGTGCTTTTGGCATCTGCAGGATCCCAGGTACAGATCCAAACCCCACCCCATGACGGATGGCAACAGGGGTGTGCCCCAGACACCTGTGGACATACAGGAATGAAGAAGCAACTTCTGTCCTTCTCAGAGGGTGATCGTTTCTCATTCTGCTTTCCTTAGGTTCACAGTTGTAGCTGGAGAATCTCTGAGCATGCAACCCAGTGGCTGGGAATGGAATTGTGTCTAGGAGCCTTCCATTGCCTTTCTACACTTGGGAGATGAAAAGAAGACACTGAAACCCAGATCACTGTTGCAGCTACACTACAAGAGTTAGGAGATTATTGCACATGGTTTTTTGACCGATCTGAGCACGGGCTGAGGATGGGTTTGAACGGGTGTTATCACACACAAAAATGCCACGGATGCCATGGCCAACTACAATCCATCTCCGAGTTGTACTCAGCTGGCTGATTTTCAAGGACGAAAGCTCCCCAACTTTGAAAATCGGCTGGCTGAGTGCAGCTTGGAGATGGGCTGTAGTCAGCCAGTGGCATCAGTGGGTGTTTTTGTGTGTGATAACACCCATTCAAGCCTGTCCCCAGCCCATGGTTGGATTGGCCAAAAAAATATGTGAAATAATTTCCTTACACTCTGTGTAATTAAGGGTTCTCAGAATCAGTCTCCTGTATGGTTAGGCTGATTCTGGTTTGAGAGAGGAAGGGAAGGGGGGAGGGAGATGGAGAAAGGGAGAGAGATAGAAAGATGGATCCATCTTTTCCCAGCATGGAGTATAATGGGCTAAGTGGTGAAGGTTTTCCCATGGCATGTGAAACCATGAGAGTAGTGCTGCTGCTGATTCATCCATCTCTAACTGTTATAGGGCTACAGCTATTCCTGGAACTGTCACAAATGTCAACAGGAGTTTATGTGCCCATGAAATACTTTTAGCTGCAACAAGCAAGATTTCAACATGAACTATAGTGACATGCATAAGATGAGCTGAAGGGCAAATTCTTGAGGAGGAAAAGGTATCTGGCAACTTCACATAGGTAATGTGAAGGCAAAGACATTAAAATGTCAAAAGCTGGCATAGAGGCTAAAAAAACTGAGGCATCTATTAAGAAATCTAATCTTACCTCTGCCTTGAACTCCTCAGTTCAATGCACAGATGTCTGTGAATCTTGCCTGTGCCTTGAATTCACTAGGCAGGCCTTAGGGAGAACCCACAGAGAGTTTTCAAGGATACAGATGTCTCTTCTCCTCAAGACTCTTGCGCTCCATGTGGAGAAGGCAATGGAAGCAGTGACTGACTAGTGCATGTTAACAAAGCATAAGTATGCAGCAGTTAGTAAATGGACCCAGCTGTCTAAAATATCAGGATTCCTAGATGAGCACATGTTGTGCTAGAAGATTATCACACTGAGACGGTTCCCTTAGCAAGATAAGAAAGTGACTATTTATTGTGGGAAATACATTCTGATAAGAAAGCAGATTTTTTAAAAAAGGGAACAACAACCTTGGTAATTCTGTGAATAAAGTATGGCAGTCTATGCAACAAAAGATTTGTTTGGGGACATATCCAGTCAATATTGTTATCATGCTTTCCTTGCAAAGCTATAAAGGCCCAATTTTAAGATCTACAACAAATCATCGGCAAATGAAGCTATTTTGTACCATTTTCCTACTAGTGACAGTGTGACCTGTGGATTACATGCTACTATCTGGTGCCATTTTTATGAGTTCTCCACCAGACTCCCCACCCCACTCCAAATTCAGGTGGAGGAATAGTCCCCCCCAATGCTACCCTTTCCTCCAGGAATAATGCAAAGTTAAGAATTCATCCCAATCCACTTTAAACTCCACCCAAACAGCAATAAACAGCCCAAACCCAGAACCTTCAGTTTCATTTTTGGCCACATGGCATGATGGTCAATTTTGGGACAATGATTCCTAAAAGTTTCTCAAATTGGCTACTGGTGGTGCATGGGGGGGGGATTTGATTCCATGCCCTCAGCAAATTCTCATGCTAAAGTATGAGCAATTCTGCTTTCTGATGAGGAAGGCAACCTTGCAGGAGCCATTAGTTCCACTTCATCATCATATTCCTTTTCCCAACCTCGAGTTGAAGGGAGATATCTGAAGAGGAGATCTCATCACAAGCAGGGGAGGTGTGGTTAACACTTGGATGAGAGACTACTAAAGAACATAAGAGATCTCTTTGTAAGGGTAGAAAAGATTCCTTCCTGAAACCCAGAGCTGATAATCCTGGGCTTGATAGATCAACAGTCAGACTCTCCATAAGTATTTACAAGCATTTCTATACCTCCAAGATTTCACAAATGAAAACTCAGACTGTGGACGTTATCACACATGGGCCAGAAAGCGATAATAA
>JAIPUX010001880.1:28574874-28585827 GCA_020142125.1 Phrynosoma platyrhinos
CTAATCTCTGAAGCAGAAGAAAGCAAGCCTGCTCAGACTTCTACATGACATCCTTTCGAATTTTTAAAGATGACTGTCATGTTACCTCTCAGGCTTTTCTTATCAAAGCTAAGCATGCCCAGCACCCTAAGCTATTCCTCACAGGGCTTGGTTTCCAGACTTTTACCATCTTGTCAATATTCTTCTTGAACTATGGTACTCAGAACTGGACACAGCTGAGGTTTGACAGTAGCAAAATTGGATTATTTCCCTTGATGTGGACACTATACTCCTATTGATACAGGTTAAAATTGCATTGGCTTTTTTTGTGTGACTATTGCAGCACACTGTTAACTCATGTTTATGTTGTGATCCACTAAGAGCCCTAGAGCTCTCATGTACATGTTCACCTGAATTAATGTCTGAAAAACTTTATGACTTTGTTCTTGAACCCTAATCATATGGAGATAACTTTAATCTCTGGCAATTGTACATGTATTGACTTAGGCAGACATTCAGATGAATGTGCTGTCAGTTCAGATGAATCCACTCTGGACTTTACTTTAATGGAGCTATCCAAGATAATCAATCCTTTCCTCCATGTAGGTTCCACATCTCATATAGCTCCTTTAAAATATGGACTAAAAGCCTGAATGCATTCACCACCCCACCAAAATTGGAGTCACTAGCCATTGCTGGATGAATCCATAGTGGTCAGGATTGCAAACATGGCATCTCTCTCCCTCCCTCCCTCCCTCCCTCTCCACCCATCTGTTTATTGTAAGATAAGATTACAACCAAAGAGTGATGAAAATACAGCAGTGAACTGGTTCTCTGACCTTTGGCAAGAAGAACTTGAGGATTTGTCAAGTGGTCTTCTAATGGTCTCATCAAAGCATTTTTTTTGTCTTCATTCCTTAAAAAATAAATAATCTTGGACATAAGCCAAGACAGACAAAGTGACCAAGCAGACTTTGGTCATTAAAGACACTTGAAGATAATGGTTGTGACATTAAATCATAATTACTTCCTTACTAGAAGCTGACTTAATTAAGGAAGCATTAGCTGTAATGGGTAATTAGGAAATTTGATCTCTTGTGGTTCAACTACACAATTCTGTACCATGCACTCTCTCTGACAAGTGATCTCTTACACAGACTCATGGGCTTGATTCTAGAGAGTCAAAACAAGACTCTATCAGTGCTGGGGATTAAGCAGCCTTCCAGATTTTCGTAGACTGCATCTGCCAGCATTCTTTACCATCAGCTCAGGATGAGAATGAGCAAAATCAGTGGTTGGGGAGCATGAGCAGGCAGATGCTGTTGTACTTGTGTCCTGCAGGTGGACTTCCTTTAGGCTATTGGTTGGCCACTGTGTAAACAATGCTGGCAAGATACGAATTTGATCTGATCTAGTCTGTTTCGTTTATATGAACCAGGAAAGTAACCATCAGGGAACACATGAACTCCTTGAATGTTCATTGTGTATCAGAGCTTGAACCAGGTTACTTTTTGCACTACAGTTCCCAGAGTCCACAGCCAGTGGTCATGTTGGTTTGGGGATTCTGAAAAATGTAACTTTCCCAAGCTTTGTTGGATAGAGAGAGGATATCTGCTAGTTACTCCATGTGCAGTAGGGATATGCATGCATTTTTTAATGGATGGAAAATGTAACTGAATGAGGGGACCATTCATTTTTTGTTACAAAACAGATGAAGAGGAGCTAATGAACACAAACAGGGGTCCTATTTAGGAGTCTGATTCATGTCCCCAAATTCCATTTGAAGATGTGTGAACTTATTCCCTTTGGGAGTGATAGCAGCAGTTTTTCTGCTCCTTTTTCTTTATGTTTATGTTGAATTTTTGCAAAAGGCAGTGACAAATGGTCCAGATTGGCATCATTTCTTTCTCCCTGAATACCTTGGATGTTATTTTGTTGAAATCTGGGGATATTGTTTTATTCTAGGGTGTTGTGTTATTCTGGAGCAGAAGTGAGCCACAAATGGCATGTCATGTCATTTCTTTTCCTATAATGTCCCAGAATGAGACAATGGCCTAGAGCATTTTGTGGAAACAAATTGCATTTGCTACTCGTGAACTGAATACAGACACACTGCAGCTTCCACATTCTATCACTTGCTTCTTCTCTTCACTAGTTTCTCCACTCATTCTCCCCTCCCTGCTTCAATCAGGATCATAAAATACTAAAGAGAAATTATAATTTATAATTCTAAATACTAATGGTTACTAAACAAAAAACTAATATTAAAATATCAAATGCCACTAAAGGTCAAATACTAAAATTATTCTGGCACTCTCTGTCAAGGGAGTCCAAGCTACTTCTATCTCTCTTATTCTTCCACTAGCAAGCCATGAAGTTTTTATTCAGACAGGTATTTGATTTTGAAGCTGATATGTTCACTGAAGTAGGCTTTAACTTCTGGCTAATGTATATTTATTATTTTCTTGATTACATTTCCATTATTTTTAAAATGTATTTGTTTTATGGTTTTATTTATAGTTTACTATTTTACCTGCTCTTTTACTATCATCAGCCACTTAGATCAGTCTCTTATATTTTTATATAAGATAAGGTATATATTCAATGAATGTATGAGTAATAAGCACATACTATGAGATGTGTCATGATTGGCAACTGGAAAGAATGCACCCATCCATTCCATTCCAGAAACATTTATACTTTGTATTTTCCACTACTTTGACATCCTTAGGATAGGTCAGATTCACATATCCTTGAACGTTTCATAGATGAAAAGAGAAGTTGTCTGACTAAGTTATTAATGAAGAAGAACACATAAGCTAGCAGAGGCTGCCACAGTTTGCTCTTGCAATATAATTGCATAATAAAATAATATTTAATAATTACACATTTAAAATTGTTTTCAGGGTGTTCCTACACTTTTAAACTCTAAACCCTATTTTTCAAATATAAAGGTAAACCTCTGGCCACATGGCGGGGGGGAGGCCAAGGAGGAAGTGTTTGTTTGTTTTAGTCAGTAGGATCCCATGGGAAAACTAGTTTCATGAAATACTCTCTCACTCACTTAAACCTATTTTGGTTTGCCTTCTGAAAGCTCTCCTTGAGGAGGTCAACCCAGTCTTTCAGAACATGTGCCTTTATGAACCTCATACTTTTCTGGCTTCTATATTTTCAAAGCTTGGCAAAGATGCACCTAATATTAAAGCGTTCTTGTGTGCCTTCAAGTTGCTTCTAACTTATACTAGCCAGCCACTGGGTGACCTTGAGTAACTCATAGTTTCTCAAGTTCAGGGGAAGGCAATGGCAAAACTTTTCTGAACAAATCCTGCCAAGAAAAACCCATGATAGGTTTGCCTTAGGGTCACCGTAAGTTGGAAATGAATTGAAAACGCACAACAACAAGAAGTATGATACAGCTTTCTTGGAAAGATTTTTTTTTCAGAGGGGGTTTGCCTTTACCCTCCTCTGAGGCTGAGACACTGTAACTTGCCCAAGGTCACCCAGGTAGTTTCTATGCTCAAGTGGGGATTCGAACCCTGATTTCCAGAGTCTTAGTTCAATGTTCACCACTACAACATGCTGGCTCCCAATATTAAAGTACCCACATCCAAAGAGTAAAGTGAGATTTAGCCTTGTATATGAATGTAATATTTAATTGATGCACAGGAGCTTATTCTATGTATCTCTATACTGCACCATCAATACAACATATGCTCGTAGTTGGTCTTTTAGATGCTTAAGCTATGTAGTGTTGGATGCCTACAAATTATATAATGGCAAAACTTAGGCTGTCGTACTTTGGACACATCACGAGAAGGTATGACTCACTGGAAAAAACAATAATGCTAGGAAAGGTTGGGGGAAGATAGAAAGAGAGGAAAGCCACATGCCAGATGGATGGACTCTATTAAGGAGGTCATGGGTAGGAATGTGCAGGAGCTAAGCAGAGTAGTGGAGGACAGAAGGTCTTGGAGATGTCTCATCCACAGGGTTGCCATGGGTCAAGATTGACTCGAGGGCAGTTAACAACAACAACAACAACTAATGAAAAATATACCCTGACAGAGCAGACATAATAAAAAAGAAACAAAAAACCAAGCAACAAAAAAGCCTACCCTACCAGAAACCCACATGTCCTCTGAGCATGGCAGTCAAAACATATTTCACCCAACACCGCAATTATCCAGCAACCAAATTCTCTGGTTTGTTTAGCTTGTCTGTACATAATTGCATATGCCATTTCTTAGACAATAATCACCAGCTCCCTGGTTTTGCTAGACTTCCCCATCAAAATATATTAAGCATCAACAAATTGAACATGTAGGATTTTGCTGCCTGCAGTCATATTTCTCTGCATAACTTGCAGCAAATATTTTGAAACAGATGTCAAAAGAAGCACTTTGATTACTTTGCATTACATAGATCTGCCTCCCACTGCTTTGTCAGCTAACGTCAGCAGGAGACAAGATGCAAAAGGGCATTTGCAGTAAAAGAAATCAGCAATTAACTAAAACAAGCATTATCATACACTTCCTGTCTTTGCATCTGCCAGATATGTGTTTGTATGGTCTGGCTTTTGCTCATTCATTGCTGCCATCTCCCATTTCTGGACACCTTGTCTACATGACAATGGAACACAGGCTGAAACCGGAGTGTGGACAGTTCTTTTCAAACAGTAATGAGTTATAGTTATCATTACAAGTGTCTGACAAAGTAGTTAGGAAATGTTATCATTGCAATTTTTAAAAATATTAGTAATAAATTAACTGAAATAGTTACTTCCAGTTTCATCTTAAAAAGCAGAACATTTTCACGTTGCACAGGTGAGCAGGAAGGCCACCCTCTGAGATAAGGGGCTTGTATCCAGTTTACAACAGTCTAACTCAGCTATTGGAAGCCAGTATGATGTAGTGGTTTGAGTATTGGACTAGGACTCTGGAGACCAGTGTTTGATTCTTTACTCAGCTGCATGCTCTCAGCCTCAGGGGAACGCAATGGCAAACCTCCTCTGAACAAATCTTACCAAGAAAACCTCATGAAAGGTTTCTTAGTGTAACCATAAGTTAGAAATGACTTGAAGGCACACAACAACAGCATACTATAGCTAGACAGTAGGGTATCACCTGATCCTCCTTCAGAACATCTCTATTGTTCCAAAATCTTCTTATATAAATCTCAGGGAGGCAATTCTTGTGTCACAGGCACTACCATTTAGGCAGAGGGAGGTGGCTACTTCATAAACCAGATTCTGGGGGTCATGAAAGTGGAGAGGACATGTTGTTAGTTATGTAGAAGATCATTGCCAGGGATGAGTAGAAGTATCATCAGGCCAAGTACCTTGGTTGGCTTTGACTACTATGTATCTTGGTCTTTGAGTCTTCATCTCTGGCAGCAAGCTGTCTTGGTCTGGGCACATGTCAACATCAGCTGGCTTTTTAGTGGCATGAGCCAGATGCTTGATATCTCCCCACCCACCCCTGGGTTGCTTTGAGGCTTCTTGCCCTTTTCAGGCCCACAAGTCACTTCCCAAACTTAAACTGGAAGGAGGACTGCAGGAAATTTAGTTAAATGTTGCCTTAGGATGGGTCCTACCATTAGGCAATGTGGTGATTGCCTATGGCAGCAGATACTTGGTGACATCAGTGTTTGCTTTCTAGCTCTTTCCCACTCTTAGCTGTTGCACAGGCCATACTACCAATTCTAGGTTTCCTGAACCAGCCTATTGTTTCAGGTGTGGTGGAAGACACTGTCTTGAAGTACAGCCAGTCCTCTGTATCCATGGATTTCTGATCCATGGATACAACCATCCACAGCTTGAAAATATTTAAAAATATGTATAAATTCCAAAAAGCAAACCTTGATTTTGTCATTTTATATAAAGGATACCATTTTACTATGCCATTGTATTTAATGGGACTTGAGCATCCACAGATTTTGGTATCCATGGTGGGTCCTGGAACTAAACCCCAGTGAATACCAAGAGACCATTGTATCAGTTTATTTCTCTACATAGGGAAGGTGACACAATCTTGTCCTTATTCTCAGGCAGCAAAATGTCCCAGTCAAATAATCCATGCTGCACATAGGATATGGATCTTTATTTATGTATTTTTTCCATTTTGAACAATGTGAATAGTATTTGGGAAGGGATAAGAGAGTTGTGTAACTTTCAAAGCTTGAAAAAGTTACTTTTGTGGATGTTTTTCCCCTGAATCACCCAGCCAAACAGTAAAAAAAAATTCCAAGTTTTGGTAACATGTTTTTCTTCTTTTGAGATACACCAACATCTTTCTTGTGAGCATAATTGTGTGCATACATATGTTTATTGATCTTTCTTTTGCTTTCCCACTTAAAATGGTTGCACAGTGGGGTACAACTTCAAATGTTAATAGTCCATTTAAAACAAGCCAGACAATGTAAAAGAACACAATGCACTGGGGAACACTGAGAGAGAAGATGGACCACCTCCACATTCTGCTGTTTTTATAGCTTAGGATGAGTAAATAATTAAACAGAAAGGAACAATCTCATGCATTATGATTTCTGTTTATTTAGTTAGGATGGTTGGAAGAGAAATGTATGCTGTGATCTTATTTGATACAGGTGATTGGTTATTTTCCAATTTTTCTCAGGGGTCCTTTCACAGTATACAGTTATAGTTAGACAAGCTAGGCCTTCACTTTCTATTGATCTGTGCAGGAAGGGTTGTGAGGGATTCTACCTATTCCTCTGCTGCCACCAAATATGAGAGCTTCCACTTATGCCTATCTCTGCCACCAGTGTGTGGACCTCCTCTTGTCCCACTACTGTGGTCACCAACTGTGGGGATCTCCTAGATGCCCTTGTGATCCCTGTGCAATATTTTCTTCTTCTTGTATCTCCACCAGACACCACCACCCTTGATCAGCTCCTGCCACGACAGATATAATGTGTCTTAACTTAAGGTTTCCAATTCCAATAAGGTTTTCCAATTATGCAAAAGCACATAATAAAAAAAATCCACAAACACCTGGACAACTTCAGCAGAAAAGAAGAAATGCTGAAAGTAAACAAGGTTTGGCTATCAGTCCTGAAAAACACCAAAATCAAGACTCGAGACAAACAAATGAACACCATCCAGGCTCAAGGGATTTCCCCACAGACAATGGATTACCAGTTAAATAGAAACAAATCCACCTTACATATTCTCCACACAACACACCTCCAGGCTGCACCATTCAATGTAGTACAACACACAAATTAACTCCACCATTAGCATGTAACAAACTACTTCCTCCCAAACAAGGGTTCCACAGGTATATATACTCCACACGCTTCCATGCCACCACCCTCTGAAGATATCAGACACAGTTGCAAGTGAAATGTCAGAAATAAATTCTTCCAGAACATGGCCACACAGTCCCCCCCCAAAAAAACCCCCCACAGAAAACTATAAAAAAGAATCATTTCTTAAACAGAAGTTGAACAAAACTTCAAATGTTACTTATTTAATACATCTAAATCACATCTTCTGCTCTCTTTCACATTCATCCCCAAGCTAACTACAACCCTGACTCTAACTGACAATTATTTCTGACTCTCTTAACCACTCAAACTCCTAACCACCACTCTCTAATCCCTGAAGTCACTCTGACAAACTCTACTCTCCCACCAACTGTCATACACCAGCCTTTCAAAATACCCTCAAGATATGCCACCAGTCACCACTCACTCCCAGTATTCCATTTCCTCATCCCTCTGACAGAGCCTTACCTTATTACAGGTACTATGCCTTTCATTAACAACCATATTGCTTTAATTTATCTAATAAATTCAACAGCATTTCCCCCCTCAAAGGTCCATAACATCACAAGGATCCTCCAGCTTGGAGTAAGGTTCTTCGCACCCTTCTGCTTAGACCATGAGCTGCTGGGGCTTCCACTTCAAAACTCTTTGTTGAGCTTTCAGAGAGCAGTCCAGAGAACACCATCCTTACACTTGTTGCAGCATTGACACTGATTTAAAAAATATTGATCTTATCTGAAAGGCTCAGGGGAGAAAACTCACCTATTTTGGGCAAACTAATGGAGCATAGGTGTGTCCCTTTCCCTAAGGAAAAACCATTTCCCTCTCACACACACACACACATGCTTGTTTTTCTCAGAAATATCATAATCTGTCAATTGTTATTGACAGGTGTTGTAAAACTGGTGAAAATAATAATGACATACAAAATTATATACAGGTTGACTCTCACTTATCTGAGTTTCAAAATTAAAAATGCTCGAAAATGTACATTTGTTCACATTGGTGGCTGGGATAGTGAGACCTTTTCTTTCTGATAATTCAATGTACACAAACTTTGGTTCATGCACAAAATTAAGAAAAAAATTGTGCATAAAATTATCTTCAGTCTATGTGTATAAGGTATGTACAAAACATAAATGAATTTCAAGTTCTCCAAGGTATCTCATTATGTATATGCAAATATTTCAAAATCTGAAAAAAATCTGAAATTTAAAACACTTCTGGTTCCAAGCATTTCAGATAATAGAGACTCAACCTGAATTACAAAATTTTTAGCTGCTCCATCCTTGCTGCAAGATAGAGCAGTACTGGGCAAAGGAAACTGTGGATGAGTGCCAATGACTGGGGAGAAGGCATTGAGAAGGGCAGATGGGTTTCAGTGTTTGAAGAAGCCACAGAAGCAAAGTGCAAGATTTACAATTATGGTGATGGTAGCCAGAAATAGAATATTATGCAAAGATTTTATTTTCTTCTTCCCAATGGGATTTTCTAATTGTCATATTTTGACTTGTAAGTGTATAACAGAGATATTCTTTCCATTCATGTGTGTGTTTGTGTGTCTGCCTTCAAGTTGCCTGTTGACTTATGGTGACCTCATGAATTTCATAGGATTTTCTGAGGCAAGGAATAAGATGGTTTTGCTAGTTTCTTCCTCTGAAATATAGCCTTATTTTGGACATATACAGCTGGATTTTTGGCCACAGAGATTTCATGACAAGTATCCTACTTCACTTTTTTTGAAACTAATATTTGAGAACCATTTAAAAAATTGTTCCAACAGAGCATTCATCTCTGAACAAATGTGTTTTCTTTGCCAATGCGGTTGAATTCGGAGTGCATTTACAGCATTCTGAGTTTAGTTTTCCACTGTCAGCAGATCTGAGACTAATGCAGTACCTTTTTCTTCCCTGTTCTATTTGATACATTCTTATATTTTTCAACTTATAAATATTTAATCACAGAGTTCTGAGCTTGCACTGAATTAATTGAAGTAATATAATTGCTTTACATTTTGGAGGAGTAATCATTTCCAGATTTAGTGAGCCTTAATAGACTACAATGAAGTGATGCTTTCTAAGTGAATCTGAGAATCTTCTAACACCCACTAGCTTCCATCCTTTTACCTTCCAAATAGCTGCTTTAGCTATTCTAGTTTGTTCTCACTGCTCTGTGCTCTTATAGGACAAGCTAGTTATAGTAGCATGATTCCACTTTACCATGGCAAATTCTATGGAATCCTGGCATTTGTTGTTTGGCAAGTGTTTTTTTAACATTATAAGTTAGAGCGCTCTAGAGCCTCACCATACCGCAAATCTCAGCATCCATAGGATAGAGCCATGGGGCCTTATTGCACGAGGCTCCTGTCCCGCTATTTCATTTTTTTGCATTAAAAAAGGTAGCAAAGTAGGTTTGTACTCTTACCTTTTGCACTTCCAGAACCATTACATCCATTAGCACTAATACATTTCTACACATACACTGCTCACTACAGCTTCCCTTTTCATTGTTTTGCACACACTGTGCTTGAGAGGTGTAACTTTCTACAACAATAAAATCTTTGCACAATATTTCCCCATATTCAAAAATTCTGAAGTGCTCGGGAGGATTTTTCTGGCAGAACGACATTTTGTTTTATCTAAAACCCCCACATTTTCTGCACAGGAAACATATTTTCTGAGCAGAAAATGTGATCATTCTACCTCCCTCCCCCAATATCCCTGGAATAGTTCAGAATATTCTGTAAGTGCCCTGATATCCCATGATTCAGCTATATTTTGAGATGGAATTGCTGGAAGCCAGCATGGACTGCAGAGTCTGTGATGACCTATGAAAAACTAGACAAGGTAGTAGTGTGACCCCAGACATATGGAAGCATGAAAGAGATTGATAGAGGATGCACCCCCCCGCTCTGCATTTCTTAAAAAACCAAAAATCAAAAGATGAGTTCTGACCAACAGATCAAACAAGACCAGATTCCCTTTCATTTTCTGTTGTGTTCCTAAATACCCTTCCTGTCTGCTCATTTTGGGTTACTCCAGATCTTGTTGAAGTGTTGTGAAGTCAATGAAGCTACTATCAGTCAAATTAGTCTTTTTCATCATTTGGATATCAAAGCAAGCCACCACTTCGGGGACCCATTTGGTCCTTCTGAAAGGCTATCAAGACTTTGTTTCCCATGAAATTACCTTAGTCTGGGGCTAGTTTTAAATTATAAATATGACTAGGAAAACCTAGCGTCTTTGCTATAGCACTTGTTATAAGCACTACTTTAATATAAAACTCCCTTTTTTGGGTCTCCGGTCATTGCCCTAAAGTGAGGACCTCACGTTGGCACCTGAATGGTCATGTCTGCCTCTACAATGGATTAGCTGATCAAAAGTCCAGGGTTAGGAGCTACAAAGCAGGATATTTGCACCTAGGAGATTTATGAGTACCAGCCAGGTTGTGTCCAGCTGAGGATGAGATAACATCAATACTCCATTTCCCCTCTTATTTGTCTACTTCAAAGAGTATCAATTCAGAATCCTTTGATATACAATAGCAAATCTTCATGTCAGGCTAGGTTTAAGGGTATATCTCAGACACATTGGATCTGTTTAGATTTCATGGTGACACTGTGCCACTGTGAACTCTGACAACTCCCATTGTCCTTTCCCTTTCATAAATGGTTGAGTCTATCCATCTTCA
>JAIPUX010001880.1:28592638-28608132 GCA_020142125.1 Phrynosoma platyrhinos
TTTTTCTTCTCTTCTTTTCTTTATTGCTTGTAGTGTTTTTTTCTGTCACCCATGTTTTCTTCTCTTTCTTTTTGCTTATTGAAAGTGTCTGTCTGCATTTTTCTATTATTTTTCCCTGGCTTCAGACCATAGTTTCTCTGGTTCTCGATCTATTATGCTTAGCAATGCGAATCTGTTTCTTATGTTGTTAGTAAATTCTGTTGAGTCATTATTTAGATCGTATTTTGGTATAACCACTGGTTTTGTTTTCTTGTTGAGTCTTACTCTTATTTTTGATATGAGTAACTTGAGATCTGTGCCACAGTCGGTGCTTGGTCTAGTCTTGCCCACCAGTATAGAATTTCGCCATCTTTTGCTTCCAATTATATAGTCTATTTGATAGTTGTGTTGATCATCTGGGCATGTCCATGTGTATAGCCTTCTTCCTGGTTGTAGGAAGAATGTGTTTGCAATGAAAGATTATTGGCTTCACAAAAATCTCTCAGACTCTCACCTGCTTTATTTCTTTTGCCTAATCCAAATCTGTCTACTGTTTTTGATTCTTCTTTGCTTCCAACTTTTGCATTCCAATCCCCTATGATCAGCTTGACATCCTGTGTTGGTGTGCTGTCAATTTCTTCCTGTGTTCCTTCATAGAATTTATCAATTTTTTCCTCTTCTACCTCTGTGGTTAGTGGATATAATTGAATTATGGTGATGTTATTGTTGTTGTTGTTGTTGTTTCCAACTTATGGCAACCCTAAGGCAACCCTATCATGTGGTTTTCCTGGCACATTTCTTCAGAGAGAGTTTGCCATTGCCATCCTCTGAGGCTGAGAGGTTGTATCATGCCCAAGGTCACCCAGTGGGTTTCTGTGGCTGAGGAAGGATTCAAACCCTGGTCTCCAGGGTCACAGTCCACTACACAAACCACTATGCCATGGTGGCTTATGAATCATGCTCAAATACACATTTAAATACCTGCTTAAATATTGTTTCATGTTTGTTTATTTTTTAAAAATCTAAATTAATATAGAAATAGGATAAAATGTTTTCCTTTTGAAAGTTTTAAATCTGGAAATTGTGGAAACACCTCCCACTCACATAGCTGGAGGAACTTTGAAATCTAGCTATTGAGCTAGATCAGGTTATAGATGCAGGGATATCAGATCATTTTCTGGTGTCCTATTAAGATACCAGCAGTACTTCTCACCATTACACAAATGAAGCATTGTCAGGACTTACCTAGGGGCCAATGCACACTGGCCCAAAGGGGCGGCTGAGAGCCGCCCCAGGGTGCAGTGGATCGGGGCCAAGGCTGCCGCAGCAGCCCTAATCCTCTCTTTTGCTGCCTGAAAAGGAGTGGCAAAAGGGTGCCCTAAGAACTGGTGCATGGTTCTTCAGTGCCCCTTCCAGTGCAGTGTGTCAAAACGCTGTTCGAAAGGACGTTGTGATGCTGTGCACTGTGTCAGGACATCCTCAGCGTGGCGTGCGGTGTCAGGACATCCTCAGTGTGGGGTTGGGGCAGCCGGCATGCGGCTGCCCCTCCCCATCTCTGCATCCAGGCTGGCCCTTTGGGCTGGTCTGTAGAGGCCCTAGGATACCTTTGGAGTCCTTTTCTCAAGCTCTTAGTGAGTTATCCAGTTCTATCTTAGGTCCAACCATGAAGTGGTGGAAGAATGAATGGAGGAATGGAATGAGACAGAGCTGGGAGGTATTTTTCCAGTAAAGAGCTTTGCAGATGATACATTAAATCATAATGACTTGGCTAATCAATTCAACATCATAACCAAAACTGCCCTAGAAATTGTGGTACCATCAATAACTTGTCTAGTCACACAGCATCAGCCAAGAATCCCCACAATCCTATCTACAGAAGAAGATTCAAGCTCAAGCACATGTGCTTTGTCAATTATATGGTAATATCTTATCAAGTCCTGTAATTGGCGGCAATGAGGGTCCTGTAGTCCAAGATCTCATTGCAAGTGACTTAGCCTCCTTCTTTCACTAGAAGGTGGCCCCAATTGTTAAATCATTTTTGTGTATGGTTCTCCTCTGCCATTGCCATCAGTTGATTTACCACAGTCTTTGGCAATGTCTTTATCAACAGGGACAAAATTTCAATTTCCCCCTATTACAGAAGCCATCATGGGTCAGATTGTGTTGTCCTCTTCTTCTGCTTCCTGCTCTATCAACCCTTTTCCTTCTTTTCTTTAATCAGTCCTTCCGCCTTTGTTTCTGACTTTTATAACCCACATGGGAATTGTTCCCTTTCAAAGTGTGTTTTTCCAGGCTGCTTTAAGCATGCTGTTATGAGTCCTTTACTAAAGAAACCCTCCCTGCATCCCTCCTTTGTGTTGACTATCGTCCTGTCTCTCCTTCCATTTCTCTCTAAAGTTTTGGAGAGAGCAGCCCTTTCCCAATTGATGCCTTATTTGATTACACATGATTTTCTTTTTGATTCATTTGAATCAGTGTTTCAGACAGCTCTTTCCACAGAAATGGCTCTGACTCATGTAGTAATATTTTAGTGGCAAAGGCTTGGCGGCAAACATTGGTGCTGATCCTATTGGATCTCTCTGCAGCCTTTGACACTTTGGATCATCCGATCTTACTACTACAGTTAGCATCATTGAGAATAACAGGGAATACTCTGTCCTGGTTTAAATCTTTTTTCTTGGATTGTTCCTGTGCTGTTTCATTTGAGGGCACTATGTCAACAACCTTCCCTGTAACTGTAGAGGTACCTCAAGGATCAGTATTGGATCCTCTTCTTTTTTCATTATGTATGCTCCCCTTGGATTTCTTATTTCAGAGGTGGGTATCCAAAATGACACCTACTCATATGATACTCAGATATTCCAGAGCTTTGATTCAATTGATGTTACTGCATGGAAATCTGTGATGAACTGCCTGTTGAGTGTGGATGACCCCTCACCATCTTAAACTGAACATGGATAATGCTGGTGTTCAGCCTGACCACCCAGCAAACCCCCTTTCATGCCCTTCACAGTGTTTACAGGGTAGCACACGGGCCCCTGTCTAGTTGCCAGGAACCTTGGAGCCCTGCTGGAGTCCTACACCATTTTACTGGGGCAACTGCTAAGGCACGTAATTACCATCTATTGAACATCTGTAGGATCTGTAGGTTTTTGACTGTTGAGACTCCCACATGCTTGTCCAGCCCTTGGTTGTTTCATGCCTGGACTATTGTAATAGCCTACTGACAGATATTCCTTCCTGCTCTCTTACTCTTCTGTTTTTAATCCAGAACAATGCTGTTTGAGTTGTCTTAAATTTCAAATATTTCCATGTCTCTCCCCTCATAGATCCTCTCCACTGACTACCACCAGTTCAGGCCGGAGCTTTGATCCTAGTATTTAAGGCCCTGTGGCTTAACTTTCCCCAGTATTTGGCAGCTCGGCTAGTATGGCATGTACCATCTAGAAATTTAAGATCTGCAGACAAAGCATTATTGGTGGTTCCATCAACATGTACGGCTCTGTCAAGGCTGCAAACCTTTCAGGATCTGGCTCCACATTTGTGGTACAGTCTTCCTTTGTACTTTCAGCTGGAGGAGGATCTTACCTGTTTTCCCAAAGGGTTGAAGACCTTCCTCTTCAATTCACCAGATTGCTGCATTTCTGAGTGTGCCTAAAGTCTTCAACATGCGTAGTGACTCGTAAGGGGTTGTTTTAGTATATTAGCATGTTATTTTAGCATTTTAGCATTTTTGTCTGTATTTTATTGTACACTTTTGATTATATATATTTGATGTTCCACCCTTTGGTGGATAGGGTGTTCTAAATAAACATTGTTATTATTATAGAATCAACATCTGAATGAACACATAAAATGAACACGGATCAGAATAGATTGATCATTTATTTCTACCTCAAATGTCAATAACTGAAGCTGTATGATCGTGGAGACAAATGATGAGGTTGATAATGTCAGACAATTTTTATCTTAGCAAACTAAACTAAATTGGCATTACTATGGGCATGAAACAGTTAAGATAGAACATCAAATCCCAGAATTATTTAGCTGCAGGAATTATCTATGGGTTTTGTTTTAAAACAAAAGCCGTGGTAGAGATTTAATTAAACCTTTTCTTTTGCTGGCCTAGAAACAGCTGGCAAATTTTAGATAGGAACCCAAAGGCATGTGCTAATGTGTTTAGTATGGAATTGTATTCCTTAGAAGTCACAGAATGTGCCACAAGAACAATTAACTTTCTTTCTGGCTTTGTACAAAGGCTTCCATTGGAGCCTGAAAGAATCACATCTGTAAGATATTGCTTGTAAGAGAAGCTAAAATATCATTACAAGACAGGCAAACATTTTGACAAGCTTTACAACTGAGATTATATATTTTTTGAAACAGTGAATGAATTCCTTTATCAAAAGTAATTTTTCTGTTCTGAAATATCCTGGAAAATGAGCTTTCATCTTCCTTCCATGAAACATTGTAAAGTAATCATAAGCATAATTTTAAAAAAGCAAGGTTTTGGGAAAAAATAGTTTAAAAGAGTCAGCAGTTTCTTATATTAAAATTGAGTTAACTGTGTTAAAATATTTGCTTGTGTATTTAGTATACTTGTTATAGCCTTTATCTGCAATAGTATAAAGAATATTTGTTTCAAATAAGGAATAAAGAGTGTGCCAGAGGACATTTTTCTCCAGAGTACAACTATAAAAGGAAAGCTTCTCTGTTACTTTAACGTAATTCATATCTTGTATCCTTCTTAAATTCATTTTGTATTTGTTTGGTTTTACTATGAGAAAAAAGTCATAGAATGTTGTTTCCATGACTGTATGGCTATTGAAATCATTCTAGCAGTACTTCTGGGAACTGTATAACCCAGGGTAGGCAACCTAAGGCCCGGGGGCCGGATGCGCCCCCCCCAAGGCCTTTGGACTGGCCCCAGGCTGGTCCTGCCGCCGCCGTCACCCCCCGCTGCCACTGCCACCCGCTATGATGATATTGATTATTGTTGTTATTACTTGTTCTTGGGGTTTTCTTGGCAAAATCTCCATGGGGGTTTTGCCATGGCTTTTCTGGGGCTGCAAAAGTGTGCATGCATATTTTTTTTAAAAAAATATTTTTATTTATTTATTTATTTATTTATTTATTTATGGTGCTTCGGCCCCCCAATTGTCTGAGGGACAGCAACCCGGCCCCAGCTCAAAAAGGTTGCCTACCCCCTGGTATAACCTTTTAATATTTTTTTAAAAATCTTTTGATTGATTGCCTTGTCAGCCCTATTTGTGCTAAAGACATATATTTGCCATCATTTATATATTATTTTTGATGGGGAGGGTATAATAATGCCCCACGTGGGCCATACATGGCCTACAAGCCACTCCACTCCTAATTTATAATGTCAGGACTTTAACAATGAAAGTCAGTCTCATTTTCCACTCAGCCTCTCAATAACATCTGTATATTTGACTAAACATCAGCAGCAACATCCTTCTCAACACCCCTAGACAGTGCCTATTACATGCATTTTTTCATAAACACAGTGACATGATAATTTGGAACATTAAAAATAAATAAGATGTTTGCATAATTATAAAGCTAAGCCAAAACTAATTTTTGTTCTCTTGACAGTCATCCTCACATTCTTTAAGTGGGGTAATATTTCTATATATAGCCTGAGACAATTTTTAAAATAAATAATGTGAGAAAGAATAACATTCCTAACAGCTAAAGTCAGATTAGTATCTCAAAAAATACAAGGGTGAGGATGTGTCCTACTTTATGGAAGACAGCCTTCAAAGGGTTTAAAGATATAGAACATTGCTTGGAAAAGTTATTTTGGGTATTAGACAACTTTCTAATGCTAAACCCCAACCACTGTGATCAAAGAACCCTAAGAAAAGAAAGCTGAGGTTTTGAAGGTGTCCATTCACCATATGGACACCAGAATGAGTATATACACAGATTAGCTGGTTGCCATCTGTCCTACCACTGTGGTGTGATGGGTCATCAGGGCCATTGAAGGCAGACTGCCCACTGTCACCCTGTCAAAGTACCACAGTACCAAGAAAATGCCAAATTATTTTGATAATGTGAGGCAGAAAATCCCACAAGTACCTCTCTTTATCCTAGAGTGCAAAAATACAATACTAACAAAATCACTAACAATTTACCGCCTTGCCATAATGTGAGCTTTTTCTTCACGTGTCCCTAAATTGTGGAATGATCTGCCAGAAGACATTTGACTACTGAATATGCTGCCTTGGTTTAAAAGCAGCATTAAAGACCAGTCTCTTCCAGCAGTGTTATCCAGATTATTTTTTAAATTTTGAATTTTAAATTATTAATGTTAAAATATGGATTGATTGTTTTAATATATATTTGTCTTATATATTCTTTTAAATGCATGTTGATTTTTTTAACTGATGTTGTGCATTTTTAACTGCTGTTGTATGTTAATTTGTTGTTGTTTCCCACCTCGAGCCATGGGGAGTCAGTGCTTTTGCATGGGTGGGGCAGGGACCCAGATCCATGGTGGGCCACATAAAGCCAAGAGCTAAGACAGCCCAGCCTGCTCTGATGCTGCAGCAGTTACCATTTACTTGTTTATTTGTATTAGCATTTTAACTGTGTTTTAAATTGTCATTGTTTAATAGTATTTTAAGGGGTAGGTGGGATTGTGGGATATGAAATGTATATTTTAATGTTGTAAGCTGCCCCAGTTGCGTTACACTGAGGGGCAGGATAAAAATTATTATTATTATTATTATTATTATTATTATTATTATTATTATTATTATTATTATTATTTCATTGTTATCAATATCATCTGTTGTCTGAAGCACCCCTCTCACTCTGCCTATCTGGCCCTGTGCACTGCATTTGTTGTTGCTGCTATGTGCCTTCAAGTCTTTTCTGACTTATGATTACCCTAAGGTGAACATACTGTGTTGTTTCTGATCATATATATGTATATATAAGAGAAATATATATGTGTATGTATGTGTATAAATTTTAGGCAAATCTAAATCCTCTTTTTTGGTGAGGTGGTTATAACCCTTAAATCCCTATACAGTCCAGGTCCAGATTATCTGAGGGACTATAGTTTCCTTTGTGAGCTTGTCTCCTCTTCCCCTCTAGGCCAGAGTTTGCAAACATTACTTTTGACTGTAGTCTCCAGAATCCTTGAGTCAATATGTCCAGAGCTCTGTCCCTACACTCCTGATCACTATTTACATACAGATATGTTATCTTCTGATGGAAAGCATTTAATTTAGTTATTGAATCTGAACTAAAATTTGAACTGGATCTGAACTGAAATTGAAACACTTCTGTTTGAGCATATGAGTGAAATAAGAAAATAAATGAAATGGAAAGGAATGGATTTGCAGATGTGGAAACTGACTTTCCTACATGCATGCTAAAGAAAATGTGTAGTAAGCTGTACAAGGAGAAAAAATAAAGTTGATTGAAAGCTCCTCCAGGTAACTAATATTGTATTTCTGGTAATTATCAAGCTTGTCCATTTCTCCTGGTAACAATTGTTTTTGCCCCTGAATCCAGTAAGGCTCATTCATTCCTGTGCATGAAACAATACACATATTTTAAAATGCCAATGGAAAAAACCAGAAAGAAACATGCTTTAACAAATGGGGAAAATTTGCATAAAATAGGTAACTGGACCAAATAAACACACAAATTGGGAGAAATGTGTTTAGTTGAGTGCATTTCAGTGCTGAAATAAATTGTCCCACAACTGGTATGAAAGAAGGATGGCAAGAAAGTGCAAGTGGGTTTTGAGAAATTTGACAGAATTGAGATGGACATATCTATAAATGGAAGTCATTTGAGTTATTCACCCCTATTGTAAACAAGAAGCAGTTTCCTTTCTCCAGAGCTGGGCAAAATTGCTGCTGTTCCCTTCACCCTCTGTCTGTGAAGTACACAGAGAAGAGCACCAAGAAGGTGAATATGGAGGACTTGTTGTTCTTGTTAATTGCCCTTGAGTCGATCTCGACTCATGGTGGCCCCATGAATGAGACATCTCCAAGACCCTCTGTCCTCCCCTGCTCTGCTTAATTCCTGAAACCCCTTCATATCCGTGACCTCCTTAATAGAGTCCATCCACCTGGCATGGGGCCTTCCTCTCTTCCTACTTCCCTCCACCTTCCCCAGCATTATTGTCTTTTCCAATGAATCCTCCCTTCTCATGATATGTCCAAAGTATGACAGCTTCATTTTGGTCCTCTTGGCTTCTAGGGATATCTCTGGCTTGATCTGTTCTAGGACCCATTTGTTTGTCCTTTTGGCTGTCCATAGGATCTCAGCACTCTTTTCCATCACCACATCTCAAATAAATTGATGTATGGTTGGAATCTATGTTGCAGAATTTTGACCATGATTTTGCTTGTACAGGAGATCAGTGCTGTTGTTCTATAGTTGCTGCAGTCTCTCTCTCTCTCTCTCTCTCTCTCTCTAGTCTATATGCAATGGAGAACTACATCCATTGAAACACCAGGTTACTCCTTAGCTTGCATGTGCCATAGGTTGTAATTGTCACAGAAGCACATTTTGCTTTGTCTCTGAGGTTGTGTCTGATGAAAAAAATTGGCCTCATCTTGCATTTTTCTGGTCCATGGGAGGGACCACATAGTGATCCTATTAAGTCCACACACACAAAACATTTCAAAATGACACCTGCACAATGAGCCACACATTTTCCTCTGTTGAAAATGTTTTCCTCCCGCTTCCCAACTTGCATCAACCTATCAATCAACAGTCCTTACAGTTTGCATGTTGGATCCATTCATTCCCTCTTTGCCATTGCAGTGAGTGAGTGAGTGAATTTCAAATGTACACACACACACGGGAGAAAAATAAAATAAAATTGCATCTTATTCATCTTTTATCTATGAAAATGTCCAGCCATGAGATCAGTGGTGAGGAGTAAGATTGGGACACTCCCTCCTCCCTTCCTACCACTTGAGTGTTGCTTTCATGTTTACTGCTTTTACTCTTCCCCCCTCTTCCAATCCTTCTCCCAATCACTCACTCACTCCTCCCATCCACTCATACATACATTGCACTTCTCTGCATGAGTAAACAAGTGAATGATTGGGGTGAGGACCAGAGGAAAGGGAAAGAGTAAAAGCAGTAAACATGAATATGACATTCTGGCAAAGGAGGGAGAGGGAAGGATGTCCCAATCTAACCACTTGGATGTCCCAATCTAACCACTTACCACTGATCTCATGGCTGGACATACACTGCAAAACATGGTGATACACACCAGACTGGCCAGACCCAACCAGTCCTGCCTGCTTGCCTGCAAGAACTTCTCCCAGCCCCCACACAGACATTGCTATGAAGCACCATCCACAAACATGAATGAATATATAAATCTTCCACTCAAATCTGGAGGACTTCCCCACTTCGTAAACTCTGGATCAAAGCCCTGAGGTGCTGAAAAAGTCCAGATTTGGATCAAATCATCTCATACGTCCTTTGGACAGCCTACTGTGATAACAAGATGAGCTTGCTTTATCTGCCCCATGTAGACAAGCCCTAATTGTTCTACAGAATATGCATTGACTATCATGAAGTCTTTGCTGAACTGCTAGAGTGGAAAATCTGTCTAGGAACAAATAGGGAGAAATTGCTAACTATGACTTCATTCAGAAGTGGAAGAAAAGTATCTGGAAATAATGAGACTTTCCAGTTGTTTTTGTTTCAATTTTACCTGCATATTCTGTGGTTTGCATTCAAATTCTTTTTGGAAATATCCCTGAGTTTATCCCCTCCTGTATGTTCTTCCTCCACATCATCCAACTAATCACTTGTCACATCTAGACTCATGCAACATTTCAGAAACTGATTCTCAACAATATCTACTGAACCTTCTTTATTATTGTTCAGGAGTTATAGTCAAAGTACTAAAGTGATTTAGCAGTATTATGCTAATTAAACATTAGGATCATTTTGTTTGGAGGCAAATGTCCTTTCACTTACTTGATCTCTGTTGGATCTGTGTCCATAGTTTTGTTTACTGGCAGTGACCCTCTTAATACAAACACATTTTATTTTGGAAGATACTGGGTTAATTTAAACTGACCTGGGAAATAGGAATGAAAAGTCCTTGGTACACTTCAAGATAAAGAAAATATCATGTAGATCTCCAAAATAAAATCAGTTTGTACAGGACAAAATCTAGGGCTTGCAGAGATTTTCCCCCCTCCCAATCTGGATGGGCTGTAAGTAAATGAACAAATAGGATAATAAATATGAAAACACTTGTCAGTTTTGCTTCCTACCATGTTCTTCCCAGCCTCAAGTTCTCTTTATCTTGAATATAAGATCTGCAAATGTTGGTAAACTCTTCAAAAACAGACTGAAACAATTTTTTTATCCATTGCCACTGACCATATTATTCAAATGCATTGATTCCTAGGATGGAGAGGAATATGGTGTTAAGCTGCTTGCCATGTACACTGAACAAAAGAAGTGGCAACACTACTAAGGGTGTATTTACACTGTAAAAATAATGTAGTTTGACACCACTTTAAGTGCTGTAGTTCCATTCTATATAATCCTGGGATTTGTTGTTTTACAAGGTCATTAGCCTTCCCTGCCAGAGTACTGGTGTCTCACAAAACTACAAATTCCAGGATTTTGTAGGATGGTGCTATGGCAGTTAAAGTGGTATCAAAGTGCATTATTTCTAAAGTGTAGATGCACCCTAATTCACCTCTAACATGACTGGATACATAGATGTTTGAACCCAGGTTTTAAAGAGTCAAGCACTCAAAGTCTTGGTCCTGAATGGATTTCTCTGTGTTGACTTCTCTTAACTCAAACACTTAAAAAGTAAATCTTAAGTTCTTTCCTTCCTGAATACAAAGACATTCAGCAGTTCAGGCAAATTAATATCTAAAATTAACTGAACCCAAAGTCCCCTCTATTACTACTCAGTTGTTGCAGAAAATAGTGACACTCAGAAGCACTTAACTTTGGCTGGACAGCTACTGCTGTTTCCTTTCTTCCTTTTTGGGCAAGTGCGGGAGAAGTTTGGTATGAGATATAAAATTAAAACAGATTTTTATTAACTCCTATAGTAAGTTTTTTTTAACACGGAAATCTTTCCAGTCATATCATAACCAATTCTTTTTAAATTACACTTTCTAATGCACTGATCATTGCCAGCTATCAATACCCCACATTTTTATGGAAACAAAAAAGCACACTTGATATTTTATTCAAAAGGTTTGCAATTAATGTTCCATTATGTTCCATTTTCATTTGGATCCCATAAAAGTAATGCATTAATCTCTTTGTTCACACTGATTTAAAGGACACATTCATTATGACTGGTAAATGCTTTTGCACTTAAAAAACTGTTCCTGTTCAAGGTATGGTTTCAGTGCTAATAATATGGAGCTTAGCTGCCAGGCTATAAATATGAGGATATCACCAGTTTTAAATTAATTTCTTAGAAATGTTTCACTTCTTCCTCTTCTCCTTGCAAGGAAGACTGGCTACAAACCTGATTAAGAATGGGGAAAATCTGCCTTATACCAGCCAATATATCTATGTAATCCCAGTATTTGTCCACTTTGTCTGGTGGTTGCTCTTCTGGGTCCTATCTGATGCAGGGGAAAACATTCCCGACCATCCTTTCATGATAGAAGGAGCCAGAAGTGGGTGGGAATGTTTTTTTCTCTCTCTTTTTCTTCCACCTGAATCTATTATCTTCCATGTTCCTTCCCTTTTCTCTTCTTCTTTGTATTTTAACATGTTGTACCCTGCCCCAAGCCTTGAGAAGAGGCAGGGAAGAAATAAAATTTACTATTATTATGATCTGTACCCAGCAGCAGGACAATTGTTGGCTTGTGTGTCAGTGTGTGTGTGGCTGAGGACAGTGAAACTGCTCTGGATTTTAGTCCAAACATTAAAGGAGCTATCCAAGCTGCTGAATCTCATACCCCAAATAAGCTTAGCACCTTGGATAGCTCTTTTAAAGTTTAGCCTCAAACCTGGAGTGGATTTATGGCTACAGTGGCATGGAAGTCATGAGCCACCAATGCCCAGTAGATTGAAGGGTCGGTAGCCCTTTCCAGAGAGAATTGCTTGCAGAAGACTTTGAAATTAGTTCATGTAATGCAATGCTACATTGGTAACATTTGAAATGCAGGTCCTCACCAGGACCTCATTCACACTACAGGTGAATAGCGCTATTGTTTCAGTTTAACAGCCATGGTTCCATACTGTGAATCCCCGAGATGGGCAATTTAGGGAGGGACTTTCTGTATTCTTAGCCAAGAAAGTCTAGTACCTTCCAGACTATGAATCCTGGGATTTCATAGGATGGAACGATGATAGCTAAGATCAAATAATAGCACTATTATGTGTGAAAGCTCCATTGACCAGTCTCTACAGCAGCATGCCTATGGAGAACCCAGGAGTGTGTGTGATTGGAACAATTTCTAGCCATTTTCATTCTTATCAGGAATAGCAGTTTTGTAGGAACAGGTCTTTTGTAAAGCCACACCCAAATATTTTGGATTACAACAAGGTTACTACATATGAATACATTATTGCTGGGAGGTAGGCAATTCCCCTCTGTGTATTGTGAGGATTACAACAGAACTAAGAGGGAACAAGGTGGAGGGGGCTGACAGATGATGTCACATTTCTGCTAATGAAAAAGTCCCAGGTCTTCAACCCAGTGAGCCCTGGTACCATTATACCACAGAGGACTGCAATTGGCCCTAGAGGTACAGGTTTGTTGTTGTGTGCATGCAAGTCATTTCCAACTTATGGTGGCCTTAAGGAAACCTATCCTGGGGTTTTCTTGACAAGATTTGTTCAGAGGAGATTTGCCATTGCCTTCCTCTGAGGCTGAGAGCATGTGACTTGCCCAAGATCACCCAGTGGGGTTCATGGCCTAGCTGGGAATCAAACCCTGATCTCAAGAGTCATAGTCCAATACTCAAATCACTACACCATACAGGCTTTCTAAGGTACAGGTTACTCATGCCCATTTTAATAGGAGATGACAGGATCTGAACTTAGGAGGTTCTGTGATACAGCACTTAGATATAGTTCCCCAGAACCTTGTTTCTGGCAGTCATTTTACTCATGTAATACCACCCTATCTCTACTTTTGTCTTACTTCAATGCTCAGGATGGTCCCAAATGCAGACAGCACACAGGGTGATGGTCCACTTTAACTTTGGCCACATAACTTGACGAAACCTGGTAGGTGATTTTCCACATTCATTTGGTTTACACAAATAAGTATGTGTGTATGTGAATATATTTCATTCAGTTGTGGTCCTACCCCCAGATCTGCCCAAATCTGGAGAGCGGGGAGTCCTAAAGAGTAGTGGGAGAGGTGTGTTATGGAAGGTTAGGCTGTATGAAGACGTGAATATGGTGACCATGACTTTCCTTTCCTTTGGCAGAAATTTCTCCTGTTATCAAATACCTTTCTATAAATTGAAGTGGCTCTTGAATTGCCTTCTGATGAATGAAAGGATTCCTTCATCAGACAAACGAATACCTCTGGATCCAGCCCATGGTTTGGATAATGTGTGAATGCTGCTGGTGGGCTCAGTCAGCAATCCATGGAAATAATATGCTGGGGTTCTACAGGTTCTGAGAAGTAACACACTGAAATAATTTTTTTGATTCCAAATAATTATTCCTTCTCAGAGATTGGGAAAGTTACTTTATTGGACTACAACTCCTGGAACCTTCCAGCCAGCATGGTCAAAAGATTCTAAGCATTGTTGCCCCCAAAAGGTAACACACACACACACACACATTATACAACACTTTATAATTGCTAGAAGATAGAACAGAGGAGTGTTTGTAATGAGCACTGGATTATACTATAGCAAATGTAAAAATCATTTGGTGGAAATGCTTCTGTATGTATTATTGGCTATTTAATCATAGTCCCATTATTCATTTCCTCTTCTGGTAATTAAAGGATTTTTCCCATACTACAAAATAATTTTTAGACCTTTGTTTCTGAAAGCCATATGTATTAATTAACATGGAACAAAAGTATTACTGCTTCAGTTTAACAAGCTCCTTCCTTAAAAATTATGTGAGCAAGTGGTGGAAAGGCTGACATTTGTGACTCTTAGTGAATGCACAAATGTATTAAACCTCTGTGAGGCTTGTCACAGGAAAATTAAAAACTCACTCATACCATAATACACACACACAATATAGTCACGGGGATTTTGGCTATTGCTTTCGTATTTAAAAATACCAAGCACAGTATTCCTTTAATACAGCAGTGGGGAACTATGCCGGTGACAGGATGCTGTGCTGGCACAGCCTAAGAGACCAGAAGGATTGTCATATCACTTCTGATATCACTGTGTCCCATCCTGGAAGAAAGGTGGAATAATACCGTTAATAAATGCAAGTCAAGTACCAGAAGTGTTTGGAATTTTGGAGGGTTTATCCCCTAGGTTTTGGAATATTTGCATATCTTGAGCTAGGATCCAAATCTAAACATGAAATTCATTTATGTTTCCTATACACCTTATACACATAGCCTGAAGATAATTATATACATAACATTTTAAATAATTTTGTGCATGAAACAAATTTTGTGTACAGTGACCTACCAGAAAACAAAAGTGTCACTGTCTTGGCCACCCAAATGGACAATTTTATATTTTGGAATTCTGGATAAGGGAGGTTGAACCTATAAATAAATAAATAAATAAATAAAATATCCTCATCTGCCAAAATGACCAATTTTTGGACAGGGGAAGGGATTTGTGGAAGTTGAAGGGTCATGAGGTGAAGGAACTGCCTAAATTGCCACATTTTCTTGTGGTTTGCAATTGCTTTAGCATTGTCTGGAGCAGCTGATTTTCATCTGTATTTTAAAAATGGGCTCTGAAGACTTTGGGAAAGGGGTCTCCTGAGAGGCTAGTGGATGCAAAAAATGGATTTGGGGCACATGGCATCTCTAGGCTGCTCTTTCTCCATCCTTACTTTGAAAGCAACAAAACAAAAGGTCTCTTTTGGTTTATAGAGCACTTAGCAAATAGACTGATATACGGATGGGTTCTTTTCATTTAAACTGTACCACTGATTCATGTGTAAAAAAATAATTGCATGGGGCAGCAGTCACAGGTAATTTCCTTTTCCTTTAAACTGTTGCTCTGATTTATATGTAAATCATAATTTGTTTTCTTTAAACTGTGCCATGAGCCTTTATAGCTGACCTTGATTCCCCTGTGTAATGTCTTCCTTTAGCATTTCTTGCATAAACTGGATACCTCCTTTGTGTATGCATATGTTGAATGCTTTTGTAAAGAACTGGTAAGATTTTCTTACTCATTTTCTAAATGAAGTTACTTCATTTATTTGCAAGTCCTAGATTAACCAAAATTGTTCTTTGTTCCCATAGGAATGTTATTTCTTGAAAAGAGCAATCAGCCTGGTTTTAGCTATACTATAAATAATAATAATAATAATAAATTTTTATTTGTAGCCCGCCCCTC
>JAIPUX010001880.1:28638711-28648960 GCA_020142125.1 Phrynosoma platyrhinos
GATTTAATATTGTTTTAAGGGGGGGGGTCTTTTGTATTATATGTTTTACCTGGATTATGCTTTTAAACTTGTATGCCGCCCTGATTGGGTCCCCATTGGGCGGGGTATAAATAAACTTTATTATTATTATTATTATTATTATTATATGATAGAGAGTATTCTGAAGAGTTCTTGAATAGCTCTGTGTTGCTGTGAGCTGCTAAAGAGGAAATCCAAGTTGTTTGCTTCCATTCTGGAACTCTATTCTACATTTGTAAATATTGCTATCTTACTTATCCTATGTAAATAAATCCTTCACCTTGAGCTGTCTGCTTCCTCTTCCTGATTTCAAGAGTATCTCGTGGTCCTGGCAAAGATACTGAAGCATAGTCACCCACAAAGATGCAAAATTTTTACTTGTTTCCTTCTAATTTTTAGCTATCCTCTTGAAAACCCACCCTGCCAGGGAATGGTAATGATAAAAATGTGCACTATTTTGCTATCATTCATGTCCTATTCATAGTGGAGTGTTTGGGCCTTGTTCAGACTAGTAAAATGACAGTTTCAGATTAACTTTATAGCTCATTAGAAGCAAAACTAGGTACTGCTAGGGATGGAAACAATTTTTAGTAACGTTTTCCCTTTGTAAGTATGAATCTGCAGGAGTTGGGCAGCGCAGTAGAGGGCAGGGGGTCTTGGAGATGTCTCATCAGCAGGGTTGTCATGGGTTGAGACTGATACAAAGATAGTTAACAGCAATAACAACATGCTAATTTGAGGAGAAACATGCAGTGCTTTCAAAGGAAATGGGCAAGTTGTTACTTATCTGATTTCCTACCTATTGCTTCTCTTTTGCAAGTTCCCCACTAGGCCATGCTGAATACATTTCCCCTCCATACTTGGATCTGAGCTTAGCTGAGCTGGAGGGGAAACGGTGAGGTAGGGTCATTTGAAAAGGAAAATCAGTGGGAAGGGGCAGAACTGTACCTCCTCTCCCCCGTCTTCCAGTCAGGGTCGAAGGCTGGACAAGCCATCTGAGGCCTCAGTGGTGGCAATCTCTCTTTCACTGGAGATTTTTTAAAAAGAGGTTGGGTGGCTTTTTTGAGGGGGAGTGCTTTAGCTATCTACTCCTCCACATCAAGAGGTCAGACTAGATCGCCCTTGTAATCTGAGATTCTATTACCTCACTCTGCCTAATGGTAGGGCTGGTTCTTGGAGGTTATGCCAGTTGTTTCCTCTAAGCATTTTGCTTGCACACGCACCAGTATTCCTCTTTTCGTGGTGAACGTGGGCTTTGGAGGCTGTGTTTGCCAAAAGAACAACCAGTTCAGCATTCAATAACAAACATCAGTTATCCCCAAATGGCTTCACTGGAATACTTGTTGGAGCCTTCTGTGAGAAACTCCACTGTGTCTTTGGAATGTCATATACTTTCATTGCTTTGTTCTTGGGCCATATGTTGCAGCATTGCAGCAATGAATCAGGAGGGACGTGATAAACACTAGTAGCATCTGGAACAAGAACTGTAATGTATAGTGATTGTAAATCTTTAAAAGTTAACAAAAATAAACTTCGCAACACCTAGGAACCCAGTGTATAAAAATCATGAATGAATACTTTCACCATTTTACATGTAAAATGGAGGTGAGATGCATAGTTATACTTAGTTTTATTTTGCAGAGATACTTAATTTTCTTCCAGTCCTTGTTTCAAAGGTATTATAATTTTATGAATCTCTTTCAACTGTATGGAATAAATGGCTTGCAAATTTTATAACAATTTCTCTATCGGTTGTTTGCACTACTTTTCGTTTTGCAGATCTTGATGACTAGCCTGTCAGTAGAAACACACCAGGATTTAAAGAATTTTCATGCATAAAAATTTCAATAATTCATATCCCTTTTCCCTTTTGTTTTGTTTGTAGCTTGTTGTTTTTATGTACCCCGCCAGTAGGAGCAATATACTGTGTGAGGACAGAGGACAAGACCTTCCATGCTACAATGTCCTGGTTGTAGAATACCAGGACTGCCATTAATTTTATTGGCACTGCCATTAGCTTTATTTTGAAGCCAAGTTAAAAGATGGCTTTTCCCTAAAGCCTTTGAGGTCCAATGCTTTTATTCAGTTTGCACACATACTTGGTTAAGTTTTTTAAAATTTGAAATAAATTGTTATATAGTATAATACACTTTTAGACTATAATTTATTTTTACTGCATTAAATTATGGTTTGTTTATCTGGTCAAACCACAACAGTCTGAGTTTGCAAATAATAATAATAATAATAATAATAATAATAATAATAATAATAATAATAATAACAACAACCTGCCCCTCTGCAAAGCAATTGGGATGGCTCACAACATTAAAATCCACACAGATAAAATAAAATGCAATAACATGGAACTGTGATAAGAGAAACTTCCACTCTCTACTGCTTGCATGTCAAAGGAGAGAATGGGGGGTTGCAGACTACCAGAAATAGTGCAAATTGAGTCCACTTTTAGGGTTAGGGTTAGTGCTAGGGAGTCATGGGAATTGTTGTTTTTTTTCTGAGACATTGAGCCTTCTCTGTCAGAGAGCTCTGGTGCCACAATAAAATACAGTTCCCATGATTTCCCAGCACTAACCCTAACCCTAAAAGTGGACTCAATTTGCACTATTTCTGGCAGTCTGCAACCCCCCAATGTAAATGAGCCTGAAGCTGTCTGAGCTAATTCTCAGTCACCAGCCTGACCAAAATTCAGCAGTGATGAGAGCTGTAATCCAAAATAATCTAGTGGGACCAAGATTGGGATGAGGTGGTTTAGGCCACAGATAGCAAAATGCTTTCTGTCCCAGCAGCTGAATCATTCCCTGGGAACAGGTGGAAAGGTCAGATGAAGTCAGTGGATTCCTCCTCCATGAACTAAATGAGATATGCCTTGAATCAGACCAGATGGGACCAGTGACATCACTATGGTTGGTATCACCAGGTGCAGTAACTTGTGGTGTTACCCCACCCATTAACTTCCTCCCATACCACACCATACAGCCTCCTTAATAATGTGTTTTTGTACTAGCATTACTCATAAATCGTAATTCCCATATATCACTGAATGTAATGATAATAGTCATGATGTAAACAACTAGCAAAATTAAATTTATACCTTAAAATTACAATATCATGTGTACAGCAAATGTATTTACATGTGGTTAAAATGAAGATTTGGTAAGATGTGATGTTTCTAAATAAACTTTAAAAAGAATATTTTTAAAAAATATATAAATTTTATATTTTTTAAAATATATACATAAATTTACATAATATAATTATGTATAAATAAATAGATGTATAGATTTATAAATATGGGCAAAAATATAAAAATACATATAAATATTTTTTTAAAATAATTTTATTCTTCTTTCTCACTGAGTCTCACACCACTTCATCAAAATTTTAAAGGGACACAAGTGAATGTCACAGCCTGTTTCTGCCAAAAGGCAGATGTTTGGGGACCAGTGGTGTCACTAATCCTTTAGAGTGTCATATGGTATGCTTCGTATCCCCTGCACCCTCTAGTGACACACCTGGCTGGGACTGGCCTACGGCCTTAAATTCATGCTCCCACTACCCGTTCCTGACACATGCAAAATGTTCTGTCGATTCAAGTCTTTAAGTCCTCCCATGACATCATTTAGATTCTCCCACTCCCATTGCCTGTTTTTACTTTCTCCTTGCAGAGCAAGGAATAGAGTTCTATGGTTCTCTCCCCTATGTCTAATATGTTTTCCTCCCCATTGAACACAGTTTGATATGGGGATACATTGAAATAAACAATGCTCATAAGAACTGACCAGTAATTTAAATGTGCACAGTGGATGTGAGGACCAAAACTAATGAAGCAATGGATGTGCTCTGAGCTTCAGCATCTGGGTACACAAATATGTAGCACATAAGAATCAAATACAATATATATATATAAATCAAATATAGACATTTAGGTCAAAAAATTGACTCAAAAAACTTAAGACAACTTATCCACAGGTCATTGTAAGTACTGTATTTATTTTTTTTTAAAGAAATCATCATTTGGTTAAAGGCAAGTACATAATCTGTCCTGGAATCACTGACCTCCTCTCTTCTCTCATCCATCCAGCCTTTAGTATGAGTACAAATAGTTATGCCTGCTAGAATTTTTTAAAATATTTGGCATCGTTTTCCTTTGCTTCATCTTTTACATCCTTTGTTACATGCCCTGTTTTACTCTCGACTTATCCAAGGGTCATATCAAAATCCATAGTTTTGGCCCCAGAACCTGCCCTTGACTTATATGTGAGGTTGACTTATAGTCAAGTATATATGGTATTTAAATAGCCCTCAGCAATACAGAGTCTATCATGTAAGCTTAGACTATCATGCAGCAGACTCCTGATCAAGATGATGAGATATGGCTTGGATTAAAGGTCAGCTGGGAATGCCCTCAGGCTTCCTGTTCATAGCATCACTACCCGTTGCCAACATATGCAAAATTCTTTGTTAATTTAAGCTTTGCAGGCAAAGCTATATTCTTCTGTGGTGATTACAGACAGCTCCTTTGGATGCTGTGCTGTCCTTGGCATTTCATCCAATGCCATTTCCCTTTTCACTCAGCTCCTTATGGGGTAGATGTGGAGACTAGAGGCCTAAGCAGACTGCCAGAGATAGTGCACATTAAATTGAGGCACTGCCCTGGCTCAGTGCTAGGGAATCATGAGAATTGTATTTTTTTTTTCTGAGACATTGAGCCTTCTCTGTCAGAGAGCTCTGGTGCCACAATAAATTACAGTTCCCATGATTCCCTAGCACTGAGCCAAGGCAGTGCCTCAATTTAATGTGCACTATTTCTGGCAGTCTGCTTAAGCCCTAGGACTGATGAAGTGATGCAGCTTTCCTCTTTCTCATCCATAGGTCTCATCTGCACTTCAGAAATAATGCAGTTTAACACTGCTTTAATTGCCATGGCTCAATATTATGGAATCATGGTATGTATAGTTTTTAAAGCTATTTAGTCTTCTCTGTCAGATAGCTCTGGTGCCACAATAAATTACAAATCCCAGGATTCTATAGGATGGAGCTATGACTGTTAGAACAGTGTCAAACTGCATTATTTCTGCAGTGCAGATTAGACCACAGTTTAATTGGAGAGTTAGATCTAGCCTGCATCTAATTACAGATGTACCACTCCTGTTATACCTACAGAACCAAGAATGTAAAGTTACTGGATAGGAATAAAATGAATTTATGCCAATTATATAGTATATGATTTTTAAAGTAATGTACAATAAAAGAGTGTGCAAAGGGATTTTGTAGCATCTTTGAGACTAACTGAAAGAAAGAAGCTGGTAGCCTGAGCTTTTTGTAGACTAGAGACTACTTCCTTAGATGCATGAGGTGGAATGGAGAGTCCAGAGGCAGACCTATTAGTAGTGTGTGAGAATGTCAATTGAAATTCAAAACCTTTGGGGTATGGAGATAAGTGGCAAGTTCAGTTTTAACTATGGTCATTGGGAGACAAAGGCAGGAGGAAGGATGTTGCCTAAACCCAAGGAGAGTAGATAACTACATGAATGAAACCAGAGAGGAGATGTGATGAAATAGTCAAAGTTGCCTGCATGAGCATGGGGGGTTAGATAGTGTTGAAATGTGTGTAGTGTGCTAGGAAACATTGGTTCAACCCACTGCTAATGGACTAATCTGTGAAAACACAGAATCTCAAATCTTGATAGTGGTGTGGTATGTTTTTATCTTGCATGTTTCCACTTTTGTTTTAACTATATTTCAAACTAGTTTTGACTATCAGTTTTTAATAATATTGGGGTTTTTTATTTTTTGAAAAACATTTATAATGTAACATTTTAGCAAACTTCTATTTTAAATTTTGTACATGGCCTTGGGTCCCTTGGTGAATGAAGGGTGAGGTATACATTAAATAAATAAACAAAATGAATAAAAATATTTATTACTGAACAGTGGCAGGGTAATAATAATAATAATAATAATAATTTGTATCCCGCCCTCTGAGAACAATTGGGGCGGCTAACAGTTAAGAACGGACCCAAATACAATTGACCCCAATACCCTCCCCCCCTTAAAACAATATTAAACTCAGACAAATTAAAACCATCCAAATTAAAACAGACAATAAACAGCAATGAGCCGACACTTCAACTATTACAAGAAAAAGCGGGGATGTTCTTTTAAGCTAGGAGATGACTTCTGGGAGAGCTCTCCTTAGATGGAATTCCTGAGGTCAGGATCACTATTCTGGAAAGGCCTGCTGGAAGAGATCCGTCTTGACAGCCTTTTTAAAGCTGTTTAAAGATGTCAATTGACAGATCTCATCTGGCAGGCCGTTCCACAATCTAGGGGTGACCACAGAGAATGCCCTCTGGGAGGTAGCCGCAAGCCTAGTTTTCTGTGGCTGGAGCAGATTCCTCCCAGAGGACCGGAGTGCCTGGGGAGGATTATAGGGGAGGATGCGGTCCCTAAGATAGTTTGGACCCAAGCCATTTAGGGCTTTAAAGGTAATAACCAACACCTTATACTGGGCCCAGAAACTAATGGGCAGCCAGTGGAGGGACTTTAATACAGGGGTAATATGGCCCCTCCTGGATGTTCCAGACACAACTCTGACTGCCATGTTCTGCACGAATTGAAGTTTCTGAACCAAGCACGAGGGTAGCCCCATGTAGAGTGTGTTACAGAAATCTAGATGTGAGGTTACCAGCGTGTGTACAACAGTCTCGAGGACCCAAAGCAGCATCATATTTCTACTTATTTCTGGATGGCATTCTAGTTGTCTTTATGTTTCTTTTAAAAAAGTAAATTTCCAAGTGATGCATAAAAACAAGGAATCACATGACAGGAAAGGAAATGTGGATGACAGGCTATATTGCCTTATCTGCTGTGCAATTTAATTTGGATCAAATCATTTTAACAATCCAGGCTTCACTCCATTTTAGCAACAGCTGGCGAAGAGTGTGAGCTGTTTGATTTCTCAATTATCTCAACATCTATTACTCCAGCTAAATTATGCTCTAAGTATTTCAAGTGCGATCTGATATAACACGATATGATGAGTATTCTTAAAATGAGATTTTGTATAGAATAAATTCAGAGTACCATACAGGGATTGGGAGGGGGGGAAATAGCTAGATTATGATTTAAGGGAGAAATCAAGCAGTGGTCTCTTGTTTACAATAGACTGTAATGACACTACCTTGGTTAGCAAATACTTGCCTAGGCAAGGATTGATTTTATATCCTCTCTCTTCTTCTCTTTCTTCTTCTCTCTGTTACCTCTTCTCACCATATTAACATTAAAATTTATTTAGACTTTTATCATGAAACAGTATGTAGGAAGGTTAGCCAATATGATGTATTGGTTTGATCATTGGACTACGACTCTGAAGATCAGAATTTTAATCCTGGCTTGCCCATGGAAACCCACTTGGTAATCTCAGGCCAGTCACATGCTCTCAGCTTCCAAAAAAGGAAAAGGCAAATTCCCTATGAAGAACCTTGCCAACCCCCCCCCCCCAAAAAAACCCCCACCTGTGATAGGGTTGCCTTAGGGTTGCTATAAGTAGGAAATCACTTGAAGGCACACAAGTGTGTAGGATCTTTGCTGCTGAGAAAAACTGGGAACACAATGCATTTAAGCTATACAGAGACATGAATGTTCAAGTGTTGTTGGCAATATAGATAGCACTATATAAGACATATGTTTCCTCCTCTTCAGTTCTCTTTCATTCTCAAACAGATAGGCTTTCTATGATTCTGGGGTGCCATTTTGGCATTTTGAAGATACCACATTTGAATTCTCTCCACATAAGCAAAAAGACTACAGAAAGCTCCCCCATTCCCCTGATCATAAGTGAGCAATACATGGCTCACCCATGAGCACATAGTATGCATGTTCCCAACCCTTCCTGTTCATGCTGTTTCTGTCTTATATCCCAAATTCCATCATGCCATAGACATTGTAGCTTTTATGTTAGTGTGAGTGCTTGCTTACCTTGTAGTACAGCAACCCATTCCAGTGAGAGTATATTCAACTTACAAAACCAAATCACCAGCCTGCTTTTCCTTCCACCTTACGTGGGAAATGGTAGGGAGTGGTTTTATGAGAAGAAATGCATGATCTCCAGCCGACATGTACATTATCAACTCTTTTTAAAAAAGTATTTTTAATGGAAATCGATAAAGCTCTGCAGCTGTGACTAACCCATCTGCTATACAACTGTTTCTCTAGAGTAGGGGTCGGCAACCTACGGCCCCCGGGCCGGTTCTGGCCCAGGACGCCGGACTTACCAGCCCAGGCGGACCCCTGCCGCTGCCGCCGTGGCACCTCCGCCGCCTGTATTTGTCGGTGCGCGACCGCGCGCGCTGCGGCCAGCATTTTTTCTCTAAAATGGCAGCCACGACGCGTTTGCGCATGCACAGGATTTGCGCGTTCGCAAATGCGTCGTGGCTGGCATTTTGGAGAACAAAATGCTGGCCGCGTCGCACGTTGTCGCGCGTCGACAAAAGTGGGCATTGGTGGAGGCAGCGGCGGCGGAAGCAGCGGAGGCAGCGGCAGAGGCGGAGGCGGCGCCGCCTCCACCGCCTCCGCTGCCGCCTCTGGCTCCACCGCTGCCTCCGCTGCTGTCTCTGGCTCCGCCGCCACCTCCGCTGCCGTCTCTGGCTCCGCCACTGCCTCCACCTCCGCCACTGCGCCTGCTTTCGTCAGCTCAGGACACGGCCTGCATTTTGGGCTCCAAAATGCCAGCCGCGTCCTGCGCTGACGAAAGCAGGTGCAGCAGCGGAGCCAGAGGCGGTGGCGGTGCCAGAGCCGGCGGCAGCAGCGGTGCCAGAGCCAGCAGCGGCGGCGGTGCCAGAGCCGGCGGCGGCGGCGGTGGCGGCGGCAGGGGTCCGCCTGGGTCGGTAAGGGTACTCGTGGGGGGGCCGCACGCATCAGTGGAGGGTGCATGCGTGCGCGCATAAGCGCGCGCGTGTGCGCCGCCATCCCCCCCCTTGGCCCAGCCGAGACCTGGGCTAGTGTAGACTGGCCTAGGTCTCAAAAAGGTTGCCGGTCCCTGTTCTAGAGCTATGAAGCTGTGGATGATGTAGGATGAATAGAAACACAAGTACTCCATGTATACTGGGAAGAATAGCTGGGGTGCATCTACCCTGTTAAAATAAAGCAACTTGACACCACTAATTGCTATGGTTCCATCCTTTGGAATCCTCAGATTTGTAGTTTATAATGTCTTTTAGCATTTTCTGCCAAAGTTTGCTGGTGCCTTCCAAAATTACAAATCCCACGATTCTGTAGGATGGAACTGTGGCAATTAAAATTCTGTCAAACTGTATTATTTCTACAGTGTATATGCATCCCTGGAGAGGTGGTGATGGGATGCAAGATGGGGACTGGGGAAGGAAAGAGATTACCAGTAGCATGGAGAAGAAGCTCAAAGTTCAAAGTTCAAAGTTCAAGAGAAGAAGCAATTTTTAAAATGTTTGGATATCAATCTGAGTGTACAGTAGGGTACATAGAGCTCAGAGATGAATAACAAGCCTTCTTGAAACCAAACCTTGGAACCACTAAGCTACAAGTAATGTACTTTCCCATAGCAAATTAGACATTTTCATTTTATTTATGTATCTGTGGCAAGGATGCAACAAAGTTACATCTGAAATGTAGTGTACAATGGGAAGGATGTTACCGTTAGATGAAACATGTAACATTTTATATTTATGATTTAATGTATTATTAATGTATGATTTATGTTTACCTTTTGAAAGAATTTTGAGGCCAGTTTTTCTGTCAAAGTAATGAGTAATGCAATTAGTATGCAACAACAAACACAATGAGATGCTTTAACAGGGACAATAATGAATTACTTGAAGTGCTTTGTAATATGCTTTTAAAAAGTAATTTCCCAAGCTCTGCCTGAAACTTATGTTTTATGTGTATAAGCATGGAAAACAAAAGAATGTGAAAAATGTCCTGTTTATTGCAAAATGAAATAATTGGTTCAGGGTTGTTAATGTGCTCAAACCCAAACCCAGAAAGAACAAAAAGGTGGCCCAGGTAGAAGTTTATTGCTTGCTTAGTTTCTATTTGTGTTTTCAGATATTGGACCTTTAAGACACCTCTGCTCTGTTTAAACTAAAATCATAAACATATTAGGGGGGATGCAGACCAGGACGCCCTGTCCGGAGCGCCGCAGGGCCATGGCAGCCGCACCGCAGCGCTCCTGCGGCGT
>JAIPUX010001880.1:28649060-28663422 GCA_020142125.1 Phrynosoma platyrhinos
GGCCGTGGTCGCTCCCGATCCTCCAGCTGCTTTACCTCGCTTTACCTCACTCTCCTCCAACCAAAAAATTTCTCTTATAGCGAAGCTGTGGATCTTCGGGGGAGCCCCTCTGCCTCCCCTTTTCTTCGGGGATACCCTTGAAGTGACGGTACCTTACCCCGTCACCCCCGACACCGCCAAGCCGCTACCCTCTTTGCGGAGAAGTCCTACAAAAGAGGGCAAGGCGCCGCCATGCCACCCGGAAGTCGGAAAGGGATCTTGTAGCACATTTGAGACTAATTGTGTGAAAAAAGTAGTAACGTAAGCTTCTGTAGACTTTTCATAGGTCCATCTGAGGAAGTAAACCAAGTCTAGGAAAGCTTATACTACAACTTTGTCCTCAGTTAAGTCTCAAAGGTGCTACAAGATCCCTTTGCATAATGAATGCCCACTAGCAGTTGCCATATAAAAACACCTCTTCTCTTCACAAGAACTGCCAAATCTTTCCTGGAATACATAGGATAAAAGGTGTTTTAAGAAGTTCACTTCTATAATCATGTCAGTGGCATATAGCATAAATTTTCAGGAGTGCTCATGCAGTCCTGCAAGTAACAGTCATTTCTCCTGCAATTACAGTGTGACACATTGATGTGGGACATGGAATGACATTCTACAAACCAAAAACATCTGATGGTGTCTGATTGGAAAGCTTATACTAGGACTTTATCACACGGGGGCAAATCTGCTGGTTAATCCACACAAAATCCAGACTGAAACTGGATTAGTGCCCTGTGTTTTCACATGATGTCACACAGGAACTGGACAGAAAGAGGACAGAAACTGGTGTTAACCGTGATCTTTTGTAATCCAGTTGTCTGGAGGAAATGCAAATATGTAATTACAGTAATTTCGCATTTACCGTAATGTGATCGCCAAATGCGCATTGGGGAGCATTTCCCTGCTGTTGCCATGGTTCCAGTGAGCATTCCTCTATCTGCGCATGTGCAAGAGGCTCATTTCTACTACATTTATGGGTTTTTTCTCTTGTGTGTGGATGTTCAATGCACTTACTGTAAATTCGCAATGAAGGTAATGACGTTTGCGGAAACAAGGTTTATTTCCCGTTTATTTTTGGGATGCCTCATTTCCACTTTATTTTCAGTTTCTGGGACATGTGTGATAATGTCCCTAGTCTCTGAAATCTTATGCCAGATGAACCATGTTTGAGATTATGCTAGACTCTTTGCAGGGGGGGATAACTGGGGAGGAGAGGGATGAGGATGCTGTCTCCCTCAATTAAGAATTCTTCCTCCAGTAAAATTTTCCTCCAGTCTCTAAAATTCTAGCATTGCAGAAGAGTAAGATACTGAAAATCATTTACACACAGAAAGCTTATATTTGCCTCTTTTGCAGTCTCTTGGTAATTTTGCCAGCCCTTTTCCTTTGGATGGCTACATTGCTCAACTGAAGATGTTCTAAATGTTCAAATGAAGTTTTAAGTTACTTCAATGCTAGAAATGTGAGGGCTGAAAGAACATTTCATTTTGGGGCACAATTCTTATTGTGGGGGCAACATCCTCATATTGCTACTATAGCTGCCCCCCATTCTTTGTGTCAACAACAACAAAAAATGCTACACACTAATCACTGGTCTAGGTCCACATATATACACACAATTCTACCTTTAAAAAAATACCAGCAGTGAGTCATTCAACACAATTTAGATTCTGTCTTAGGACTTTATCATACTAGTCTGCTGTCCCACCACAATCAGGCTAGCTTAAGAATGGATGCACACTGGTTTGGCATCATTTCCTATCACACTTTTCCCCAAGATAGCACTTTGGCAATCCATGGTTGTGTTACCTGCCAAACACCACCTGCTTGGAGGCAGTATATGGTAGACTTGATCCCCTTCCCCACTGCCATTCCCTTCTCTTTTTGTGCCAGGTGTTTTTAGATTGTAAGCTTGAGGGCAGGGAACTGTCAAATTAACAATCTGTAAGCTGCTCTGAGAGCCTTTGTGGTTGAAAAGCACAAATATAAATATGTAGGGGTGGGACAAGCAGTCATGGCAGCCAACCACTTCCTGAAGCCATCTGATGTGTGAATGTGCTTACTCCTCCCTCCCCACAGACATTTCAGCCAGCCGCAGTGTGAAAGTGATTTGCGCAATCAGTTTCACTCAGGTCATGGATGAGATAAGGACAGGGGAGCGATCCCATCCCTATCTCATCTCCCATGTTATAATTTTCATTCTCTCAAGCATTCTGTAGACAATAGCCACCAGAGATGTGGGAGGACGACCTCATTTCACTTACCCAGCTCCAGAACTGCAGGCAGGATGGATGTTGCCTGGTTGCCATCCCTCCTCCCTCCCCACAGACAGTGAATGACAGCTACTTTGTGTGTGGTGTGTGCGTGCATGTTTGTACATTGCATAAGAAGCTGGTGAATTGCTCCTTCTGCAATATTCCAAATAAAGATATATGCACATATCACTTCCAAATTACAAGTATCCCTGTCACTAACAGGATTCCAGCTATAACATTTTGAGAATGAATTTCCCCTTACTAGGTGCCATGGAGTGCTTATAGAACATAGCATTCTGAAAGCTGAATAAGAGCTTTATTGCCTTTCTCCAACAAGAACAGGACACCAGAAGCATCTGACTTAATGGGAGTAAAGGCTGACTAAAGACTCTATCACACAAGGCTAGAAAAACAGAATTTTAATAGGATAAAAACATCTTTGACCAGTATTTATTACATGATGTTGTGTATGTCCTGATGCCGCTGCCTTGCATTCTCTTCATTACTGTAGTGCACCTTTTCATTGATAGTAAAACCCATCAATAGGCTCTCAGTCTTGCTGTTATTCCATTACTGACTTTGTGCGATAGGTCTCTTCTGCTGCAGTTATGCTTCCCAGGAAATCATGTGGTGTGAGTGTGACTCTGCTCTTCTCCCCCCACTCCCTCACAGCAATTGTGGCTGCCAACACCTTCCTAAATTTCAACTATCCTGGTATTTTAAGCTGTTGATACAAAATGTCAGGAGAAACAGGAGAAAGCACTTTCATCTGATGGCTGAAAGCACTTTTCAGCCAGCTGCAGTGTGAAAGTGATTTGTGCAATCACTTTCAGTCCCGTGTCCCTACTGTGTCAATGCCGAGTCAGGTGTGAAAGCCCCTCCCGTGATTGGAACAGGAAGGATGGGACAGGGACGGGATGTCATTGTCCTGTCCCTCATATGATTATCTCCAGAGTCATAATCAAGTCACAGCAAAATAAGCATGGAAAAAGAAGCTTTCTCTGGTGGACCACATTTTATATTTAAAATGACTTCATTGAAATGCTGCCCAAGTATTGTCGACATTTTCATGTACTGTTAATTTGGGATTAAGCCATATCTTAACTGTCAGCTAAACACACACATACACACTTTTTTTCCAGTGAAGAGAAAATTTTTCACACTGTCTTACTCACCAGACAAGTGAGCATTTACATGCTAATTTCATGGGAGTGTTAACACAGCTCTAATCTCTGTCCATTTTCTTAACCCAAAAATGACCAAGAGCATTTGAGAGGGGAAAATGGTAAATGAAAGTTTGCTTCAGTGCTACCAAAAACACCCTTTTATTTAAGAGAATCCTCATGAACATTTGACCCACCTACTCCCCTCTCCCATAGCATCATTTTCTATCCCTGTTTAGTGTCTTGTTTCAGAGACACACCACAGGTTACGAGGTTTGTTCAGGCGCTCTTTGCTCCATCTCTAAAATAGATCTGTCTAGTTGCCTAAATACAAAAAATATAATTTTAGGCTGGTTGCCCAAATGAATAATGCTGATTTACTTGGTTCAGTATGGCAAGCATTGTGAAAGCCAGCTTTCTTCCTGTTGGTCAACTTAACTGAAGACAAAGAGCCTCAGACTCAGCAATCAAGGGATGCATTTAGACTGTCTGTGAAAACTGTCTGGAAATTGAGCATAGTTAGCTTAGCTAAACTGAAGCATGGTAAGAACACCACAAATACACATCTTTGTGATTGTCATGCACTTAGGTCACCCTCATTGCAATCATGGTGGACTCATTTGGATGTGAGTGGATTCAGGAGGCATCAATTTATTTTTACAGAGCATTCTGGCAAGAGCAAAGACCACACTTTTCACACCTGGACATCCTGTGCTTTTTGATGACATGTCATCATTTTACTGATTCTTTTATGACCATTTTGTACTGTTCCTTGGTTGGCTGACTATCCTGTATTCACTTGCCCACATTTTTTCCAGTGTTTTGTTGCTGAGAAAGAAAGAGCCCCATTCACATTTATTGCTCATGGAACTGAGGTACCTTTTTGTGGTAATTTGCCTATAGTTTTTTTTAAAATAGTAATTTGTTGCAGTTATAGATCATAATCCTGTTTAATCACTACTGGAATAGAAATCTATGTGAGGGTAGTTGAGAAATAAGGAATATGGCATCACTCTTAAGACCAGCTGGTTTTTATTTTAGCATTAGATGCAGCACAGAGTGATATTAAAGCCTCAGGTGTTAAGCATATTCATACAGTTGTGGGAGTGGGATAGAATATAAAAGGATCCAGAAAGACACAGATCATGTCCCTTACCATACATGTTCAAATTTTCTGAATCTTTTTGGATCCTATTGTATTCTATTCCACAGGGCTGTAGTTCCTTTAAAAAACAAACAAACAAACAAACAAACAAACAAACAAACAAACAAACAAACACACTCTCCTTACATAGATCTCCTTGTTGCCATCTCTTGAAAGTAAATACCACTTTTGGTTATTAGTTATTAGTTAGAAACCATCTGGATGCTACAAAGCTCCTGGCCTCTGGTACAAAACACACACTGCCACATCAATCTCACTGTTACCTCAACTCTACACACTGGTGTGCCAAGCGCAGCTCAAAGGACATTTGAACCATATGATCTTCCTCCTCCACCATTTTCTAAAGCCACATTCTTATGATAATAAATTACAGTAGATGGTACCACAACATTGCAAAATGTGAGACAAATGTCCCTCATTAAAGTACAACTGTACATAGTGTAGTTCTTTTTTTATCTAGTTATTTAATTTAGATCCTGTCTTTCTCCCAGTATGGGGACCCATATGTAATGAAGGTGTTATGCCTTCAATTCTTGGTGAAATGTATTCATTACAGTTAACTAGTTATTTGTAATTACTGGGCTTCAAAGGTTTTGAATAACACATTTGTGTACGTCAGCTTTTCTGGGTTAAAATCAGGCAAAATTATCACATTAACTTTAAGAGCTATAATCACTGCTAACAGTCTTTTTCTTTGCTTTGCCTTTTCATTGGACGTTACCACACTGGCCCTAAAGCAGAAAGAATTCAGCATCATTTCAGCATCATTTCAGACCTTTTTTCCGTGTGTTCACATTACGTCGCAGCAAACCCCGCCCTTCCCTGCATCATTTCAGCGTCATTTCAGTTCTTTTGAATTCCGTGAAACTCAAGGAATTCAAAAGAACTGAAATGACGCTGAAATGACGCTGAAATGACGCTGAAATGATGCAGGGAAGGGCGGGGTTTGCTGCGACGTAATGTGAACACACGGAAAAAAGGTCTGAAATGATGCTGAAATGATGCTGAAATGATGCTGAATTCTTTCTGCTTTAGGGCCAGTGTGGTAACGTCCATTGTGTTTGACATGTGCATGTTATCTTAGCTCCACCTGCATCTGGTTGCCTCCCCCACACATCACAGTTACTATTTACTATAGTTCCCTCTTCATCCATCCAGCCTTTAGGGTGTGCACAGTTATATCTGCTGGAATTTTGTACATTTTTGGCATCTTTTTCCTTTGCTTCATCCTTTACTTCCTTTGTTACATTCTCCTAAGTTTTACCCTTCACTTATCCATGGGTCATATCAAAATCCATAATTTTGGCCCCAAAATCTGCCCTTGACTTACACATGAGGGCAACTTATAGTAAAGTATATACAGTAGTTACTTCCAGGTGCTGAAGATCCCAAGCCTCTTTGGGAAGGGCTGGTGCAAACTCCTGGGAGTGCCAGATCGGGGCCGCAGCAACCACACACCACAGCTCCGATCTGGCTTTTTGTCACTCCCAAAAGTGTTGCCAAATGCCACTTCTTTTGGGGGTGGCAAAAAAAATCTTTATAATAATAATAATAATAATAATAATAATACATTTTATTTTTATACCGCCCATTGGTAGTCCAATCTTTAGAGCCACCGCTGCAGCTCTTTTGTGCCCCTTTGGCGCAATGTGTGTTAATGTGCAGTTGGGAGATACATGTTCTAATGTTTTCTCAGTGTGCAACATAGCCCCTCTGTCTTATTGCCAAGGAAGCTAGTGAGGGTCAGATATAGATAGTGGAAGCAAGGCTTCACTTCCACTGAAGAAATACTAAAGTGTTCAGTATTACTTTTAACAAGGATTCCACAAGTTATAATACCAAATAAAGCATCTGTATCCATCACAATGAAGGGTGATTGAGTCTTTATTTGGAAGGTCTTTTACATTTTCATGATCTCAACAGAGGATATCCTGGCTGTGCACAGGCGAGCTTCAGAAATCCCTCAGGACCACAGTGGAGGAGAAAGATGGTTACATTTCTCTTCCACCTGTTTGGTAACTTAAAAGAAAACTGGACATGCAAAGGTTCATCTAATATAGCTTGGCTCTTAGGATACTAAAAAACACAAAATTTATTTGTTTAATTAGTCCAGAGTTGTGCTGATTGCAGATGATGGTAAGTGCCATCCTACACATCTGGGAGGAACCAGGCTAGAGCAATGGAGCTTCTGCATTAATGCATTTGTATGGCTAACAAGAAGGATCAAACAGTGCTCTCCTGGATGCAAAGGTGCTTTCCATTCAGGTGAAAATGCTACATGAGGAAAGTGAAAATAAATTGAAATTTTTACCTCCTGGTAAACGAACTTGCGCAAATGCAGTCAAAAGGGGCCTGTCTATCACAGTATTGAATTCTTTCACAATTACAGAAAAGCATACTTTATTTCCCCCCCTTCCATTTCCTGTTTCTTTGAATCAGACCAATTTATATACCCAGTCTGGGTGACCCATATTAATTTTAGATTTTCCCAACAGTTCAATTTGATCATCACTAGAAGGCAGGAAACATCCTTCAGAGCTGAAAAAGAAGACAGCTTTAGGGGTGGGGGGAATCAGTTTACTCCAAAACAAATGCCGGTGGTGTTTTTCCCCTTTAAGCTTTATATATCACTGACAAATAACAGCATACATAAGTGGAGGAGGAAATGAACAGAATCTTTGGATGATCTCCCAGAGAGCCAGATGCAAAGGCAAAAAGAAAAAAAAGATCACATTCCATCTGAAAATGTATAATTTGTGAGGGTTCTTCTTTTCGGCAATTTCCCCCATTGTGTTGTGCAAATCTGAATTGCCTGTATTTAGAAGTCAGACACATGACCTCCTCAGGGTCATCTTTTGCTTTTATGCAGTTCTTAATAACGAGTGTTTCCCTCCCTGTGGTTTTAATAAGTTTCTCTCCATAACGCTGATTAATCTCACAAGCAATTTTCTGTTGATCTTATTAAAAGGCAAAGAACTACCACAGTTGCCTATAGGGAACAGATTAAGTTGCTGTAAGAAACTGTTCATAACTCCAGTGAAAATGCAGTGACTTTTGCAAGAGCAGGTAGCAAAGGAGTGGAAATGTCAGGACATGAGTACTAATGGAAGCATGATTCTTCCGAGCCAGGAAGACCTGATGTCATAACCACAGAAGAAAAGGCACTGCAAAATGTAGGACAAATTCATGCTTCTTAGTCATCCTCAAAATGGATTTGGGAATTCCTTCTGGACAGAAGGTTGAAATGTAGGACATCTCTTGTAAAAGGAGGGTGTCTGGTCACCCTATTCTGAGCACCATCTCCCTGAGACCATTCAACCTCAGGGGAAGTTTGCACACAGCCCTTTGGGTGGTTCCATTCAGATGCTGGGACTCCCAAGATGCTATCCAACTCTTCCTCACCTCCTGGATCCCTGCCAAAGAAGCATTTCAGCCAAAAAACTGAATTTTGCAACCAACCCCCCACTTATTTTGCAACCAACCCCCCACTGTTGGGCTTTAAAGGTGGCCAAAGGTGACAAAAATGACTTCTTGTCTGCCAAAATAGTGCCTGTGACAATATAGTGCTGTGGCCATCTGGATGTCTGAAGTAGTCAAAAATGGCATTGTATGGTGCTCAAGGCTCTAGAGGCCTTGAGGGCAGCATATGCCTCCCAAAGCCTAGCCACAATAGTCCAAAACATGCATTACATGCAGTCTAAAATTCACATTGCAACTAGGAGATAGTACATGCCAATAGTCTTCCATATAATGACTCCTTGGACTAAAAAATAAAACAAACAAGTCCCCCAAAAACAACAAAAATGAACAAACAAGCAAAGAAACTTGGCATGCTATGAAGAATGATAGGGTAGAATTTTTCTCCTTGGGCACATCTACACTGTAGAAATGATGCAGATTGACACCACTTTAAGTGCTGTAGTTCCCTCTTGTGGAATCCTGTGATGTGAAGTTTTACAAGGTCTTTAGCTTTCTCTGCCAAAGAGTACAGATGCCTCACAAAACTGTAAATCCCAGGATTCTGTAGGATGAAGCCTTGCCATTTAAAGTGGTGTCAAATTACATTATTTCTACAGTACAGATGCACTTGTAAGTAATTTTCCACAGCCCTATCAATGTAATGAGCATTGGACTACAACTCTAGAGACCAGATTCAAATCCCTGCCCAGTATTACAAACCCAGTCATACAAACCCTTGGATAAGTCACACTCTCTCAGCCTCAGAGGAAGGCAAGCATAACCCCCTTCTGAACAAATCTTGCCAAGAAAACCCAGTGATAGATTCGCCTTAGGATTGACCTAAGTCAGAAATAACTTGAAGGCTCACAACAACTACAAATTAATGTACAGTATTCAGCTAAATTCATGAGGACTCAAGATGTGTATACATTGTACTAATCAAAGAAAGCATTTATCTCTTTCTCTGGGTTGACATTCCCCTCAGGTCAGGATAAAATTCCCAACTCTTGACCCAGCTCCACTGCTCCTCTACTGAAACCATGGGAGGAGAAATATAATTTGACTTCTGCCCAATCTAGGTCAATAAGTGTGCAGAAATAAAATGGTCTACAATTTCACTGGGTAAGGTTTGTATGTATGGAAAATAATTTGGTTCTTATTAGACCAGAGGTGGGGTATCTCCTGTCCATGAGTCCAATCTGGCACACACAAAACTCTTTATCTGAACTGCAGAACCTATCTGCAAGCCTATCCACTACTCCTGTTCCCTAGACAAAAAGGGGGCAGAATGCAGCCCCTAGGGTCATTTGTGTAGCCCCTAAGGCTAAAAGATCATTTTTAAAAAGTCACAAAATGTCTTCTAGGGGGCTTGTGGACATTGCCACCACACTTTGGGGACCTCCCAGGAGAAAGTATTTTGTTTTTTGTTTCCCCAGGGTGTGAATAGAAACTGACTTCCTATGGCTTGACATGGGCCTCTCCTGAGTCTAAAATGGCCCAGGAAAGCCCTCAGACAAAGTGAAAATCTCCACATGTCTCATTTTTGGAAGAGGGGGTGCAGTGAGGAGGTGGGTGGTTGAGTGGGGGGATGCAGTCCCCTACCATTCCACAGATGCCCACCTCTATGAACATGTGATCACTTCTACACACAAAAGGAGAGTGATTCCAGTTGTCATATTCATATTTGGAGATAACAAAGGAGATTATCACACTGGCTGTTTTTTTTTTTTCCCCCAGATCTGGGCACGGGCTGAGACAGTGTAAAAATGGATGTTATCACTCAGCTTCATGCCCAGATTGGAGGCATCCTGTACCCAATCGGGACTTCTCCCGTACTGAGCTAAAAATGATGGTTTATTCTTCAGTACAGGAGAAGTCCCAATCGGGCACGGGATGCCTCCAATCTGGGCATGAAGCTGTGTGATAACATCTGTTTTTACACAGTCTCAGCCCGTGCCCAGACTGACAAAAAAAAGGAGTGCAATAATCTCCAAAGATGGTACTCCTTTGTGCACCCTGTTGTACTTCAAGCAGGACAACAATCAATGCATGAAACACACTGGAGCCTAAATCCTACTCTTTAGCCCCAGCAAAAGTACACCTATTAAATCAGTTGTTGCATAGTGAGTCAATACATAGATAAATCCCATTGAGTCAATATGTCTGTTTTAGTTAGAACTAAAATCAGATCCAGGCCCAGAAGTGTCAGCTAAGTAGGGGTGAGGTTGCACCTCCTTGTCCTCTGCATAGGAAAAGTGGAGTAGGAGTGGAGCATCAGCTAGAAAAACGTTACCATCAGCCAATACTTTGATCTTGCCCTTTGATGGCATCCAACCCACAGAATGGTTACAGGATTCAATTGAACCCAACTACCCTAGTGCATTAGAGAATGGTTCAAATAAGGAGAGGGGATGGTTATGTCTTTTAGAAGATTGATTTGTACTTATTAACTGGATCTGTTTTTCTTCTTGCACTTACCTCGAACAGCCAATAAATTGTAAATTAAAAGGCAAGACAGAACATCCTTTTCTCATTTATGCCTCCATGTTCATAATGGATTCACTGTTTGGATCATGATGACAGAAAGGTCCTTAGAAGGCTCTGGGGTCCTTTATGATACAGGTCTTCAATGAGATGAAATTATTCTGTTCTTTTCTTTTGTAAGCACATAAAATGCCGAGATGCCTTTCTCTGTGCCAGCCACTTTCTCTTCTACCTGATTGAAGCAACTGATGACCGAAACCTGTTTCAAAAGTGGCATTTACTAGCAAAATGGATCTTCCTTTTGCATCAAAGATCATTAAAAAGAAAGCCAAGTTGAATCTCCAACAAAGACTTGTTTGTTCCCTCTGTAGAAAAGTGGTTTAAAAAGTATTGTAATTTCAGAAAGTAGATGTTTATTAAGCATCTTGCTTTATTCTGCTTGCCACTAACATTTGGGGGGAAAGTGATATGAGAAAGGGCAAGTGCTATAAGGTGAACTTAAGTAGTCAAGAATATAAAAATCAAGTTGATTAAAAAATAAAAGAGCAAAGAAAAGACAGGCCTCTGAAATGTTTCAGTCTGTCTTCATGGATTTAAAACTCCCCCTTCCCCCCACCTCCCACAGGGGCAAATGCTTTTATATAAATATTTAGTATAACTGGTTTATAACTGCAGGCAGGCAGATCTTATGACTGCTGAGCTGATGCAAAATATTCAAATTCCATTGATACATAATTGGTGGCAATTTAGTTCTAACACAGAGATTTGCTACTGTCACCTCTAATCTGAACCTCCACCTCTTTGACTGCAGGATAAAATCATTTTTTCAAAATGTGAGAAAGAACAGATTCCTTTCTTCTCCTTTACTGGGAACAGCTAGTGCAAATAACCTGGTGACATTATTTGCTTTGATTGCATGATTTACATTACAATCAAAACACAGAGGGAAACGAGTTTCATTTTAATATATTGCAGTTGTAAAACTACACTACCATGGAAACCTATATTGATCCATTTTTAGTGGTGAAGAAGTTCTTGAACCTTGCAGGGCTCATTTTCGGGCAAAAATGATCACAGGAAACTAGAACAGTCTGCTCACCCATATAATCAGTTTGGGTTAATTGGCAATGTGAAGGCCAACCTATTAAACCTTTTAGGAACTATATTCTGTTGTTTGCATGTGCTCAGGAAATATATTGCCCTCCTTCTGCATCCATAACCCCTTCTATGAATAAGAAGAAAAAGTGAAGTCCCTGATTTTACAGCAACATGTTTCCTGTAGAAATGTATGCAAGAGAATATCATTTTGGAACGAATGTAATGCACCCCATCACTTATCAGACCACTATGGAGGAGGACTTCAAGTAAAATGGAACTAATTTAATTTCCTTCAGCTGAAGGAAAGTTCAACTTATTTGGCCTCTCATATGCAAATGAACCTGCTTATAAATATATAGGGAGGGGCTATAGCACAGTTATAGGAATTAATCACAAGAGGCTAGAAAGTGGAATTTTAATAGGATAAAAGCATTGTTGGACAGTACTTATCACACGACATCCATCCTGTTGCTGCCTTGCATTCCAGTTTTGTTTTCATCACATTTCTCAAAATCCCACCAAACTCTCTCATCCCACTCATGGTTTATGGACCCCCTCCCCATTTTTGTGAATGGAAATCAGTAGCAATCAGTGGCTTCAGTGTGTTGGGATAATGAAACCATACCTAGCTTTTCAGCAGCTACTTGGGATTATGCAAGCTAGAAAGCCATTGTGGTATAGTGGTTTGAATGTTGAAGGACTCTGGAGACCAGGCTATGGAAATCCACTGAGTGACCTTTGCTGAGTCACACTCTGTCAGCCTCAGAAGAAGGCAAATGAAAATGAAAATGTAAACCCCCACTGTATGCATTTTTCAAATATAGTTTTAGTTGTGCACATATAATTGCAAAAAATTAAAAGAAATTTGATGTTTGTAGTTTCCTCCTCATAATGAAAACCTGAACAGTTTGAAGCTCATGTCTTTTAAGTCCTATTTATTTCATTGCTACTGCTTCTACAAACCACTCCCAACTGCCCTTCTCTGCTATTGCTTCTTTCCATTCTCCATCTAAAATGTTTATTAGTGCACGCATACAAACACACACGTGCACACACACACAAACACACACACAAACTCACACACAGAGAGTCTAATAAATATATCAAAATCCAACAAGTCTTTTTTCAGTTAGGGCTTCTTTTTTCCTTCTCCTCCTCCCCCCTTTTCCTTTCCAGACTATTCCCACTCCATTGGGGACAACATTAAGCTTTGGTCAAACCTCACCTGGAATACTGTGTCCAGTTTTGGGCAACAGAATTCAAAAGGGATGCTGACAAGTTGGAATGTGTTCAGAAGAGAGCAACCAAAATGATGAAAGGTCTGGAAACCATGCCCCATAAAGGAACAGCTAAGGGAGCTGGCTATGTTTAGCCTGGGGAAGAGAGGGTTAAGGAGTGACATGATAGCCATGTTCAAATATTTGACATGATGTCATATTGAGGATGGAGCATGATTGTTTTCTGCTACTCCAGAGACTAGGGCATAGAGCAATGGATGCAAACTACAGGAAAAGAGATTCCGCTTCAACATTAAGAAGAAGTTCCTAACAGTAAGAGCTATTTGGCAGTGGAATATGGTGCCTTGGAGTGTAGTGGATTCTCATTCTTTGGAGATGTTTAAACAAAGGCTGGATGGCCATCTGTCAGGAGTGCTTTGATTGTTTAATCTTGCATGGCAGGTGGTTTGACTGGATGGCCCTTGTAGTCCCTTCCAACTCTATGATTCTATGGATGTTATCACACGGGGAGCTCCGAACAGAAGCCAGCTTTAAAGTGAAAGTGCTACCGCAAAAGCGGAAGCAATTAATTAGCCAGCTTTCCCTGTGTGAAAACCTCCTGCGCATTTAAAAGGAGGTTACTCCGAACAGAAAGTAGGAAGAAACTGCTTCTTTTTATTTTCAGAAGATCCCTGAAAATAAAAAGAAGCAGTTTCTGACTACTTTCTGTTCAGATTAACCTGCTTTTAAATGCGACGTTGTCTGAAAATATACCCGCTTTTGTGGGTTATTTTTAGTTTAAACCCCTGTTTCCTCACAGGATTTCCCCCATGTGATAACGTCCTATGACTCTTCATCATGATTGACTTTCTACTGGAGTGCACTTGGATGTTGCCCAGCTGTCCTTGTGCACTCAGAGTAGGAAGGAGCAGCCAAAGATAGGAGCTGCTCCTCCATTTTTGGCACCTAAAGGCAGTTGGGTGGCTTCCAGGGACACTTCCCGCTTCTGTATCTAGCACAAAGGCATTGTCCAAGGAGGTACAGGACACTCCTTCTTCAATGTCTTTAAAATGTCTTTACATGTGCTCTCAGGGCTTATAACAGCAAACATCACCTACAGGATTTAGGGCTTCATTGGTATAAGCTAGCCTTCCCCAACCTGGTCCTCCTCCAGTCATGTCAGACAGCAACTCCCATAAACCCCCACTCAGCACAGGAATTTTAGGCTGGATGAACATGATGGAAGTTGTAGGGGCTATGCAGACTGGCAGAAAAAGATGACCTGAAGTTGCCTTTTCCCTAAGCTGCAGCAACTGCACTGCCTGCTCTGAGGATGCCCTAAATGGAGACGGAGCAACTGCACTGGGGGGAGTCAATGCAGCTTTTCCAAGGCAGTACTGAAGCCCCTCTCAAACGCAGGTGCACGTACGCAGGAATATCTCTCCACACCTGCGCATCTGTGCAGGAAAACATCCCTGTGCACCT
>JAIPUX010001880.1:28693340-28703881 GCA_020142125.1 Phrynosoma platyrhinos
AATGTGCACTATTTCTGGCAGTCTGCTTAGGCCCTAAATTACCCGGCCTCAGGATCTTGGGCCTTCCCCTCTCTTTTTTAGGAATATTTATACTCTTCGCTAAAACTTGTAATCGCAGGGGTTTGTTGGCTTGTATTTTATTAGTATTTTTAATTTAATTTTGTTGTGTTTTAATTGTAGATCATTTTAATTGTGACGGGATTTAATAATCTTTTAAGGGGGGAGGAGGGAATTGTACTATTTTAATCTGTATGTATTTTATACTTGTACACTGCCCGGATTGGCTTGCCACAGGGCGGTATAGAAATAAAATTTATTATTATTATTATTATTATTATTATTATTATTATTATTATTATTATACAGATGTAGATTGAGAAATAATTCTAGGGTTTGAATAAAAAATACAGCAGCTGTCAGGATAATATTGAAGATGTGACAAGATGACTTGTAAGTGTCTACAGTCTGCTGTCAAAGTGTTGCTGTTGATGGGAATCTTCAAGTTTTGTTGTGCTCCCTTTTATTCATTTCATTTCTATGTTGCCTTTCTCCCAGAACAGAACCCAAGGTGGCTAACAGATAAAATCATTTAAAAACTTTACAATAAAAATGTAAATCAATTAAAACAGTAGAGCTAAAAAAATAGCATAGCTAAAGTATAAAATTACATAACACATACAAAAGTTTTTTAAAAATGTTACTGCCAGTATGGGCCCCCTTTGCCTCTGACTGAACTTTGGGGCCACCCCGGGAAGCTGCGGATTGGGGCCAAGGTATCCGCACACCTCAGCCCCGTGGAGCAGCATCCCAGCCCCAGAAAGGAGCACTAAAATAGCGCTCCTTCTGCAAGATGCCGAAGGTGTGCCGCAAAAGGCTGCCAGCGCACCTTCGGCGCCTCTTCTGCTGCAGAGTGTGTGGACGCTGCGGCGGACAAACATCCTCGGAGCGTCGGACATGCGGAGGGTCCGGCGTTCCGACGATGTCTTCGGGAAGGGGTTGGGGTGCCCAGCATGTGGCTGCCCCTCCCCTTCCTTGCCCTGAAGATGGCGCTTTGCGCCGTCTGCTTCTCCCCATATCAAACTCTATTCTGGAAGGGATGCCTTGTTACATAGTATTGGAAAAGGCACCCTAGTGCAATTTAGCAGAAAGGTCTCCTTTAAAATTTAAGTCCATTATTTCAATTTAGATGGTAAAGATGGGCCTCACATTTTTAAAGTTTATTTTTATTGATAATTTCCATTAAAATCACATTATATTTTCCACCAAGTAAATCTCTTTTCTCACAGCTTGTTTTTCTGGTTTTTATCACTTCCCAATGTTTGGTTCTAGTGTGTAGATTTTTTAAAATGCTATCCTGACCCTCCCTTTTTCTTTTGCACTGCTTCTCATATGAAGTTTCTATGCCTTAATTCTAATTATCTACCACAGTTAACAATTATTTATATACCTGTTAGTTTGTATTGCAGACAGTGCACATTTCCAGATCCCTTCCACCCATCGCACTAATGTAACAATCATTTTCCTTTGATTTTCCTTATAAAAAAAACCTTTTTATAAATCAAAATATGGTGTAAATCAACTTCTAATTGTAGTTTTCTGTTGAGTGTCCCACTTACATTACATCTACCACTCTTCTATGCTATTTCAGTTACCTTATAATTATTCTTTAAATAACTCCTCTTTTATCCTCCATTTCCCTATAATCTACAATAGGTAGCCATTCTTTTTCAAATTTTGACATAGCTATATTTTTGAGTCTGTTTGCAAGTATTGCAGTGTATATTTTATAGCAATGTTCAAAAGAGAAATTGGTCTATAATTTAACACTTTCCTTCAAATCTTGAATTGTTTGTATTATTTCTTCTTTTGAGAAAAGTTTCTTTAGAATTGCTTTATGTTCTTCTGTAATCTTCATTATTTCCTCTTGTCTAGAAAGTTCTTTATCTTTCCCTCAAAACTGGATATTTTTTCTTCCTTATATAGATTTGCACAGAATTTTGACCTCCCCTTGATTTGTCAGAGTTTTATCTTTACTTTTGCATTCTTCAGTTATTCTTTTCTTTGCCTTTTTTAGTCTATTCGCCAATCAGCGACCTGATTTGTTTGCATTTTCAAAGTAGTTGAGTTTTACTTTTTCCCCAGCTCCTTTGCTACTTCTTCAGTTTGTTCCAATTTCATTTGTTGTAGTAGTAATTTTATTTCATTCTGAAGTTTTTTGTTATTTGGTTCTTTTCTCAGATTTTTTCTTTATTTTCCAACTCCTGTAAAATTGCCTTTTGTTTAGCTTATCTACTTCTTCTCACTTCTCCAGCTCTTTGAATTAAAAGACCTCTCACCACCACCTTGCTGGTATCCCATACTGTCCTCATTGATGTTCCTGGGACATTATTTTCTTTTAAAAAAAAACATAATTTCTGTTCTTAATCTTTCTACAAAGTCTTCATCTTTCAGCAAGTCTTCCTTTAGTCTTCATTCAAATTCTTTCCATATTGGGATTTTTACAAACAATTCTAACATGTTATGGTTGGGATGGGCCTAGCACTTGAAAATCAAAGGAACTGGCCATCTGGAGTTGTCACTTCTTTGTTTTAGGATAGCAAAACATAAAGGGCAACATTTATTGTCCTTTATTTCCAGAGTTCTGTTCTTTCTTTCCCTGGAATATGCCATCCCAAGATTCTTAAAAGCCTGTCCCTAAAAGTAAAAGGTATAAAAGAGCTATTTGGCTCTCAGTCCTCGTTTTTGGGTGAAATTAGGCACTTATGCTATTGGATTCCATCTACAATTCCTCAGAGGTGCTAGTCTCTCCACATGAGTGGTAGCAATCTGAGTCCATCATCCCTGCAATCTTCCCTCCAATTTGGAATCCTGGCTTTTGGATCCAGGTCAAGTATTGCCTTAACCTTCAACTTACTATCCAGTTTAACCTACATTTATTTCATTAGCTCTTGTTCGAGTGTGTATGTGTGTGCTTTTGTGTGAGTGTTGAAATCCTTTTGTTATATCAATAAAACTACATTTGTCCAGAATGGACCTTGCATTCTGGAGTTCTAATGTTTGGACCAGTAATAAAAAGGTAAAAGTTTCCAGGTTTTTAACCTTACCAAAAAGCCTTCTCATAGTTCCCACAGAGTAGTCAATCATTGAGCAATTTAGGTAACAATAACTGGAGCACCCACCCTGTATAAAATCTCCTTGGCATGATTTTATATTAAAAGCCTGCTTAAATAAAAATGCTTTTGCCTGTCTGAAAGGAGTGAAAGGAAAGCAGGGAGGGGGCCAGCCTAGCCTCCTGCGGAAGAGAGTTACAGAGGGTGGGAGCAGCACTCTAAGAGAAGGCTGTCTCTCTTATGCATCTTTGTCTTTAAGTGTGGCTTAAAGGCAGACTTTCAAATAATTCTTCAAGTCAATTACTGTTCTTTGTAATATATGGATCTCCATATATTACAGCTCATATTTTTAAGAACCTAAATCAGGGGTAGGCAACCTTTTTGAGCTGGGGGCCAGGTTGCTGTCCCTCAGACAATTGGGAGGCCGAAGCACATAAATAAATAAATAAATAAATAAATATAAAAAATATATTTTTAAAAAATTTAAAAAAATGCATTCACACTCTCTCAGCCCCAGAAAAGCCATGGCAAAATCCCTGTGGAAATTTTGCCAAGAAAACCCCAAGAACAAGTAATAACAACAATACTCAATATCATCATAGCAGGCGGTGGTGGCAGCAGGGGGCAGCGGTGATGGCAGGACCCGCCTGGGGCCGGTTCAAAGGCCTCGGTGGGCCGCATCCGGCCCCCAGGCCTTAGGTTGCCTGCCCCTGACCTAAATGAACAGAACTCTAGTATAAAAGATGAGTAAAGTTTCAAAAATATTAAAAAGTTAGAATCTTGTTTGTGACATATGCTGTGGCTACCTCCAATTACTCCAATGTATGCATTGTTGGAGCCCTGTGAAAGAAGGCATCCAGTACTGTCTTCTGCAGCATCCTTGCCTCAGGTGTGCAGCAGCAGCCAGGTGGTGCAGCTCGCTCAGGCACAGATTATCTATGGGGCACACCTAGGTGAGCTCAGGCTGCCTTTGACCACCCAGGGATCCTGGGAATGGAAGCTGATCTTTCTTTCCTTGAATGTGCCCAGGTGCACTGCTGACCCTGACAAGTGGTTGAGAGAAATGGAGCTGCTTCATTAGACTCCCTCAGCAGCAAGGAGGAAGGTGCCTCCATTCTTGGACAACAGCATATATATACTAGCAAAGACTTATGATCTGCCAATGTGTTTAATGGATTTCCACCTTTAGATACTTCATGGTATTAGAGGAAGGCAGTGCCTCACAGCCATGGATTTAAACATTCACTTGTGTTTTCGCTAAAGATTTCTCATGAGTTGAATACTCATGGAATAGGTTATCTATTTGGTAGAAGCTTCAATAAACCTTCAGGGTTGGTTGCCTGGTGAGTGTTGGAAGATTTTTGCATTCTCTCTTCCCCTCCTTATATAGATGGGATTTTTATGCATGCAAATCCTGCTGTCTTCCCTCCTTCAAATATCCCATTTACTCCTACTGAATCACAGGGTAATAACTTTGCAAATTGGCAAACAAACATGTGATTCAGGTCACTCCCCTTTTTGGGAAGTTATCTCTCACCAAAGATTTTCTCCTACTCTATTGGATTCTCAATTTTCCTCCTCTCTCAATTTTCTTAGGAAAGATGGTGAGATAAAGATTTGTCCTCTACTTAACACCCAAGTGAATATATATATTAAAGCCATTAGTAAACTTTTGTTTAAACTACAAGCTAGTTGTGTTGTTTTTTGAGTCAGTCTCAGTTCTTATTAGACATTTCTGATACTCTGATTTAAAGCTAGACCCTAACAGGCTTGGCTTTGAAATTTTTGATATTTAATTTTTTTGTTTCCTTAACAAAGGCTGAAGCCTTAGGAAACTTGAATTGCCCTACAGTGAGGAGCATATCAAACCCTGAGATTTCAGGGCTCAAACCTGTAGATGAGTCCCAGTGATGTCAAAGTGAGTGGCTCCTCACTGTCATGGCACAGGCCTGTCTGTTGTCAGTAAGCATGTTCATCTCAGACCAAGCAAAGACACTGTGGTCCAGGATTAACCATTTAAGGTGGTGTGAGAAAAGCGCAAACAGATCTGGAAGAGTTAACAATAACATAGGAAAAGCCACAAACCAGTTGTCATTTTATGCCATATTTAGCATTTGTTATGAAGGCATCATATACTGAGACAGTTTAGTATTTCCCTGCAGAAACCACTGCTTCCCAGTGTATCTATGTGCTGGCTGCAGGCTGAGAAATTTTGAGAGAGGAAGGAGCTGGTAAAGCATATGCCATCGAGAATCGACAGCAGCTGCTCTGAAGCAGCCTGCAACAATGGGGGTTATCGGCACACAGTTTAATGTTTTTCCCCCAAGGCAGCAATCTTGCTCTGCAGTTTCCTCCTCTTACCTTGAGGACTAAAGAAGAGGGGCCATGCCCTGAGATGTGGGAAGCCTAATTATAATCCCGTTGAGTGAGACAAATCCTATGACTGTCTACATTTTACCATTTAAGATTACAAATGAGCAGGCAAATGAGAAGCATTTAGTTTTGCAGGATCTTGATTCTACTGTTTTGCTGAAGAACAGGTGGAGAGGTCCACCCTAGTTTCAGGGTTTGTTTGTTTTTTATCTTCATAAAGCTTGAAGAAAGATGAGAAACCCAATCCCCTATGATTTCCATTAGAAGCCAGACCTGGTGGTCTTTAGTATGCACTTGAAATTCCATCCTTAAACAAAGAATCAATTTAGTCCTTTCCTCTGGCTCATAAAAATAGAATTGTTTTACCACTACTGTGTCTGGTGGCACAATTCCATTTTGTTTTGTGCTATATAAACAGAATTTATCCATGTCCTAGAGATACTGCAATCCAATTATACACAGTGTTGACAGGATAGTTATTACCGAGCTCATGCCCATAAATTGCTGCTGTAAGTCAGAGCTGGAAAATTTATTCCAGGCATTTTTAACTGGTGGTGCAGTTGTACAAAAAGAAAAAAAAGCCTTAAGCCAGGTTGCAAGGATTCATTGTCTTCTGTACTTGTATGGTGGGATTGCCAGAGTTGATGGCATAGACCAGTGCTGAAACTGGGCTCCATAATTTTACTGTGGTCACTCTTTGACTCTTATTTTCTCTATGATCACACCTGATATTTGTCAATGTTGCCAATATTATCCTCTGCTTGTGTTTATGAAACCTCAAACACAAATCATCAAAAGCATGACATCATGAATTGAATGGCATCACTGAACATTCATGAAACTATCAATGCCTTTAAAAGAAAACGTTCCTCTTTCATGAGAAAAGGGAGAAACACATCAGCTTATTCTCATAAGACCCAGGGTAAGAAACAATTGCAGGTCAGGCTGAGGTCTGGAATAAAATAAAATAAAGAGAGTTGATAAGACTGGGAGAGGCATAGGGAGTAGAGGTCCCAGATCTCAGGGCCTGGCCTCAGTCCTCCAGAAAAGTGGGAGGAATCTCAGGGCAAGAGTACTGCCTTGAAAAGTGTGTTCTATACATTTTTGACACTTATGAGATTTTGGGTTTTGTTTGAACAACATACTCTGTGCAGATGTGGTTAATGTCAAAGGCATAATGTTTAACCTGACCTAGCACTGACTTTGCAACCTAATAAGGGCCAATCTTCAGTATTGAGAAAAAGTGAGTCTCAGCAATAGAAGCCAGCCATAAGAATCCATTCTAGCTGACACTTATAAGACTTTTAAGAATAATTGCATTAGCTTGATGAACAAGGGTCTGAGTTTGTTTTCACCTATCCTCCTTTTGTTCTTTTGTGCTGTGCCTGTTTGCTTATAAGCTTGCCAGCAGAGCCTGTCTGATTTTAAAGCATTTTTACAGCACCTAGGAAACATTAGATGCTCTGTCAAATCATCACCATCTTCATCTTCATCCTTACCATCATTGTCATTGTTATAATCATCATCATCAGACCTTTGAGTGATTGCCTTTCTCTCCTTCCAGTACCAGTATTTACAAGAGCAGGTTACAATAAAGAGTAAGAACTGAGGGGAAAAGGTGGTAATAGAAGGGGGAGTTCTGAAGGAAGTGGCCTGATGCAGTAACATAATAACATAGAAAGAGCTGCACTACATCAGGCCAAAGGTATACATAGAATCCACTATCCTGTTGGCACAGATGCTAAACAGGATGCCCACAGCCAGGACATAAGTGCACTAGCCTTCTCAGCAACTATTGTTCAGATGCATACCATATCTGATCTTGGAGTAGGCTTTCCAGATCTCAGAGCTTATCCTTTAGTCTCAGAGTTCAAACCATCTTCTATGGTGCTCAGGGTGAGACAAGAATGCTACCTTGAAAAAATAGGTGACTTGGACCTTATTCCTATTATTTGCCCTAGCTAGAAGTAGAGTCACTGAATCAATTGGCTTTTCCTACATATTGACTCTTCATTCAGTGAGTGTGTTCTAGCTGGAATAGTAGTGAAAAGAGAACTAAAAGCACGTAGAGTCCTGGAGTCTTGTTGGTTATTCCCAGCTAGCAGAAAACAATGAGGAGACAAGCTCCATGTGCTCTAGGATGGTCAATTGTTTATTCAGTGTTTTAAAAGCCCAACAAATCTCTATGGTCCTGTATTTTGGAGAGTGTTAACAACTCCATTGGTTTCTTTTGAAGGCCCCTGAAGAAGGCCTTTCTCATTGTGGCTGAAATGTGTTGGGCTTTTAAAAAATTGAATAAACAATTTTTGTCTCCTCATTGTTTTCTGCTATTCGGGAATAATCAACAGGACTCCAACCTTGGTGTCCCCTTCCCAAACCAGAATCATATATACTGCGTATTTGATACTTAGTGCTTCATACTCAATGACATCAGCAGCAGCTGTCCCTTATAAGACTGCCTTTGCAACATCCCCAGGGCCCAAACCCTGGTAACATCACAAGGGGTGATCCTTAGTTCTCAGGTTTTGGCTGGAAATTTCTGGGCCTGAGATGGTCCTGACCTGGCAAGGTTATACTTCAGAGACAGCAAACAGCTACCCTGACTAGTTGCCATTTTTTCCCTTGACCCTTAGTATGTCAGTGGTCACTGTCATCAAGCCCAAAAGAGTGATTAGAGCCAAGAAGCAGTATTTTGGGAGAACGATTAACTGCCTTTCAAATGTTCATTTGAATTAAGCAACTTTTAAAACTGCAGGTTTTTAATGCATTATCAGTGCCTCAAAGGGAGAATAGAGTGCTCTTTATATGGGCTAGAATGGAAAACACAATTCTCCTATAATAGAGGAGAATTGTGCTTTCTTTACTAGCCCATATAAAAAAGATTTTAATAGATAATATACTACCTCTTACAGGCTGAAGGTATGCTGCAGTAATTCATGAGGCTTCTCTTTTTAAGGTGGCTATTTTTCCACTGGTATGTACAAATATCCAAACTCTTATATCCAAGTCAGTGGTAGGGCAAACATATTCAAACACTACATGAATAAGTATGGATGGGGAGAATTTATAAATGTCCTGAATTGTGAATGAATGCCTGAGGGTGTATCTGCTGGTGCTGCATTCCTCTCAATGGCACACTCATTTGGGTATAGTGGGTTACTCTCAGTGGACCATTCTATGTACTCTAATAGATGTTGTAGAAAAAGATAACTCTTACCTCCTTGTACAACAATCCTCCTCGTAGCACAATCACAGGTTGATGGCATGGTCATTGGTGGCTGAGGAGGTGAGAAATTACTTGGGCACTATCTGGCAACAGTTGGGTAACTGGGGAAAAAGAACAGCCATTGCCCTGCAAACCTCCAGCATTATGCTGTGTGTATTATGTTGGAAATCTGGGTGGGCAAGGGCTGCTCCTTTTCTTCAGCTGCCCAACTGGAGTCAGATGGTGGTTGACCAGCTCCCCATTCTGAAGTTGAAGGCTTTCATGGCTGGGATCCATAGGTTTTTGTGGGTTTTTCGGGCTGTGAGTCCATGTTCTAGAAGAATGTATTCCTCTATCTATGGCTGGCATGTATCTATGGCTGGCATCTTCAGAGAATGGTGGCATGGAGGTGTGTGGGGTTAGACACCAATCGCCATTGCATATCCTCCCACCCTGAGGCCTTGCCTCAATAGAATAATACACAGATTTACATGCTAATCTTCTCGACCAAGGGTCACACAGTATATATATCCCACACACCTCCATGCTACCATGAACATGGACTCACAGTCCGAAAAACCCACAAAAGCCTATGCTCCCTATTCCTTCAGCTAATAGGCAAATCCTGGCATTATCAATTTGCATTGTGCTGTCACAAAATACTGATGCTTAGTGCAGTCAACATTGGCAGAAGTTTACACTCTGCCAGATTCCTGTTGAATCTTGGCCTCATTCTGTTGAGCACTTAAAATACCCCTTATCTTCTACAACTAATTAGTTGTACAACTAAGTAATACCCATGTTCTGATAGCCTTACTGAGAAATATTTGTTTGCACCACTGCTTTTCCCCCCCAGAAAATCAAGAACTCACAGGTGCAGACGTTGTTTAGAAAAGTGGAGATCTACAAGAGACTCTGCATATTTTCTGTAAATATCCGGACATATGGTGAGGAGTGGAAGACTGAAGGAAAATGAAAACCCAGTGTTTAAACATCCCTAAGATAAACTGAGTATTTGTTTGGAGCATTGAGGATAAAATCAGCTATATATGGAAAATTAGGGATAAATTTGCAACTAATAATATAGTCCTATTTGCAATGCAAATGCAGAAAAATAAAACTTCAGGTTGTCACTCTGAAGCCCTCTTTAAAATCTCTGACAGTGCCATTATAATAACCTCAAAACTGTAATAGATGATGATCAGCAATTAGGTTCATACAAGGAGGATGCTTATTAAAGGATCTGATGTAATAGCATTTAGCAGAACTGAAACCAGCTCTGATTGGGATTCATACAGCTTGCATCTTGCATAAAAATTGCTATCCTTGGGAATTAATTGCTAAATATGCCTGATTGCATTAATACACTACTCATTTATTTAAACAGAAGCAGAATATTATGGTGTTTAATCAGGAAGCATTGTGAAGAGTAAACACCAGAGGTATCTAAACTGATACTAATCTAAAAACACATATGTCTTGCCATTATAGCTGATCTTTGAAACTAGAGCCCAGATGAAGTAGCCTTTGAAATTATTCAGGACTAATAACATTCTCAACAATACAATTAAATGATGCACAAGCAGTCAATACCAATTTAGCCTTGAACTCATTCAGTTCAAAAAGGATTTTCACTCCATGTTTATATAAAAAATTTCTTTTTTTATAAAAGATACTGGCTGACCTCCTCTTCAGGAATTGTGTTACCTTATACATCACAATTCATTTTTACATCATTTTGCATGCAGCAACCAAGTCCCTCACAACCTACCTTTTCAGCAACACATGACCATTTCCATGCTGCTGAAGAGTGGAAAGAGAAGCACAAGTATCCATTGTAATTTGTGGATCTT
>JAIPUX010001880.1:28749834-28775272 GCA_020142125.1 Phrynosoma platyrhinos
TTCCCCAAAAATCTATTACTTTATAGAATTGATATTTTCAGCTTGTTCCTTCATATTTGCATCAATTTATCCATTTCCAAAATGTCATACAGCCTGTGGAGCCATTCCTCTTTTGTTGGGACTTCCTTATTCTTCCATTTTGGAGTGTACAATATCCTAGCTATTGTAATAATATAAAATAAGATTTTACCATACATCTTTTCCAGTTTTTCTTCTAGGATCCCTAAAAGATAAAATTGCAGTCTAGGATATATATTTAGTTCTCATATTTCCTTTATCATATCATTAATCATACACCAATATTTCTTTGCTTTATTACATCCCCACCAGCAGTGAAAGAAAGTACCCACTTTTTAAAAATCACATTTCCAACAATTATTATTTTTCAGTTTATACATTTTTGCAATCTTGTCTGGTGAGAGATATCATTGATAAAATTTTCCCACAAATTTTGAGAGACTGTATAATTTATTCCATTTAACCAAATTCTTTCCCATTGATTAATTTGTATTGAGTGGCCTATATTTAGGGCCCATTTAATCATTGGTTCCTTGATGCTTTCATCTTCCATCTCATATTTCAATAATGATCCATATAATTTCCCAATTACTTTCTCTTTCTCTCCAATTAATATTCTTTCTAATTCAGTTTTTTGTCCTTCTTTTTCAAACCCATATAATTTTACATCCATTGTAAATCTCTCATAGATTTGTCTATGTATAAATCAATTTATAGTGTAGCCTTCCTTTTGTAATTCATCTTTAGATTTCATAATTAGTTTAGGCCCTTGATTTTTTAAAACGTCTTTCTATCTGAACCATCTTTCTTTCCTAACCATTCCATTTCTATAGAAAGTGGGGTGATCCACATGGACATTTTTAATAAATTTCTTCTTTTATATCTCTTCTTTGTTTTTATTAGGGCTTTCCTAATACAATGGTTTAAAAAGTTTTTGTTTTGTTATCCTGTTCATATGCCAAATAGGCATGCCATCCATATCCCCTCCAGCTCCAACAACCTATTGTCATTTAGTGTCCATACTAAGCAACATGCTTCATAATATAGCTTCAGATTAGGGAAGCCCTTGCCCCCTCTTTGTCTTATATCTTGTAACAATTTTAAGTTAATCCTAGGTTTTTTTCCACCTCCATATAAATTTGGCTATATCTTTCTGCCAGTCTTTAAATATTTTATCAGATATAATAATAGGCAGCAATGGAATAAAAAAAGAATTTTTGGTAGAATGCACATTTTTATTGCTGCTACCCTACCCAAAAGAGATCTCCTTTCTTTATTTTGGTGATATTTTTCTTTTCTTTTTGTTTCCTTTTTGTAAATGCCAACCATTTACCTGTTTTATTAGCATGTTCAAAGTGTTTTTGCTTTATCAATTTTAGTTTCCCCCCAACTCTATGGTTGTTTCTATTTCTTTCTGCTTTTGTAAAATCTTTATTTCTTCTAGTATATCCTTCTTGGGCAAATTCTTTGCAATTCTTCTCTCTATTTTAATAGTCAATTTAATCTATATAAATATCACACAACCCATTTTTCCCCTTTTTCTTGTCTTTTTTAAAACTTAAATTGCAGTAGTAGAGCTCTGGAACTGCATGAAAAGGTGTAAATAAAAAATAAAATTTAAAAACCCGAAAAATATGCAGAGTGGAGCAGAGGGCAGTGGGGTGGATCAAGTGGGAGTGCAGAAGAGACCATAATGGCAAAACCAGCCCCAGTTGACCTATTGTGGAGATGTGCAATAATGCCTTCTCTGAAACTAGTAACTGTTATGATTGCAGTGAGAACAAGGTCAATGGGGGAATTTGGCGGGCAAATATTCAGGGTTTTTTTCTGTTTTTTTTCTCCAGATGGAATGGCACCTTTCAGCTTTTCCTGGGGGGCTCAATTCAGTCTCCTAGCTTTCAATGGTTGCCCCCTCCAGCCCTATGGAATGTATGGACATGAGCACAGGGTCACTACTATCAAGAAAGTTTTCTTTCCATGTTTATGCAAAAGTTTACAAAGAAGTTACAAGAATCCCCATCAGTAGCCAGTAGGCCTTAGCCTCGTCTAAGGGGAATCTGCACCCTCTTTGTGCCTCTACTTGTGCTCATTCAGAGCTATGAGTAGTGTCTATGACCCTTAGTATGTCTCCCCAAAACGTGGTAAATGTCACTCCCATCTTACTCTGGGCTGGAAAAAACACCATAGTGGTAAGACACATGGAACTTCATATACTTTGTATCCAAGTTCTACAATGTTTTTCCATGACAGCTGTAAACACCATTGGTGTACGTGGATAAGCATCTAATTAAGTCAGAATAGTACACGACAAAGTAAGAATAGCCATGGACAATGAACACAAGGGGGGAAAAGTTTATTTAGCTATTTTCATTTTCATATACAGAAGAAAAGTAGGTAAATTCTGCCATTCTCTAAGAATCCTATTATGAGAGCATAAACTGGTAATGCATTGTTGATAACAACATTAGGAACAGGGAAAGCTCAATAAACTTTGCATCTCTAAGTGTAATTGAAACTGCAGAGGCTTAAGTGACAAAACACTTATCTGAAATTCCTAGAAGCAGAATAATAGGATGGAGTTCGATTTTGATCACTGCTTTCATTATTCTTGTATCTAGTTGTTGAACGGTTGACTCAGTCATTTCATGATGGTCTACTTCGCCAGAGAAGAAAAGCTGCAGTCAATAAGATTTTTCAGGCCAGTTCAGTCCTGTTCTGTTCATTCTGCATGTAGCACAAAATCTGTTGTTATTAGTGATTCTGATATGTGTATTTTGAGCATAACCTGACCTGGACTAAATCATGGCATAAAAGTGTTTCTTTGTCACTGACAGTGATTCCAGTGCATTGTCATGAAAATGGCTAATCAAGTTCATTATTCAACAGACAGGGTGAGTTAGATACAAGGTCTGAGTTCATATTGCATTAGCTTTTTCCATTTTGAAATGCAGCACACTTCATACCTAAGCTTGGAAACTTTATTTTTAGACTACAAGTTTCATAATTCCTCAGCCACCTTAATCAATTGGAGGATTCAGGGTGGTATAGTCCAAAAAGGTAACTTTCCTAAGCTCTACACTCTGCAAGTTTCACATAAATTTGGACCTGTTTTGTTGCAATGTAGTATTTTTGTACCCCTCTTTGTATTCAGCCTTATGTGCACACAAGCATATTGTAGGCATACATGGATATAAACACACAATAGGTAGTTGAGATTATAATAAAGCACATTGGTGTTGTTATTGTTGGGTGACTTCAAGTCATTTCTGACTTATGGCGACTGCAAGCTGACCCTGTAAAGACTCTCTGACCACATGGTAGGAAAGTCCTTATAAAAGCTGTGATGGAAGATTCTTGATGTTCACAGTGTTTCTCCCCTAATTGACCAGATGAAGATTACATCAGCTGTGATGTAATCTTTCATTAGAATACAATGTAAGTCCACGTTAGCATGTACCTCCCTCCCACCAGCAGTTAACCCATCAAAGTCCTCAAATGAATACAGGAGCCATTTATCACACCCTGTCATGGGGTTTTCTTAACATGTTTCTTCGGGGGGGGGGGTTCTGCCATCGCCATCCTCTGAGGCTGAGAGCGTATGACTTACCCAAGGTTAGGGTTAGGGTTAGGGTGGATTTGAACCCTGAGTGGGGATTTGAACCCTGATCTCCAGAGTAAATGCTCAAACCACCACACCAGAGTGGATATCAGAGAGAGAGAGAGAGAGAGCACACCCAAGGCTTAAAGGGCCATAGCATACATGGTTATGAGGTAATAGAGATCACAGACTTAGCGCCAATAAAATACACTGTTTAAGTCATGAGATAGATATTCAGTTCACTTTCAGAGTGTTGTGAACTTGAACTTGAAATCCAAGGCTATCCAAGGAATCCTATCCTCCAAATATGTTCAGTACCTTTTTCAAAGTTCAGGCTTGAATTCACAGCATATTCACAGCCCTCTGACACCAAATTAACAATCTGCCACTTCTGTAGAGTAGGTTTAAAATCTTCTCCAAAATTCTTCTGCAGTAGCATTTATATTATATATGGTATAATCTCCTTGGGTGAATTCAAAGATATAGCCCTGTTAGTTTATAGAATCAGTATATAGCAAGATCTTGTAGCACCTTTGAGACTAACTGAAAGAAAGAAGTTGGCAGCATGAGCTTTCATAGACTCAAGTCTACTTCCTCAGGTCATATGCATTTGAGGAAATAGGCTTTAGTCTACAAAAGCTCATACTGCCAACTTCTTTCTTTCAGTTAGTCTCAAAGACACTACAAGATCTCCATGGGTGAGTGATAGGAACATAGGAAGTAACCTATTCAATCAGACTAAAAGTGAAGCTATGATTGGTCAAATGAAAAAACTTAAAAAAATGCTAAATTTCAGATTACCTTTTGAATTGACCAAACAAATATATTAATTTGGAGTTCAGAAAAGCTGATTTCCAACTATTCATAGTGGAAAACGTAGCCCTTAAAAAGGATGCTTTCCTAATTTAAAATTTGACATTGTGTTTGTAGCTGGTAGGACAATCTATTTCTAACATGACTGACTGAACAAGCCTTCCTGAATTTTCAAACCCTTATTAAGTACTTAATTTTAATTTTAAAAAGCTTTTAGAGAATAAGAATTGAGAGTTAAAAACACAGACATACACACTTGACATAATTTCCATTGATTGTTCTGAAATCCAAAGGTTAAAACTCCATTCTGTTCTCAGTGTCATGTGGTGCCAGAAGTACCGAAGATATAATAATGCAGCTACTGCTGCGATCTAAAAACTGAATTCCCAACACAAAGGTTATTTGTAGCCTCCAACTGTTCCGTATGCAAAATGTTATTACCATATCTCTCATACACTTATTACAAAAGCACATGCAGAGTAACATCAATGGTGGGATTCCTAAGCACCAAAAACCTGTCATTTCTCCTGATGGTTCCCTTGGCCATAGTCATCTCTCAGCCTCAGGACCCCATTTGCCAAAACTTTGTCTTCCACAAATCTCCCCAAAATAATTTTCCCCTTTATTTCTAGGTTTGCCCTACATAATGGTGTTTTCTGAGGCAAATCATGTCCCTTCTACCTATCAATTAAAGTGAATTGAACCAAGGCTAGCCAAATTAGAAAGAAAAATCCTGCAACTGTTCACTCTGGGAGTACAAATAGAAGAAACCCCCCACTCCCACTGAATTAGATAACTCTCCATTTTCTGCCCTTTCATAGCATCCCATAGTATGAATGAGGTTTAATAGAGCAGCTGCTCAAATTTGCTTAATGATAGGATTTGTATATGTAATGTCAACCATCTTTAAGAATCCTTGGAGAACAAGAGAAGTCCCTGCAGATGGAGGAGGCCAAATGTTGTCCCATTCTTCAAAATAGGAGGAAAAGAAGTTATAAGCAACTACTGATCAGTTAGCATGACATCAGTACCAGGAAAGGTTTTAGAACTGGTCATTAAACAGTCAGTCTGTGTGCACTTCATAAGGAATGCTGTGATTGTTAAGAGACAGCATCAGTTCCTCAAAAACAAGTCATGTCAAACTAATTTTATTTCTTTTCTTAATAGAGTTACAAGCTTGGTAGATCAGGGGAGTGCTATGCATGTAGCATATCTTGATTGCAGTAAGGCTTTAGATAAGACTGCCCATGATATTCTTGCAGACAATCTGGTGGACTGTGGGCTAGACAGTGTTGTAGTTAGGTGGATTTGTAATTGGCTGGCAGACAGACTACAGAGAGTACTTACCAATAGTTGTTCCTGATCCTGGAGAGAAGTGACTAGTGTGGTGCCTCAGGGTTCTGTCCTGAGTCTGGTGTTGTTTAAAATCTTTATAAATGACTTAAATGATGGAAGGGAGGGCATGCTTATCAAATTTTGAGATGACACCAAATTAGGGGGCGTAGCTAATACGCTAGAGAACAGGATTACAATTCAAAATTACCTTGACAAATAGGAGAACTGTCAAAACTAACAAAATGAATTTCAACAAAGATAAATGTGATGTATTATATCTAGGCAGGAAAAAATGAAATGCATATAGAATGGGTGACACCTTGCTCAAAAGCTGTACATGTGAAAAAAGATCAAGGAGTGGATTGCAAGTGTGATGTGGTGGCCAAAAAAGCCAATGCAGTTGGTGACAGTTGACTATTCTACAGTTCAGTAGCACAGTTTCCCGATTAAAGGAAGCAGTAGCCCCACTCTATTCTGCTTTGGTCTGATTACATCTGGAATATGGTGCCCAGTTCTTGGCACTACAATTCAAAAAGGATATCAACAAGCTGGAACATTTCCACAGAAGAACAACAAAGATTCTCAAAGGTCTGGAGACCATGCCTTATGAGGAACGACTTAGGGAACTGGGGATGTTTAGCTTGGAGAAGAGAATACTGAGAGGTGACATGATAGCTGTCTTTAAATATCTGCAGAGATATCATGTAGAAGATGTAGCCAGTCTGTTTTCTGCTACTCCAAAGACTAGAACATGAACCAATAAATTCAAATGATAAGAAAAAAGATTCTACCTAAATATTAGGAAGAACATTTTTACTGTAAGTAAACAGTGAAACAGACTGCCTTGGAGGGTGGTGGATTATCTAGGTTTGCAGGTCTTTCAGTAGAGGTTGGATGGATATTTTTTAGGAATGCTATAATTTTGTATTCCTACATGGCAGGGGTTGAGCTAAGTGGTCCTTGTGGTCACTTCCAACTCTGTGATTCTATGAAAGGGATGCAGATGATAAAATCACATCTCTGGGGGTCACCTGGAATCCCCAGTTTTGACTGGTTACTTCTAGGTGACAGGCAGGGGTTCAAATTATCAATGTTTCATGTGGTTGAACCCCCAGACAGCCTTCTAGCTGGCTGTGCATCTTGCTGCATCTTTCCAAGGTTAATTAAATCAAATGTTGCAATTTGCAAATAAACTTCATTTCCAACCAGGAATACAGTTGTCCCTCCATATTCATGGCTTTGGCATTTGTGAATTTGATTATTCACGAATTTGCTGGAGAGGGAAGGTGAGCAGGGCTTGTGCTGGCTTCTCTTCCCTCTCCCAAGCCCTAGCTGGCCTTGCTAGGCTTTCAGAAGCCCGGAAGGGAAGGTGGGCAGGGCCTGCGGGGCCCCTCAGTTTTTTGTGATTTTTCCATATTCACAAGGGTCCTCCACCCTTGTGGAATATGGAGGGACAACTGTATATGTTTTATCTATGTGTATGTTTGAATAAAAAGCTGTGAGCAACCATGGCTGCTGCTTAGTTCATGATGCTTAGTTAATAGCATCACTGTGCCCCACTTCAATGATATCAACTGGAGCCAGACTGAAGACTCATTTTTTGGCCTAGAAATCTCAGGGCCTGGGAAGATCAAATCTGGCAAAAGTTCCTAATGGAACTTTCAAAATTATGATTGTTCTGAAACAACTTGCATTCCAAGGGTATTTGAAATCGCAAAGTTGTTGCTACTTTTCTTCTTCTACAAGCTCTTAAAAAGTTGCTCTTCAGAGGGACTGAGCTGGCTCCATAAAATGGCCTGTAATGGATTGTGTGCTAAGAAAGCTTTCAGTGCCAGAATGGTGTGTGGAGTTATTGCTGTGAACTTTCTATAATATGCCCAAGGAGTTCAGTGCTTCCATACCATCAGCTGTATAACCTGATGGACAGTGAAACTATAACCAAGTCTCTTTATGAAGACAGGAAGGCTCCCTGTAAAACTAATAAATATAGACACTTCAACAGAATAGTTGTTCTTGTGAGAGTTATATATCTGTAGAGAGAGAAACTAATAAATATATGTATAGAGAGAAAGAAATGGCTGGCAATTGCAGGATTAAAAAAAATTACCCCCTCCTTTAACTCCTTGCTGGAACAAAACATTGTGTCACTTCAGGCAGGACAGAAAATTACACCTGCTTACACACACACACAAATATTTAAGTCATGGTGGAAAATGCCCAAAACAGGCCAAGTTATGTTGCCACTAGAGGCAACATCTCTCACAATTCCCTCTCTCTATTTCCAGTGATAAACATACAATAGCATCAAACCAAGAGACAGACAATTTCCTTTCCTTTCATGACATCCAAAACCAGCTGTCCATGTCAGCTGTCACACTGGGCCTAATAGTAGGGCCAGTTCTGCCTGTTTGCATTTTCTTCTAACAACAGTCACTTTCCACAAAAACGTGTTCTCTAACTAATATGTTTTGTGAGTTACAGAATGCTTCAATAAGGTAGAAATCAGCTTGTTCATGGATTTATTTATCTCTAGGCTTCTTAGGTTGATGTAGCCAACATCTTGACACTGATGGAACGAAGAACAACTTTCCAGATTTATTTATGTCTTCATTTGACAAAATTCTTAGAGAAGCTTTCATGATAAACAAATTGAAACCATGAAAGAAGATAAAGAACAAAACATAGAGAAGTAGCATACAAAGAAGCAACAGAGATTACGCTGATGAGAACTGGAGCAAATCAGGCCTGAGAAATACAAAGATGACTTCACTTGATGCCCAAATGACATTAAAGTGGGTGGCAGGCAATCACCTCTTGGGAGGGCATTCCAAAGTAAGGGTACCACTACTGAGAAGTTCCTTTTCCCCTACTAGTCACTTACTGTGTTAACTGGTGCAAGCACTCAAAGAATAGCCTCAGAAGATCTTAAGGTAGAGGCCAATATGTTTGAAGATTCTCAAGCATTCTGGCTTCAAACCATAAAGACACTTTGAATTGCAAGTTAGATGGTGTTCTGTCATAATTTCTGGGTGAACTGAGGGGTTGGCATTTTGCAACAAGTTAACTGAACTTAACTAACTACTGAGATCTTTATATTATTTCTTTTCCCTTCTCTGGGTTAATGGGAAATTGAGAATGGCACAAGATTTCTCAACGTATTTGCATTATTATTATTATTATTATTATTATTATTATTATTGGTGAGCATTTTCTCAAGCAAGAAAAGGATTATTTTTTTTAAAAAAAAATCCCCTTCTCTAAATGTGTTACATTTTAAAAAGACACTGCCATGTTTATCACTGACACTTTAACATGCCATCTAATTTGATCCTTAAAACACCTTAAACAATTTCTCTTCAGTGGACAGAAATCTTATCTCTGTGATGGAAACTAGAATTCTCAGTAAGAATACACTTGATGTTTTCAATGGAAAGTTCCAGCATCTTGCAAGCAAGACTATGAGAATATTACATAAGGCATACTAACGTAAGAATTATGAATAGAGTATATAGATGGATAGCATGGCATTCTGTCTTTTGTCAGGTACTTTGTTTTCAATAGATAGCATCTTCTCACATCCTAAATTTCACTGTGATCATTATTCTGACAATTACATTGTCAAGCAAGGCTTTATAGGGTATTTACTTCACTTTAGAGTTAATTGACCCAAAACATTAGAAATCTTGATTTGGGTGGGGGTTTTTTTGGGGGGGGGGTATGCTTTAAGGGCCTGACCAAAGGCATTTAAGCTTGACAGACAGTGACAATAAAATGGCTAGGAGAAACATCACACCACTAACATGTGAAGCCTGATCTATGTTTGGCTGAATGTACCTATATCATGTATTTATCCATGATGACATCTAGCTCTTAGGGAGGGTTGGGCAAATTGGACTGCAAGACATAGGCAGCACAGCCAATGGTATTCAAAAACATTTGAAAAATGTTTTCTCACATATTGTAAAACCCTGACAAGGGGGATCTTGGACCGATGACAATCTTTGCAGCTTCAGATTTATTCTGTGAAAAATTCACATGTGAGGATTTTTTTGCACAGAAAGCTATGTGGTTTCCTTTACCAAAACAAAAAACCCCACACACAAATTTTGTACAGAAAAGGTCCTGTATTATGTATAGTCTTCGATAATTGCTCAATTTTTGAATACTTTATCACAGCAGAGAGAAAATTGCTAAAATTACCTGTGACTTCCTTCAGGAATGAAATCAGCAAAGATTTACATCCCTAGTGAGGACGCTAGGAGATGCAGTCCAGCAACATCTGGAGGGCCACACTTTGCTCATCTCTTCCTTAAGAGAATAGGGGGAAAAGCCAAAGTATTTGACAATGTACTTTCATGTGTTATTAGTTACACATTTGCTAACAAGCCTCCCACAGTTCCTTTTATAATGAAAACAAGAAATTCATCACAGAGTAAAGAATACACAGACTTTAATAGATGTTTATGAAAAGGATATTGTAGTTGCCAATTAATTGGCAGTTTTGAAGGCTTTTTAATCAAGTGCTGTTTACTCTATTGAGAGAAATGATTGCAACAGCTTTTAGAAAATGCTTAGTTTTCTTCAGCAAGGAGTATTAATTTCCTTATTATAAAACTATCAGAGGTCCTTGTTCTGAGTAAATGGAGTGTTTCATTTCATCAATGTAGAATGAATCCCTCTGCTTGGACCGGAGGCTACCAACATCCCACTTGAACCCCAGCTCTTTTGATTTTTCTAAATATCATGGGCTTTGTTGGAATAGTAAAAATAGGATCTCCCAGTATGGTTAATGGTATATGATCATGGCAGTTGTTAACTAAAATATCTGGAGCACCAAACATTCTCTCACCCTGTGCACAGTTATATGAGTTGATCTCTTGTTAGTCTTAGAAAGTAATAGCATCTTACATGAGTCATTATGGTTCCCATTTGTATAGAGTTCTACTCCTGATCAAGCACATGTCCATATCATTTTTAGTAGAAAAATAAAAGTGGATAAAACCCCACATGCTATGTGATGACCCAAAAAACTTTTATTTCTTAAAAAGCCCAACATGTTTTGCCCTCATTACCAATTAGCCTTCTTCAGGGACTCTTATGAAACAAAAATAAAGTTTTTGGACCATCACATAGCTTGTGGGACTTTTGCTCCTTTCGTTCTTCTACTGGGAATATGTGCTTTTCAGTTTTTGTTCTGTTCCTTCCATAGAATTTTTTTAGACCTCAACGCTCCTCATGGCAAGAACAGCACCAGGTCACAATCCAGACTACAACTCCCTGTGGTGGCACAGTGGTTAAATGTCTGTACTGCAGCCACTCACTCATAGATCACAAGGTTGCGAGTTCAATACTAGCCAGGGCTCAGGCTAGACTCAGGCCTGCATCCTTCCAAGGTTGCTAAAATGAGTACCCAACTGTTGGGGGGCAATGAGCTTACAGTTGTAAACCACTTAGACACTGCATAGCACGGTATGAAGTGGTATGAAACTGCTTTGCTTTGCTTTGCTTAATATCCCAACCAGCCTGACAATGGGGAGTGGGGTGTTCTGGGAACTGGACCTCTCCAAGAAAGCACTGGTTGAGACTGAGAAGAAAGAACCAGCATACAATGAGATATAGGGACAATGTGTGTCCCAGTGACCTATGGCAAGCTTGTGTACTCTTTTCAGACATAAAGTCTAAAGAATGCTAATATTACATAAATCAGGGTCCCAATATTACAGCCTTAATTACTGATCAGCACACAAAATGAGTGAATGGCTTGAAAAATAAGTTCACAAATGCAACAGCACAAATTTGTTGGAAAGTGAGAAGGGGGGGAGTGTATTCCAGTTATGAAGAGGAAGAATTTGGTCAGTTGATTTGCCAGCAAAAGGCCTCTGTTTAGAACTAATGTACATCTCTTAAATGAGCTACAAGGTTTGCATGTACATTTTATATACCTCAAGTTACATGCAACAAACAAACGATGACAATATGTTTTGTGTCACATTCTCATGAAATTTTGTGTAGCAGGTCATGAGGAAAACTAGTTTAGATCCATCACACTGACATAGATGGGCAATCTGTGCCCCTCCAGATATTCTCAGATCACAGATCCCTTCAGCCCTAGTAAGCATAGCCAATAGCAAGACATGACAGAAGCTGTAATCTGATAACATCTGGATGTGCACAAGTTTCCACATTCTGCTATATGGATCTAATCCTAATGTTATCTATAGGATCAAACATTTTTACATCTGGGATCATCAGTATGTTTGTTTGTTTGTTTGTTGTATTATAGGACATCTTTTTCCCCAAATAGAACCCCAATTTTGTTGTGTATCTAGTTTGTGGAGTAGTTTATTTTTTATATTTTGTTTGTGGTAAAGAGGAATTCTGTCTACTGCAATAGGCAAACCAGACTATTGCCATTGTGTTTTGGGCTGGTTGCAAAGATACATTCGTTCAGTATACAGAGGAATTAAATTGATTCTTCTTCATTAGCTCTTAGGTGTTACTGGAAGGAAAGCAGGGAGAGTGGGAATTAAAATTCTGCTATCCACAAGCAATCCAAATATGTGAGACCAGCACTACGAAGTTATACGGTTTAAAAATTAATACCCTTTTATTGAGTTTTTAAGTCTTTAGGACAATTCTCCCTCCCATCTCCCAGGCATTATCTACCTCTGGAGGGCACTAACCTGCATTTTTAAAAGGATAAAAGGAAATTATTGTGAAATATGTGGGAGCTGGCATTACAAAGAAATTATAATGCCAGCCTCATGAAAATTGGGGAAAATGGCTTTTTAAAATGTGCTTAATCTGAAATGCTTCTACTTTTGCCTTTCTGCTCCAAAGTCTTCAAGGCAGCTTGCCTGAAACAAAATATCAATTATGATCTTTTAGAATAGGAGTGGCAAAATTTGGAAGCAAGGGAGCCAGCATGGTGTAGCAGCAGTTTGAACATTCCACTAGGATTACAGGAGAACAGGATTCAAATCCCCACTTGGCCATGGAAAACCAGTGGGTTACCTCAGGGAAGCCAAACTCTCTCAGTCTTTGAGGAAGGCAATGGCAAACATCTTCTAAATAAATGCTGCTAAGAAAACCTAATGATAGTGTCACCATAAGTTGGAATCTACTTGGAGGCACATACCAACAAACAAGAAAGTATGGTGGACCCACGGCTCTTTTTGAAGCCTTCAGACATGCAAGACTACCCCTTTCTTGCCCTAAAAGAGAAGATGAACTGCCTCTCTTGGACATGTCCTGTAGGAGTACTTCACCATTTCAACAGGATGCAGAACCATTTCAGGAAGTACATTACAAACCAGAAAGAGAAAACAATAAAACTATCTTCCCATAGTTATACTATGCACATCAGACTTAGGCATGCTTTTAGACTACAAGATCAAGAGCAAGTATTTACAATGCCTTTGTGCTGCCCAAGTAAAGATGAAAAACACCTGCTGTGCCCCATGTATCCCCACCTGAGCAGCAGGCTATGGAGCAAAGGTTTAGACCAGGGGTAGGCAACCTAAGGCCCGGATGCGGCCCCCCAAGGCCTTTGGACTGGCCCCAGGCTAGTCCTGCTGCCGCCGCCCCCCCCACTGCCACTGCCCGCCATGATGATATTGATTATTGTTGTTATTACTTGTTCTTGGGATTTTCTTGGCAAAATCTCCACAGGGGTTTTGCCATGGCTTTTCTGGGGCTGAGAGAGTGTTCATGCATATTTTTTCATTTTTTCATTTTTTAAAAATTTTATTTATTTTTGGTGCTTCAGCCCCCCCAATTGTCTGAGGGACAGCAACCCAGCCCCCAGCTCAAAAAGGTTGCCTACCTCTGGTTTAGACCATGAGTGAGTGACAGCACAGAGACAAGAGCCAATTTTCCAGCCTACAATTCCCTTAGTGGGCCTCACTCCCATCTGAGCACACCAAAATGCCCATTTTTTTTCTTTTCTCTTTCAAATGGCAACCAGATGTGATATCATATCACTTCCTGTCATCATTTTTAGGAAGAATTAGAAGGAAGGGTGATTTGGGTGTCCCTTGAGGCATTTTTTCAACTGTGAATTGCGCCAACCTTTTGAGCAGTTCAGAGGGCTTGGGGGGCTGGTAGAAGGATTTGGAGAACACAAAAGTAGAGTCCAGGGGAAGTAATTTCCCCCACCCCATGATAGACTAAAGGGATCCCTTATTGTTTCCCTTTATCCCAAAGTAACTGTCTGGCACCAAAGGACCGATCCTTTGGCCTCAAAGACTGAATCTTCCAGCATGTGCATGTGGTGATTTCTAATAGGGCTGCCCTCAGCCCTCTTTGAATTTCCCCTAAGAAAGTTAGAAATTGTCTTGGGTGTCCTGACTGCCCATTGTAGCTAGTTTGACTGTGAAAACAGAAATCAGAAGAGTTGTACCAGTGATGCTGCAGAAAGGCCAGGCTGATTAACTTGTTACAGGCAAGATCAAGTGGCAAAACAAAGCTTTTGTGACAGCCAGTTCTGTGAATCATCATCTCAAGGCTTTCATTTTAATGAAGAGCACCCACCAGGAGGCTGCAGTGGGTGTACTGGCAAATGCAGATGGAACACCCAATTCCATTCCTTGCTGCCTTTTTTTCTCCTTTTTGCTCAAAATGGCTCCATATATTTATGGAATGTTTATAGATATTTGAGTTTTAAAATCATTTATTATTCTTTTATTATCTTTTATTATCATGATGCTTATAAAACCCAATAAAAACATTGGCCAGTATCCTGTGCCATAAGTTAGCCTTAAAGACTTCATAGCTATTTCTTACTCACATTTACAATTGTAGCACCATTGTCGTAGCTGCAAACACCCCTAAAGCCCACCTTAAAAGCTAGGCAGCTATACGGAGTTAAAGGAGTTCTGTGAGAGGTGGAGTGATAAAGGATAACACATCCAGCCCCCTCCCACCAGTGGTCTGCAGTGGGACAAGGAGTTGTGTCACCACCCACAGGGGTTATTGCTGTGGTCGTTGCACTACAAATCAGTGGGTGGAGAAGGCTGGATATTTCATCGTTCAGCACTAGCCAGGGCTGCAGACTTCTTTGCTTATGGTGCCTGGCTTTTCAGGTGAGTTTTAGAGGGTTGGATCAGAAGATGGAACATAGGTAGATACATGTCCCATGCACTATATTTTCCATTAAAAAAATACACCTATCATGCTACTTGTTCCCTTTCCAGCAATCCATCTATTCAGGGGCCCATCTATTTTTAACTCTACAGGTGGAAAAAGAGAATGGCAAAGGCCACTGAGAAAGAAATATACATACTTCTAGGTCAGTTTAGAACCCCTTTGTGCTCTTTTGATATGCCATTCCCTTTCATGGCTAGTTTTCATTTAAAGAAAAAAAGTAAATGAAAGAATCATGGAACTGTCTAGTAGGAATGTAAATCCTTGAATTTTTCATCCTTGTATGCAGGGATGAACAATTATGGTTGTTTGCTTCCTAATGGAGGGGGAGAGAACATTTTCTGCATTGTTCTCCCTGTGCAAACCAGCATGGTGTAATGACTTGAATGATGGGCTAAGATTTTGAAAGATCAGAATTCAAATCCATGTTTGGCCATGGAAAATCACTGGGTGACCTTGGGCAAGTCACAATCTCTCAACCTCAGAGGAAAGCAATGGCAAAGATCTTCCAAACAATTTGTACCCAGAGAACCCCATAATAGGGTTGCCTTGGGGTTGCCATAAGTTGGAAATGACTTGAAGGCATACAACAGTAACAATTCTCTCCAAATTCAAACTGTATGAATATTTGGTATTTTTATTAAGTTGAGTGCACTGCAGCCAGTGTAATACATTTGAGCTTGTGGTAGAAAACAGGATAGAAATATTATGCTGTGTTGTGGTGTGAATGTGGCTCAGTATCTCAGCAGGGACCTTGAGATACTGTCCAAAACAGGAAGCTGAAACTGGGCTGCTACAGTTGAAAGATTTATTTACAGAGGATAGGAGATAAACTATATACAGCTACAGTAGAGCTCTGGGATGAAAGCAAATATAGGCTTCCTCCTTCTCCAGCTCTCAGCAACACAGCAAAACAGCAACTCTCCAATACTCACAATCTCTGCCACTGACCGAATCACAATGACCCACACATGCTTACTCTGAGGTGTGTCTCTCATACCCTTGGCTGATGCAACCTCTGACCAGGCTTGCTCAGGCATTACATCATATTCATTACATCATACAGTCCAGGTCAGGGGTAGGCAACCTTTCCCCTTTAAGGGCCGAGGGACTTCAGCTCCCCGAATCCCAGGAGCTATTGGCCAACATGGGACTATTGGCTAACATGGCTGAGGCTTCTGGGAGCTGAAGTCCCTCGGCCCTTAAAGGGGATAGGTTGCCTACCCCTGGTCCAGGTGCTGGTCTAATACATATTCAGTTGTCTGGCTGTTTCAAGGACATGATCAACAGATATCTTAGTCATTGTCACACATACACTCACATAAGGACTTTGCAGTTCTGCATATATACTAACATAACACAGCAGTGTGACAAGAAATACACAAGATGCTCTGGTAAGATTAAAAAGTAAAACGTATGTGTATTGTTGCAGGAAATCCATTTCAAGTAGGAAAGGAGGTAGAAAAAGATTAGAAGAGCTCTCTGACAGGGAAGGCTAAATATCAAACAAAACTACAAATCTCAGAATTCCATACATTGAGCCATGGCAATTAAAGCAGCATTAAACGGCATTATTTCTGCAGTGTAATTGCAGCCACACATCAACAAATAGAGAGGTGAAAACCAAAAGGCCACCATGCACTTTAGAGCTCTCTCTAAATACAAGTGTTCATGCTTCTTTGCTGCCAATACAAACATCCCAAAATGTGGCGGAATTGTGCTGTGTGGAGAAACACATGGTTGTGTGTGTGTGTGTGTGTGTGTAAAGCCCTGTTTTCTGTGCAAAAAGAAGTTTACTGTACAGAAAACACTGTCTCCTGTACACACAATAATTCTTATACAACACTTTGGAATATTTTAATATGGGGAGAAAATTGTACTCATTTCCTCATTTTAAGGCAAAATCACTGCCACTGGAGGCTTCCAGGAGCAGAGAAAAACCCTTAAATCTTTGGCTTGATTTAAAAAAAAAAATCAAGTGCCCAGAAACTGTAAGAAAAGCACTGGCCCACAGAATTCCTATCCCTAAATTAGGGTAGGTTGACAAATAGTGATTGGACCATGATAAGGCACATTTTTTAGGAGCAGAAGGCAGAACAGTGTTCAACTGTGATGTTGAATGCTGGGGAAAGATTGTTGAACTCATTTTCTAAATGAACGCTACCTGCTTCCACTCTGGGGAAGTGGGAATATGTAGCATATTCGGGTCCATCCATGACCACACAATTAGACTTATCCAGCCAAACAACAGAAAATGTAAAACAGATTTTGTTGTTAACTGCCCTCAAGTCGATCTTGACTCATGGCAACCCTATGGATGAGACATCTCCAAGACCCTCTGTCCTCCACTGCTCTACTTAAACCTGCAACCCCTTAATACCCATGACCTCCTTAACAGAGTCCATCCATCTAGCATGTGGCCTTCCTCTCTTCCTACTTCTCTCCACCTTCCCCGCAAAAAAAATGGAGAAATAGAAAGAGGGATGGGAAGGTACCATATCTCAAATGCTCCAGTAGTTCCACACATTAGCGCAATCACTGAGATTTTTTTAAAATTACATACTGGGAAAGAGGAAAATAGCCATGTGTGCCATCTCATTCTCTCCTGCTTCCAGAAGTGGAGTGATTTTGCCCAGCTCTGGATGGAGTAGGAAAAGGAGAGAAATCCATGACCAGGAACACCATCTGATTACTTCAATATCACAATGACAGCACACCACACTTGAAAATAGTACTGGAAAGAAAGCAATATTGGAGTAACTTGGGGATTCCTCCCATGAATGAAAGAACTATTTGGTGAACAGGCGTACTATAGTTTGACTAGGGGAGAGGAACAGCATTGTGCAATAGGAAACTAAAAACGGATTTTAGACAATTTCTTCCTGCAATAGTCTGGTGTGATAAATCTCCCAAATGGCTGATTGCACATCCCCAGCCCACTGTAATTTCTACCCACTGATATTGTGTAGACTCTGATACCATGTGGCTATTTCTTATGCATCATCAGTTAAAAAATACTGAGGTGATCCATGTGGAATACTCTACCTATAGTAAATCCCTCCCACCCACACACACACACACAACTTGTCAGTGGATTGTTATATGCCTGGCAAATGATACCTGTACTTACATAATGGAAGGAGACTTAATTTCAGGTAGAATTGCAGCAGGCTGTGGGGTAAACACTAATCAGATTAATTAGCTAAAGTGAGTCATTCAATCAAGGCACAATTCAGTCCTTTCACATTAGTGCTCCTTGGTATGATCATAATTTTAAAAGCTAAATGGTAAGCTCACATCCTGCCAAAAAAAAGTGGAGAGCTTTCATTTGGGGACTCATGGATGTGCCATGTCCATTTAAAAGGTCAGATTGTTAATTCACAATTGCATGATGGCTGAGAAGCTGAGAAGAAGTATGGGAGGGGAAAGCTGCTTTAGTAATTCAGTTTGAATGGGCTCTTCACCAAAAGACACCTGGCAAACAGAGAAGACCAATTGTGAAGGACAAATAGAAATCTAAAACCCCAAGTGCAACAAGGGGATCATTTTAAACTATGTCGGGGAGGTGGAAGTGATACATAAAGTAATGGTACAAAATGTAAACAAAGGGGGTGGGACTGTAATCCTACATGTGAAATCAAACCTGGCTGTTCCTGTCTACCATTCTGCTCCAGGTTTGTTCTTGAACATGGTTAATGCTTGCCTAAAGTGGGACCACAGAGTCAAAGTCCAAAGATCTGTGAACCCAAGCAGGAAAATAACCATCAAGTGCAGTGGACAAGAAGAATATAGAAGTAGTTTGGAAGCATGGAATCATAGGGTTGGAAAAAAAGTCGAAGGCAATACAGCTGTCTAAAATAGGGATGGGAACTGTGTAGCCATAAGCAGCCCCCCCACAATTGGTAGGAAATGGTTTGGGCCCTAAAAACGGTATTGACCACACCCTTTGAAACAACCTTGCCCTGCAAAAGCTGAGAAAAGATTGTGAAAATGACCCTGATCACAGCTCTAGAATCCCTCAGTCATTGGCCATTGTGTCTGGGGATTTCTGGGAGCTGTCATTTAAAATGCAATAAATGCAAGAACACTTATGGCATAGGTGTGATAGATATCTTAGGCTGCTGCCATATTGCAGAATTAATGCCATTTGACACTGCTTTAACTGTCATGGTGCCATCCTATGGAATCCTGGGATTTGTAGTTTGCTGTGGCACCAGGGCTCTCTGACAGAGCAGGCTAACTATCTCAAAAACTATAAATCCCAGAATTCCATAGTATTGAGCCATGTAATTAAAGCCGTATCAAACTGCATTAATTCTGCAGTGTAGTTGCAGCCTTAGAGGGAACAGCAGTGATAAGGTTAAATAGTTTAATAGTGACCCAAAATCCCATCATCTCTTATCCCATCATCCAATTTACCTCTTTCTGAGATTGATATTCCTAGGGATTGTTCCACGTCTCCTTTTTCTGCTCTTTTCTCTTTCTTTCTCTCTCTCTGCTCTTGGTTTCTTCTAAAAGTGAAACTTGTTTTAGCTGAGCATTATCTTAGCAAGAAGAGTTAGTATTTGTTTCCACAGACCTAAAACTGGGCCACATAAACTGACTATTCCAATATGTTAAATGGAACCCCTGAGGTTTTCAGAAATACAAAACAAAGTTTAGAATGTTTTTTTAAAAAGCCTAACCTTTTTATTAGAAATGTCAATGATGCTGGGCAAGGCAATAGGAAAAGAGAAAGACAGCATTGCATATAGATAGACTCAGCGCCTAAGCAGACGGGCGGCCATGGGCCGCCCTGGGAAGGTGTGCTATGAGACCGAGGCATCCCCATGCCTCGATCCTGTGGCACACCATCGTCGCCCCTGGAAAGGAGCACTAAAATAGCACTCCTTTCATATGTCGCTGAAAGTGCGCTGCAAAAGGTTGCGGCGCACTTTCGGCGACTTTTCCGCCGCAGCATGTCCGGATGCTGCAGCAGGAGGTCCTCCTCGGAGTGCTGGCTGTGCGGAGGGCCAGCTGCTCCGAGAACGACCTTGGGAGGGGGAGGGGGAGCCGAGCGTGCGGCTGCCCCTCCCCTTCCCTGCGCCGAGGACAGCCCAATAAGCCGTCTGCTTAGGCCCTCAGTCAAGGAGGCCACAGCCCTAGGTTTGCAGGAACTGAGCAAAGCTGTGAGGATAGCCTATCTTGGAGATGTCCAATTCATATAGGGTCATCATGGGTTGAGGTTGACTTGGGGGCAATTAACAACAACAAACATCCCACTGAAGAATTAGAGCTGCCTGGCAACCACTGAAATTGATCATCAGAAGAAAAATCTACAAGACAGATCGAACACCCAGCTTGGACTTCTGACAGTTTATTGCAAGGGTGGGCAATCTATGGCCCATGGGCCGCACCCGGCCTGCCGACCCCTGCCGACCGGCCCCTGCTGCCATGCACTCCTGCCGCCGTGCATGTTGCGGCTGCCATTTTGTTTGCCAAAATGGTGGCCGCGACTCATTTGCACATGTGCAGTACTCCGCAAACAAAATGGCGGCTGCAACATGTGGAGTGGCATGGCAGCGTTGGGGGGCCTGGGCGAGAGCAAGCGTGCACACCACCATTCCCCCCCCCAGCCTGCCAGAAGACCTGGGGACCAGCAATCAGCCCCAGGTAAGTTAACATTGCCGAACCCTGCTTTATTGTATCCTGGGGGAAGGCATGACTGCTAGACAGGCACCTCTGAAGGGGAGCATTCTTGCAAGGGTGAGAGATACCCTACAATATTTTGCTGCAGCTCCAAAGTGGATGCAATGAACAGCAAAATGCCATATGTGACCTTAACTGCAAACCTCCCTACCAGCTGTCAGAGGTGGATGTTAATTTTAGTACACAAATTGAATTTAAATTACAAGTGCATCTAATTTTAAACCATTAATGAAGCAGTGTGAGGGAGCATTGCCTTGCCTGTCAACTTCATACTTAACATATTGGCTTAATTTTTTTTAACAGGAGTAGACAAACTGTTCTGTTTATTTTGTTATGAATGTATCTGGCAGTGTTATGTATACCACTTTTGGAGCTACAATTCCACTTTGGGACTCCAATTTGGTTGACTGGGTGCATTTTATTCCATTCATGTCATGTAGCAATAATATTTGAACTGTTTGTCAGAAACGGTTGCTTGATCATTGCCGGATATTTTGGGAGCCAACAGGCAACATTTATTGCTGCTAATCCATTTCCATCCATCATTAAAATGGTTGTACCCCCCTTGAAGGTGAAAGCAGTATGTTTTCTTTGAACTTACTTTTTTCAAATAAGTTCAAATAAGTTCAAATAAATAGGGCCTAAATACCCTAACAGCACCAGATCTGACTTGAACTTGGAAGCTAGGCAGGGTCAGCCCTGGTTAATACTTGGATGGGAGGCAGCCAACAAATACCAGGTGTTGTTGGTTATATTTCAGAGAAAGAAACTGGCAGAAACACCTCTGAGGATTCCTTGCCAAAGAAACCCCTATGAAATTCCTGAGGTTGTCATAAGTCAATAAGCAACTTGAAGACATACTGAAGAGTTGGTACCTTTAGGGTAATTACACCTCTATTTCTCCATACCTGGCTATAATTTGCTCACTTCCACCACTAATATTGTGTCTTCTTTGTCAGGAAGTGGTCTCCAGAAATCTTCAGATTCCCCTAGGAAATTCTATGCCTTTTCAAGTGAAATGAGGGTGAACGTTTATTTCTCTTTAAGAGGATTAGTTACAAATCTAAGGGGAAAGGAAACACTCTTATACTGAGTCAAACCATTGGTTTCCATCCAAAACCAAACCATGATTGACCCTGTTTGGATGTGAAAGCAGATGAGATCAGATGTGTGGTATAAATCTGTGGTTCATGTCTGAAGCTAGAGAGCTTCCCATATAGTTCTTTCTTCTTAGGCAAAGCTAGTAGATTATACAATATACATAATTCATTAACTGTATTATTATGCCAGTCCCAGCTTTCCTATTCTGGGGCATGGGGTTTATCTAGCTTTGGTTTCTTCTGGAGGGAGGTAACTGAAGTGTTTCATAATTATTGACAAAGGGGTTGAGCATGCCCAGGGCTTGGGAAAGGGTTCTTTTGAACTACAAACTCTCAGAATCCATAAAAGCAGAGTATCTGTAGTCCAAAAAGGGGGTTTTCCCAAGCTCTGAGAATCACAGCTTAAAATATACATCAGTGGACAGTCAAATCTACTATTACACAGCAAATCTACAGAGCCCTCAAAACTTAGGTCTTGTGTTTTTGTCCCTCCCAAAGCTGCAGTCTGTCCCCTTTGTTGTTGTTTTTTTCAGATAAATGTGAACACAGATCAAAATGGCATCATGGGAAACATCATCTCCTATCCCTTTCTCCTATCAGTTTCTTTCGGTATGGAACATTTCAGAGTGGCCCTGCATTCCATTAGCTCCCTTGGAGACACATCCTCTGAATATACCACAACTATTAATGCATCTTGCCAAGTCCAAGACTTTTTGCCAGTCCTTGCCTTCTAGCAGAGAAATCATCTTATCTGACCTGATAGGAAACCATCATAGTATTCATTTATTTTAAAATACACGTGAGTCTTCTTTTTCTTGCCCTGGTCAAAGCTTTTATGCATTGTGATGGAAGATGAATGTGAAATATAGACCATTCAAAATGGATGTGGCACACGTGTGCTTTATATAGGCATATTGTGTGAAATTAATTTTTGAGAGAGGATGTTGTGTTACTGCCCAAAGCCAATATGGAAATTATTGAACTAAGTGCAGTAAACTAACTGGATGTCTGTATTTATGTACAAAAGAGCTATTCTCAGCATTAAAGGGGGGATCTGTTCAATTACAATAATTTCCTGTGCCCTGTATACTGACAGAATAAGAGTTTTAATCAAATAAGCAAAGTTCAACCCATTCAGAATGATGTAGATTAGACTTCTTTCCAATTCATCTAAATTAAAAATCACATAAGCCAACTTCCTCACACTTCCAAGTCCTTGGTCATATGAAAAGAGAGAATTATAAAAAGATAGTTTTGCATTGTAAGCCTCAAAAATAATTACCTTTATTCCTTTTGCCTAATTAACTTTTTGGCCTTTCCATAGGTTCATGTATTGTGATCAAATGGTTCATGTATTGTGATCAAATGGCCACTACTCAGCTGCAGTATCAGTTCACACATGGTCAGCAACCTATGCCGATTCAGGCCATTGGTTTGTAACAGCACCAGCACCAGGTTTTGGGGATCTATAGGCAAGACACCTCCAGTGGAGTCCTGGCCTTCTCAGGGAGCCCATTGGCTTGTAACCATTGCTACTTTTTCCTTCACTACATGATGGTCCTCTGCTCATTTGCAAGGAAGACCGACAGTGAACAAAGATGAGGTAGCAGCTGCTGTGCCTTCTTCTCACTCTATCTGGCTAGTGTGACAGGCATAACCTCCAACTATCCTGCTTTGGCAGGAACAGCTCCAATTAATCCTCAGTTGTCCCAATTTTTCAGCTGCTTTTAAAATGTCCCAGTTTCTCTCATTTCCTTTCACTTTCCCTCTTTGTTCTTGGTATAATTCCATTGTCACAAAATTGAGTTCAAAGTGAAAATGGAGTTTAAACTCAGTTAACTCAACTGAAGATACAGGAGATGAGGGGGCAGAGTCTTGCCCTTCCCAGTAGGATCAGGCAAAAGCAAAATGTTGCAGTCTTTTCTATAATTTTTTTTCATTAATATTTTTTTCTAACCACACATGTCCTGGTTTTCATTGTTGAATTGTTGGAGAGTATGGAGAGGGTAGAAAGAATCATAGATTCATAGAGTTGGAAGAGACCACAAGGGCCATCCAGTTCAACCCCCTGCCATGCAGGAACTCTAAATCAAAGCATCCCTGACAGATGGCCATCCAGCCTCTGTTTAAAGACCTCCAAAGAAGGAGACTCCACCACTCTCCGAAGGAGTGTGTTGCACTGTCGAACAGCTCTCACTGTCAGGAAGTTCCCCCTAATGTTGAGGTGGAATCTCTTTTCTTGCAGCTTGCATCCATTGTTCCGAGTCCTATTCTCTGGAACAGCAGAAAACAAGCCTGCTCCCTCCTCAATATGGCATCCCTTCGAATATTTAAACAGGACTATCATATCACCTCTTAACCATCTCTTCTGCATGTTTGTTGTTTTTTGGGATAAGTCCTTATTCTTTAGGAAGACTGATGTAAAATAATAGTCTGACCCACACATTCGTTGTTCTGCTGATGAAAACTGAACTGTAACAAGTTTAACTTTCATACCTACATATTTTTGTTTCCCTTTAAAAGGGTTAATACCCTGGGAAACTCAAATTGCACTCCACAGGATCAAATACTTGAGAGTTACAATCATGAAGAGTAATAGTTTATTGTTTCAAAACAATTATGAACAATCCTGGAAAGATATTAAAAGAGATATAGAAAAATGGTGAAAGTTGAATTAACTCTTCTGGGAAGAATTGCTGTAATAAAAGCAAATGTTTTTCCCTGAAGCTTTTATTTTATTTTATTTTTCAAATGATCCCATTATAAAGAATGATATACCTTTTGTGCAGTGGCAGAAAGAAACTACTAGATTTGTTTGGCAGGCAAGGAAACTTAGAATAAAATTAAAAACAATATATGATGCTAAAAGGGGGAGTGATTTGGGGGTTCCTAATATTAAATTGAATTAATAAAAGAAATCTTGTTTTGTATGATTGAAGGAATGGAGATGAAAGACTCTTGGAATTTGAGATTAAAGATTAAAGATTCAGGTGGTATATTCATCTTTGGTACAATAAAGGCACATGCAGGATTTAAAATTATTACAAAAGAAGTCTCTTCTATGAGTTTGGTATAAATTTAAGCAGAGACTTTTCCCCAAGATAATACTAGCCACCTCACCACAAAGTTTTTTTTAAAAAAATATTTTAAATGTGAGGTGAATATTTTATAAGGTTGGCTGGACAAAATAAATTTTATTTAGAGTTGTGAAAAGATGATGAATGTGTAATTTAAAAATTGTATAGATGGCTTTTGAAATTAGAAAAGATGGGTATATGATAGGGTGGGCTCAAAAATTGGGGCATAATGTCTAAATGGATGTATGGGAGTGTGGAGAAAAGGCAGATTGGAATGGTGGCAACATCCAATCAGAGTGAGCCTGGCAACAGCCAATGGGAACATAGCCAAAAAAAGGTGGGGTGGTACTCCCAGGAACAAATATAAATAGGAAGAGAGGAGCATGTGTGAGATAGATAGGGACAAGATAGGGATTGAATTTGGGTTTAGAATTAGAGGTTCATTTGACCCTGAGAAGTTTAACAGCCAAGGTGGCTGGGTTATACTGCAGAGAGGAGCAGTTGGAAAGGGGTTTTGAGTACCCAGGTTAGGGACCAGGAGAGTCCTTGGTTAAAGGTCCCCAGTAAAATCCTGAGAGATTATAGTCAGAGAAAGGCTGGGGAAATTACTATAACTGTTTGAAGGGTGAATGAATTGAAGAGAGTTCAAGTGTGGAAGTTTAATT
>JAIPUX010001880.1:28777874-28823891 GCA_020142125.1 Phrynosoma platyrhinos
AAAAAAGAATGCTTCCAGCAGGGATGGTTAATGATAGCCCATTTTCATCAAAGCATAATTGACGGAAAATGACAAGTTTTTTAAATCCATTTAATGAAACTGGAAGATGTTGTGTCTTCTTGGTCACTTGGACACAATCCTCTCTTGTTTAACATGACAATATGTCAGAAACTCCTATGATGGTTACTAAAATAAGCTTCCTTCTAAGAACCTGTTCGCACATGGTTTATGAATCATGTCTTAGTCCTGTTGTATCAACTGGTAGCTTACCTGAGGCTGCACCCATTTATACCACTGGTTGGCTGTAGATAATTCTTGGACTCTCAACAGGGGCTAGAAATCTTAACCCTATGCCTTGGAAGGCCATTTGAGTTGTCTTCACATGCCTCAGGAAATTTTCTGCTTATTACCTTTGCATCCATTGGCTAGCTTTTGGTTATCCAGATATTGTTAGACTGCAGCTTCCATCAGCCCTACCTAGCATAGCCAATGATGAAAAGTGATGGGAGATCCATTTGCTCTTGTTGTCAATAATATCTGCAGGTACAAAGTATAACAAACATGCATAGGATTGCACTGTAATGGATTTTGCTCCCACCCTAGTCCAGAAATTCAAGTAGACAGCAAAGCCATTTAGCATATTTCCCTCTTTTGCAAGTAAGTTATGGTCAATTTTCACTGAACAATAATGAAAGCTATTAATTTGCACGTTTAGAAAAAAAAATAGCTCTTAATGGTGGAACACTAACCTTTATTTACATTTGTTAGCATTGACACATGCTGTAACTTACAGAAAAGACAGGATTGTTCCTAGAGGAAACAGAGTGACTCATATTTTTGTTTTTGTGGGTCAAATTAAGGCATATCCATCCTGTACATTTTAGCTGGCTTAATCTGGATTCTACTGAAATCATGCAAAGAATCCTGGGGATTATAGTTCAGAAAGGACAATATGAATTTCAAGATCTCAGATCTTGAAAGGAAAGGTTCCCAGAGACAAAGAGTGATCATTGAAAACCAGGGCTAGGGAATGTGTGGTTCTCCAGATGTTGGATTACAACTCCCATTAACCCCACTAACCCAACATAGACACTGGTGAGTTACAGTCCAGCAACATTTGGAGAACAACATACTCTTCATCCCTGCTGTGATGTAAATATACTTTTAGAGGGATGTCAGTTGGAAACTAGTTTCATAGTCTTCCTGACCCAATTTTTGATGTTTAGGTGAAGCCTGCACAACTCAGTAAATAAATCAGCCCTGGTGGCGCAGTGGTTAAATGCCTGTACTGCAGCCACTCACTCATAGCCCACAAGGTTGTGAGTTCAATACCAGCCAGGGCTGAGGCTCGACTCAGGCCTGCATCCTTCCGAGGTCGCTAAAATGAGTACCCAGATTGTTGGGGGGCAATCAGCTCACAGTTGTAAACCACTTAGACATCCCATAGCGTGATATGAAGCGGTATATAAATAAGCTGCTTTGCTTTTTTAAATACAGGTTGCTAGACATACATTGTGTTCTAAAGGTTGAACCTCTCTTCCTATTTCTTTAGTCCCAAGCATTCAAAGATAATCAGGGCACTAATCGATCCTCAGTCAAGCCACAGTGTGCGCTTCAGGGTCTTCATTTTATTTGGTGGGTCACATGCTGTGGAGGCCTGTACAATACTTATTGATTTGTTTGTTCTATCAACTAGTTTTATCAAAGGGTAGGAGTATTGTGATCTTATATGATTTCAAGTTATCTTTTAATTTTAAACAACCATCTGCAGGAATCTTCTGTTACAAGTTGAACCTATGCAAATGTTCATATAAATGCTTAAATGGATTTGCAGCTTATAGAAGACAGGCTTCTATCTTCTAAAAAAAACACCAAATAATACTCTTTCATGTTTTATCAAGATGAGTCTCAAAAGCATTTCAACTTTAGATAACACAACTGGGACCCAGAATTTCATCTTGTGCGTGGGAGCCCAACACAAGAAAAACAGTCCTCCACTGAATTGGCCTGATGAAACATACCCTTATATAACATTAGGACTGAAGGGTATTAATTCTGTCAGTCTTACATGAAGGGTTCTCTTTCAAGCCCATTTATTATTTAATATATACCTTAGAAGAATACAGTCTGAGTTAGCAAAAAGGAATTAATTAAAATATTATAGAGGCATAGTCTTTAATGCTGAAATGAAGTACAGACAAATTTTTGATAAACTTTCAATACTTACAGAAGGTTGTCTGGTTGTTATTTTTTATTGTCACCACTATAAGAACAAATAAGACCCTTTGTCTCATGAAACTCAAGGTAGCAGATACAACTCTTTAAGTCAAAAAGAGACTTTCATACATACAAAACAGGGAAACTCATAGTACACAAAAAGCTTCTGAAATCCTACTACTGTTCATATAGTTTATTAACACGTTATAGTACACTCCCAAATGACACTGAAATATGACAGAAGACACATTAAAATAACAGATGTATTGAAAAGTTCTTGGTTTTGCTTGTTGTATCATCAGCACATCATTAAATGTATTTTTTTTCTTAAAAGTTCAGCGATTCTCCATTGTCTCCTTTTATACTATTATAAGCAATGTCAGAAAAAAGCAACCACCTGTTATACTGGTTTACCCCCTCCCTCCCCAGTTACACCAATATGAGTCACCAAGAACATTCAGGTCAAAGCAACTTATTTCTGCCACAAATGAAACAAACCAACAAACCAACAAAAATTGCCCTTTGTTTTGTAGACTGAATCAGCTTCCTTTTAAGAACCTCAAGTCACATTTATTTCACTGTGACATAAGACTGTTACATCTCTGCACTGAAATCAGAACACTTTGCATCTTATAGTGGAAAAGGGCTTCACATTTCCTGTTCTTTGCTTGAAAGACACCCTTCACCAGCCCAGCAAAGTACATTGTGTATCCCTGTTGTTTCGCTAAATGTTTGTCTCAAAGGTCTCAAATGAAAATGTCTGAAAGCTCCTATATTGTGAAGTCGTAGGCTTTCATGGCCGGCATCCATAGTTTTTTTGTGGGTTTTTTTTCTCTGAAGATGCTAGCCACAGATGCTGGCGAAACGTCAGAAAGAAACTCTTCTAGAACATGGCCACACAGCCCGAAAAAACCCACAAAAAAAGCTCCTATATTGTTTGTGTTGGCAAATTTTCACCAGAAAGTTTCTGTCATATAAAATCTCATGGTGACTACACTTTCCATGATGCTCAGTAAAAGGAAGAAACATTAAATACAAAAAAAAATTGAGGGGGAAGGTGGGAAGAAGATGGCTGAAAGGGGGAAAATGTAGAAAGTAAAGCTATATTGTTGTCCCATTTTGTCCCAGAAACAAGCATTTAAAATTTTTTAAACCCAATCGTCTCTGCAATCTGAATTAATTACCAAGGATGAGTTTTCTCTGTTTTCCTGGCAGAGCTTGGAAAAGTTACTTTTGGGATTACAAGAATCCTGCCACAGAAAAAGCATTGTTCCAAGCTCTGGTGAATATTTGGTTTGGTTCATTTTTTGTAAATAGTAACTTATCAAAGTTAAGTTATAAATTAAGCTACTATAAGTTAAGCTACTATAACCAAATATTCACCAGACCTTGGACATACCTAGCTATGACTCTGGAGACCAAGGTTTGAATCCCCGCTCAGCCATGGAAACCCACTGGGTGACCTTGGGCAGGTCACACTCTCTCAACTTCAGATGAAATCAAAGGAAAACTCCCTCTGAACAAATCTTGCCAAGAACCCCCTGTGATAGGTTCCGCACAAAGTCAAAAATGACTTGAAGGCACACCACCACTACCAAAACAACAAACTTACCAAAATTCACATTTTTTCATAAACATGATGCAAAGAATTTGAGTTTTTAAAAAATGTGGAGAAAAAATGGGAAAATCTGTCTAGCAAGGCACATTGCTTTGATTATTTAACTCTTTGAAAGGTCTAGATTTTGACCCCTGTGAATTCAACCATGTTCTTCGTGCAAAATTGGGGATGTTCCTTCTTTTTACAAGACAAGCATCTCATCATTAATCATTCTAAGACAGACAGATACAATACAATCATCTCCATACTGTGAACATCTGTACCCATTAAATTTGGCTTGTGAAAAGGAATGCAAACTTTATTCAGTTCACCTTTTAGTAATAGCTAACTAAAAATGTCAAACTCCTTCAAAAATGAAGAATGATGGGGGGGTGGGGGAAGCTGAATAATAAAACAGATAGATTTGCTCATCCTGAGACATAGGTCTCATTTGTGTCTTCTTGAGAGGGACAATTTTGCCTACTCTTGTTGAGAGGTTAAAAAGTAGACTTGGAAAAAAATTAGCTGGGACAGTTAGAAAAGCCAATGGATTGGTGGGAAAATGCACATTCTTTTTCAAGACCACAGTAGAGGTGGAAAGAATATTACTAAATTCTTAAATCCTGCACAAAATGTTATTTTTGGCATGAAAAGCAATTTTTTTATGCAGAAAATATGATCTTCTGCACATAAAATTATGCTTTTCTGCACACACACACCCCACAATTTTTTTGCATAATAAATCCCAAACTGTAAATAATCATTCAAAAAAGTACAGGTTTTGAGAACCTTCTTGCAGTTGGGAGAAAAATGGCTGAATTATTCATTCTTGCTCGTGAGAATGATACATACAGATGAAGATTTAGATCCCTAGGCAGCAAACCTGAAAAGTGTTCCGCTCATGTCCTTGCTGTTGTATGCCATATTTTTTTGATAGTGCCATTTGCTTTGTCTAGCTAAACAAAAAAAGTGTATTTATGCACAATGGCCATAAAGCATATTTATGCACAATTTGTTCCATGAAATTTTTTAAAAAGGAGGAACAAGTGGAAGAGAGTAAGAGAGATGTCACTATACTGAGCAGGAGTACATTTAATATGATACACAATAATATGATCACTGACTTTCTTTTTAATATTCCCTTCAGAAGTGGACCAGATGAATTCCATTAATCTCCTCGGTTCTTCCTGGTTGACTGGATCTTCCATACTGTCCCTTGCCCAGCAGGACCTTGTCCATATATGACTCTTTCAGTCATAAATCATGGCTCTTTTTTCTTGAATAATCTGAGTTCCTCCTATTTAAAGAAAAAGACAATTCACAAACATTCAGTATGAACAGGCTAAAACCTTTACTGTCACAGTGCATGGTGGAAGAGTCTTCTCTATGCCCCTCCCACATTGTTTGTTTGTTCAGGGCAGTTTGTGACATTTTAAGAGTAATAGCTATTTTTTATTATTATTATTATTATTATTATTATTATTATTATTATTATTATTATTATTTGTATCCCACCCCTCTGAGGACAATTGGGGCGGCTAACAGTATAATGAGTTAGAGGAGTCTTCAGAAATAGCCATTTGCAGGATGCCATTCAACTAGGAATTCAACCAGATGGAATTGGATTTATGGAAAAGAATAAATTGGATCTAAAGTAAAACTTATAACTATTTGAGCAGACCAGGATGGGTGGTGTTGATCCCTGCCCCCAGAACCTCTCCACATTTCCCCAAATCATCCAAAACTGGCAAATGATGCCCCCCAAAACCTCTGGGATCTGCAGTTTGCTATCCAAAGGCTATCTGGACGACCCTGGACATGTCTCATGCACAAAACAATCTTTTACTAATACTATTTGATAATTTCTAGTTTATAAAAAAGGCTCCTTTTTGGCTTAAGACAGACTCTTTTGATAGCTTTCAAGGTCAGGATTTGTCATATTTGGTACTATTTTTTTCAGGATCTGGGATGGTTGAAAGAGAAGGAGTTCTATCAAGATCTGAGGGAGGGGGGAAATCACCTTCAAACTGCCCACCTCAGAAACAGGCAAATTATTCTAAAGGTTACATGTTTTGGTAACAGACCTAAGTAAAAGGGGAACACCCATTGCTGTCATAATGCCAGATCTTTTTCCAATTCATTTCTCGAGAGCTTCAAATATAACTCCTCAAAAGTAACACACTGGGTACTATTTTCTCCAAATTATTATGTTAGCAATTACTAGTTACTTTTTAAAAATTATCATCCATTTACACTTTCTACACTTATGAAGTAAAAAAAAAATAATAATGCTAATGATAGCAAAAAAACCCACCAAAATGACCCTCACCCCCAACATTTTGGAAGTCATCAGGAACCATTATTTCTTAGAGTAAAAACAAAAATGAGACAGCTTGGGAAAGTTACTTTTTGTACTGTGAATCTCAGAATAATCTGTCATTTCTAAAGCTCTGTAAAAAAAGTAACAATGTCATCAGTCATATTATTTTGCAATAAATAAAATAATAAAAATGGTGTTATGCTCTAATTTCACACACACAAAAAAGGAGTGCTATGGGAAAGTTATTACAGTAAATCTGTTCCTGGACATTAATTATTTGGTGCTCAGAGGCAGAAATAACACAGAAAGAAGCACACACACAGAGAGAAGAACAGTTCAACATGCTCCAGCAAGCTTTTTTCCCCAAAACTAACAATGCATATGGACGTTATCACACGTGGTCCAGAAACTGAAAATAAAGTGGAAATGAGGCATCCCGAAAATAAATGGGAAATAAACCTTGTTTCCGCAAACGTCATTACCTTAATTGCAAATTTACAGTAAGTGCATTGAACGTCCACACACAAGAGAAAAAAACCCGTAAATGTACTAGAAATGAGCTTCTTGCACATGCGCAAATAGAGGAATGCTCGCTGGAACTATGGCAACAGCAGGGAAATGCTCCCCAATGCGCATTTGGCGATCACATTATGGTAAATACGTAATTACTGTAATTACGTATTTGCATTTTCTCCAGACAACTGGATTACAAAAGATCGCGGTTAACACCAGTTTCTGTCCACTTTCTGTCCAGTTTCTGTGCAACGTCGTGTGAAAACATGGGGCACTAATCCAGTTTCGGTCTGGATTTTGTGTGGATTAACCAGCAGATTTGCCCCTGTGTGATAACGTCCTATGTCAGGTAAGCCTTGTTGTTGTTAACTGCTGTTAAGTTGACCTTGACTCACAGTGATCCTGTGGATGAGACGTCTCCAAGCCCCCCTGTCCTCCACTGGTCTGCTCAGATCCTGTAGGCTCAGGCCAGTGGCCATTCTCTAACCATCTGACATGCGGTCTTCCTCTCTTTCTACTGCCCTCTACCTTTCCTAGCATTCTTGTCTTTTCTAATGATTCATGCCTTCTCATGATGTGGCCAAGTATGACAGCCTCAATTTAGTTATTCGGACTTCCAAGGAAAGTTCAGGCTTGGTCTGTTTTAAAACCCATTTGTTTGTCTTCACCATCCACAGTATCCTCAGAATTCTTCTCCAGCACCTCTTCTCAAATGAATTTATTTTCTTTCTGTTGGCTTTCTTCATTGTCCAGCTCTCGCATCTGTACATGGTGATAGGGAATACAATGGCTTGGCCAATCCATTCATGTTAAGAGTTATTTCTTTACACTTTAGTATGTGAAATCCTTTACTATTTTAATTTTCTTTATCTTGGATGAATTCTTGTAAATCTTCTGTGGTTATTATCTTTGTTTTCTTGATGTTCAACATCAAGCCTACTTTGTCCCTTTCCTCCTTGACCTTCTTCAATAATTCCTCCAGGTTTTTGTTGGTTTCTGTTAGTAATGTGCCATCTGCATATCTTTTATTGTTATTGTTTCTTCCTCCAATCACTCCTCCTGCTCCTGAGTCTAAGCCTGTTCTGTGTATGATATTTTCTGAATATAGGTTGAATAAATAGGTTGATAGTATGCATCCTTGCCTGGCCCTTTTGCCCATTGAAAATCATTCTGTTTCTCCATATTCAGTTGTGATGTCAGCCTATTGTCCTGAATACAGATTACGCAGTAGGACAATCAGATGTAGTGGTACACCTATGTCTTTGAGAGCATTCCATAGTTTTTTGTGATCTATGTAGTCAAAGGCTTTGCTGTAGTCAATAAAGCACATGTAGATTTTCTTTGGGAATTCCATGGTGTGCACCATTATTCATCATATGTTTGTAATATGATCTCTAGTGCCTCTTTTCCTGAATCCAGCTTGTACCTCTGGAATTTTTCACTCCATATATGGTAGGAGTCTTTGCTGCAGAATTTTAAGCATGGCCTTGCTTGCAGGGAGTTTAGAGCAATGGTCCTATAGTTACTGCAACCTTGTGTGTCTCCTTTTCTGTATACAGGAATGTATATTGATCACTTCCAATCTGTGAGCCACTGTTTTCCACATTTGATGGCATATTTTAGTTAGTAATGAATTTGATTCTTCCACTGTGGATTGTAGCAGTTCTATTGGTATGTCATCTGTTCCTGGTTATTCTTCCTAGTTGCTTAAAGTGCAACTTTTTCACTTTCCAAAATTTGGGGTTCATCTTCACGTCTTTCTTCTTCCCATCTGTCATTTATCTTTTCATATTTTTATCTAGTTCTTCTGTGTATTGTTTCCATCATTTTTTAATTTCAACTTGGTTGTGTATTTTGTTCCCCTTCTGATCATAGAGCATTCTCACCTTTGGTTTAAATTTCTCTTTGAATTCCCAGATCTTGTGGAATAGGTCTCTTGCTCTTTCTTTTTTGTTGCTGGCTTCTATTTCTCAGCACTGATAGTTGTAGAAATTATCTTTGTCCTTGCAGAAGTTTTAAAAACACAAGCCAAACCAAAAACATTTAGAACTTTCTTGATAGCTTTTTCTAGGAATATTTTTATTTTATTTTTGGTTTCATTTTCCTCCACTTTACTTACAGTTTCCATTTTTAGTTGTCAAGCTCTTGTTCTATGCTTTTTTCACATGCTGGGTGTGGCTAGTGAAGCAGACATATCTGTAAACAAAGAGGCAGGCACCTATAGATGTGGCTGGCTTGGCTAACAATTTCTGGCTAAGGGAAGCCAAGTAACCATACTGTTATGGGAGAAGGAGACAAAGATCTGCTTCCTATGAGATCCTGTCATGACAACTGGGATTATTACTGCTATTCAAAATTTCCAGAACATTATTTAATATTGCCCTGCTTCTTTAATAGCTCACAGCTAGGCTGGTAAGTTTCCTTAACAAACAGCAGTAATCCATCTAAGGGCAGAAGTACATGTTATGAGGCAAATACCGGAGACTTGGAACTTAGGTTCAAGTGTTATAAGTAAGGAAGTTTCTCATCCTTTCCTCCTTCCTGTCGCCATCTGCACACACACCCCAAAGTCCCTCTGAAGGAGTGCAGGGTCCTGTTGGACAATTTGTTGTAGCATATGGGAAACTGCTGTGAGGGGTGAATTCAGGTTTGGAGCTTAAGATAAATTAATTGGCAGAAATTCAGGGAAAAATGTTTTCTGTCCTCTCTTCTCCCCTCATGTTTTTCTTGCCCCACTGTAGCTCCACAGGAGTAATTCCAGCAAGAGTGGCATCATGAGAGCTGTAGATGCCCATAGAGGAAAGGAATGTGAAACCTTTTTTTACTCCCTGTGAAGCTGAGTTATCTTAGGATCCAACTTGGGGCTCTTAATATTGGATTGATAGTGGTAACTAGTACCTTTCATATCAGCAGAGTGGCAAATCCACTCTGGTTTAAAGCACCTAAGATGCTAAGCTCTCTCCCTAAAACAGGGTAAACATCTTGCATAATTCCTTTAGTTTGGACTAAAAACCAGATTCATCACTCCACTGATATAGGGGGGTTGCAGACTGCCAGAAATAGTGCAAATTGAGTCCACTTTTAGGGTTAGGGAATCATGGGAACTGTATTTTATTGTGGCACCAGAGCTCTCTGACAGAGAAGGCTCAATGTATCAGGAAAAAAAAAAAAACAATTCCCATGATTCCCTAGCACTAACCCTAACCCTAAAAGTGGACTCAATTTGCACTATTTCTGGCAGTCTGCAACCTCCCATAGGCACCATTGTATTGTAACACAAATGCTGTGAATGAGTCGGAGGCAAGTCATAGCTATGGGGGGGGGCAAAAGGAGGGAATTTCTCCTAAATATAAATTTTACCTCTCAATTAAATTTTCCTTCAGGCTCCAAATTTCAAATCATTCACACCTAGAGCTCATGCTTGCTGTATTTACATTTCCTTGGCAACTTTCCCTGCCTCTTTTCTTTGTATGCCTAATGTGTATTTCTAAACATTCAATGGAAGTTTGAAATTATTTAAATGCTAGAAATTTAGAGACTGGAGCAAAATTCTTATGGGAGAGTAAAATTGCTCGCTCTCACTCTGACTCCCTCCCATATCTTGGGAATGCTTAACCGTTCCCTGCAAGCTGATTCATGAAAAACATGCAGCCTTCCATTTGGCTCCAAGAATGGAAAGAAAGCTGTAGTTCAGCATGGGGTAGGGGGTGGGGATGGTTCTGGAAAAAAACTTCTACCTGCCCCCACCCTTACAAAGGGCTGCGGCAGATGACTAATAAAGTCGTCTCCGAGGCCTGGAAGAGGAGGGACAGCCGCACACGCAGCGCCCCTTCCTCTTCCCGAGGTTGCCCTCGGAGCTGCCGGCCCTCCGCATGGCTGGCGCTCCGGAGGCAACCTCCCGCCGCAGCGTCCTCACACGCTGCAGCGGAAAAGGCAGGGAAAGTGCACCCTACACTTTTAGGGCGCACTTTCCCTGTCTTCTAAAAGGAGCGCCAACTTGGCGCTCCTTCCAGGGACGCCGCAGGAGTGCTGCGGTGCGGAGGCTGCAGTCCCGCGGCGCTCTGTCCGGCGGCGTCCTGGAAGCACTCGTGTGCTTCTCCCCAAAGATGCCTTACAAACATCTCACTGCTGCATTACTGCAGCAAGTGTAAATTTGGGGGAAATAGGTTTGCTGGGGAAACATATTTCAGCCCAAGAAAAAGAATTATGTAAGAGAAGAGTTCTACCAAAATCTGTGAAAAGATTTTCTCCCACCACAAGAATGTAAGTACTAACACTTCCCTTCTTAGGTGTTGAATCTTATTCATCTCATTATATCAGGGGTAGGCAACCTTTTTGAGCCGGGGGCCGGGTTGCTGTCCCTCAGACAATTGGGGGGCCGAAGCACCAAAAAAACCTAAATAAATAACTAAATAACTAACTAAATAAAAATATATTTTTAATTAAAAAAAAATAAAAAACATATGCATGCACACACTCTCAGCCCCAGAAAAGCCATGGCAAACCCCCTGTGGAGATTTTGCCAAGAAAACCCCAAGAACAAGTAATAAGAACAATGATCAATATCATCATGGCAGGCGGCGGCGGCGGTGGTGGCAGGACTGGCCTGGGGCTGGTCCAAAGGCCTCGGGGGGCTGCATCCAGCCCCCGGGCCTTAGGTTACCTACCCCTGCATTATAGCATGGAAAGAGCTTCAACAAATAGTTGCCATAGTTTTAATTTTTTTAAAGAAAGTTTAAGGATATAACATATATCGTAGTATGCAAGTCCCCCCAAAATTCAGTTTTTACTTCCTGGTAAAAACAGAGCAGTATTGTGTTTTAGGGACCTAAACATCTGTTGTCAATACTGATGAATCTGAAGCATTTTTCTAGCTTTGCCAGCTGACAAAAACAATGGCAGTAATTAAAATTAAAGCCAGTTTCTTAATCCTGGTCCTTCCACCTTCTCCAATGGTGGCAGGGAAAAAACCCAAACAGAATTGAACCAATATGGATGAAGTGGTATATATTTGCAATTTTCTGGGCAACATGAAGTCTTCTTTCATATAAGGAACAATGATGTGGCTTATTCTTGAAGATGCTGTCTCTTCTTTCCTCATCTGTCCATTTAAACAGTGCATTGAATCAATGTATTAAAAGGAAATAGAATAGAAAACTGTGATGTTCTGGACTTTTGTAAAAATGCTGTTGTGCGTATTTTAAAAATGAAGGTGAAGTTGAAGGTGAAGTATGTTTATGTATGCGATGTATAGTGTATGTAATAAGGTAAGGATGTGTTGCGAGGGGATGAAAGAATGGAATGTTGAGGGTGAATGTGAATTGGCTGAATGTTCGAATGGGATATTTAAAAGACTGATGTCTATGATACAGCCAGAGATGTGAGTCTGTCAGAGATAGAAATTAGATTAAGACAGTTAGCTAGATCCAGATAGGATTATGAAGAGATAGAAAGCATTAGAGGGATGTGTTAGTCAATTAGGATTTTAGATGTTTTAAGTAACAGTAATAACTAAGGGGCAAAACAGGCTGCCCTTAAGAGAACTGGGTGAGGCCATGACAACCGCATGCCATGGCCCCAATCCAGCTTTTTGCCAGCCCAAAAAGAAGCTCCCCATTGCAGCTTTACTGTGCTCCTGCTGCATGTGGAGTGCCCTGAAGCCGGCCCATATGCAGCTTCTGGGCAGCTTCAGAGTGTGCAGCATCAAAATGCCATGCTCTGAAGTCACCTGGAAGCCAGAGAAAAGGGGTGGTCTGTTTCACCCCAAAGCCTTGAAAATCTGCAACCATATGGTTATGTACATGAAGTAATTTGTTGAACTTCTGTTTAATAAATCATTTTTGTTTAATACACATGGAGGTCTGGGAATGTTGCAATATTGCTACTGGAGCAGTTGAATTCAGTCTTTGTTTAGCAGCAATGGTTCAAGTTTGGTGGTGTCCAGGGGTAGAATTGCATGAATGAAGTCGTCACATACAGAACCCACAAGAACATCTAGAAAATCCCCACATTTGGTGTCACAGCAGTGGGCAAGAAGAGATCCTCACACTTGTGGCAGTGAAAAAGAAAAAGAAAAAAAGCTTCACATCCCCACGGAAACCTTTAACTTCTGATAGAGGGGACAGCTTTCTTTGTTGTTGTTGTTATGTGCCTTCAGGTTGTTTCCAACTTATGGCAACCCTAAAGCAACCTAGCACAGTGTTTTCTTGGCAATATTTGTTCAGGGAGAGTTTGCCTTTGCCTTCCTCTAAGAGAGTGTGATTTGCCTAAAATCACACACGGATTTTCATGTCTGAGCAGAATTCAAATCCTGGTCTCTACAGTTAACACTCACTTGTTAACTTACTCCCACAGCATTACATAGTTACTTTTGGTGGATCCATTTAAAACACTAAGGATGTTATCACACGGGGGCAAATCTGCTGGTTAATCCACACAAAATCCAGACAGAAACTGGATTAGTGCCCCGTGTTTTCACACTACATCGCACAGAAACTGGACAGAAAGTGGACAGAAACTGGTGTTAACCGAGATCTTTTGAAATTTGGTTCTTTGGAGGAAATGCAAATGTGCCATGAAGGTAATCACACATTTACCGTAATGTGATAACCAAATGCACATTTGGAAGGGGGATTTGGAAGAGGGTAACATTTGGAAGAGGGTCGGCGCTCCGGGGAGGTCCCCCTTGGAAAGCCAGCTCTCCGAGGAGGTTCCCCTTGGAAAGCCGGCTCTCCGAGGAGGTTCCCCTTGGAAAGCCGGCTCTCCGAGGAGGTCCCCCTTGGAAAGCAGGCTCTCTGAGGAGGTCCTCCTTGGAAGGCTCTCTGAGGAGGTCCCCCTCGGAATGCCAGCGCTCCAAGGGGGACCCCCTCGGAGAGCCGGCTTTCCAAGGGGACCTCCTCAGAGCGCCGACTTGACGCAGGGCTGGCGCTCCAAGGAGGACCTCCTCGGAGAACGCTGCGGCGGGAGGTCCTCCTCACAGCGCCGGCCGTGCAGAGGGCCAGCTGCTCCCAGGACGACCTGGGGAAGGGGTGACAGGCTCGGCGAGTGACAGCCGCGGCTGTAGTGCGCATGTGCTAGAAGATCATTTCTAGTACATGTACGGGATTTTCTCACTTGTGTGTGAATGTTAAATGCAGTTTCAGGGGGAGCTTTCCTTAATTGCGCAATTAAGGTAATTACGTGTTAAAACCATTTGCGGAATCAAGGTTTATTTTCAGTTTATTTTTGGAATTTGTCATTTCCAGTTTATTATCGCTTTGTGGGCCACATGTGATAACGTCCTAAGAAAATGGCTGGGATGAGGAAATCCCTGAAAAATGCCCCCCCCCCCGAGCATGACATTCTCAGTAAGAAGCAAAAATAATGAGCAAATATTAAAAACAAGAAATGACTTGAGCAACATTTATGGTAATATCAAAAAGACTGGCATTATCCTCTAATTAAACCCCCAAAGCAATGCTGCTAGTGATGTTGTAATCTCCTTTAACACATTACTTTCAGCTCTGTAGATTAAACAGGCAATACCCATGGCCTCAGCAGTGGGATACGGGATGGGACCTCATTCTGCTAGTATGAGCACACAGCCCTTCTCAGGTCATGGCCCATACATAGAACTATAAATGAAAGGAAATATGCCAGAGACCCCCAGAATGGGTGTTCCTCCCAACTATCGTCTTGCAACAGAATACTTCACTTATTGCTGGTTAGTGTCTTTTGCTTCTATATCCACTCTGAGTATCCCAGATTTTTTTAGTCCCTGTGGAAGCTGTCAAGGAGAGGAGAAGGACAAAAGAAACTGTATAACATTGTAAGTAACTTCACTAATTATCATTCAAATCTCACAATACTGTAGGCAACTTTACCAATCATCATTCAGCTCTCACAGTACTGTAGGCAGGTTGGTGTCCTGAACACGTGCCAGCAAGTGTAAGAGCTGTTGGGTAGTCAGTCCAGTCCAAATCAGTCATGGAGTATTAGAGCCAGATAAAAGGAGAAACACCAAGTTGGTCATCAGCTGGTCCAAGACTTGTTAACAAGTCAGCAATCAAGATACAAGAGCCAGCAAGGAATACATAAAGACATAGCCAGTCTGAGGTCAAAGAAGCATGAGAGCCAAAGTTCCATCAGTCATCCAGATAGGATGGTTGAGGACAAGGGAGATATGGAGGAGCTGCTGGGAGATTTATGGCCAGTTTTCTCAACACCACCACCAGGGGCCAAATTAATTAGCATCTCAGATTTAACCACCGATGGGTTTGGCACTTCTCTCTTCATTGTTCAATGAAGGATGGGTGTGAATGTAGTCTTCAGAATCTTCAGCCTCTACAATCTCTTGTTGTGGGGGTAGGGTTCCCTGCTGCCCCAGCCCCCAGCTACTCAGACTCAGACCCAGCTGCCTCTTCCTGGTAATCTCCCATCTCCTCCTCATCTGAGTCATCCAGGGGTTGAGTTAGGACACCTGGTTAGACATCATTCAGATCTCCTCAGTGCCTTTGCTCACTACTGACTCTGGATGTTGTGAGATTGGATATGGGCATGCCTTCTTTTTTAAAGGAACAGTGGGGTACATAAACTTCAAGGGAACATCGCTGGTGTTAGTTGTCTAACCTTCCCCACCCCATTCCTCAGCAGCAATGAAGAGGAGTCAGTGACCAAAGAACACAGTGTGAACTACAAGTATTAATCCACACGAATCCTATGGACATTTTTTTGACCAATATAGGCCTTTGCAGACTACCAGAAATAGTGCAAATTGAGTCCACTTTAACTGCCTTGGTTCAGTGCTAGGGAATCATGGGAACTGTAGTTTATTGTGGCACCAGAGCTCTCTGACAGAGAAGGCTCAATGTCTCAGAAAAAAATCCCATGGTTCCCTAGCACTGAGCCAGGACAGTTAAAGTGGACTCAATTTGCACTATTTCTTGCAGTCTGCAAAGGCCCTAGTTAGGAACTGGAAGAAAAAAAACATCCTCTGGAAGGGAATAAAATGTTGCCACTGAATAATCTGAGACAATAGAAACACCACTTGGTTATTAAAAGAAAAACCATTCAAGAAGAACAGCTGCAAATACCACAGCCAACAGCAGCATTTGCTCCAGCTGGGGGAACACTGGGATGGACAGATTTAAACATGTGCAACAGAGTTAGTAGAAGCAGACTTCCCTGTCACATCATGCTCAAGGAAATGTGCCCCCCTAAAAATGCTATAAACAGGGTCAGGGAATGGACTGAGCTGTGGCTTGCAGTGTCCTCCAGTACTGGGCAGAGGCATAGTCCATAGCAGGCCCCAAAAAGACAGAACCTGAATCCATTCCACTGAAGGAATAACATTTACAGTGGCATCAGGGAAACCACAATTTTGAAATAATAAAAAAAAGCACTAGAAATCAAGTTAACTAAACATGTCATGTTATCCAAGGTCAAAATGGACAGATGATGAAATAAATCATAATAAATAATTAAAGGTCATCTAACATAAACAAAAATTGGCATATGTGTGTGTGTATTGCAGTTTTTATTCTGCAACATTAACAAGCAATAGGAACAATGTGTTTGCCTGTTAGAAATGAAAATTAATTTTTATGCAAGGCTTGTGACCAATGATATGTTTTTCTTTAAAAACTGATAGTTTATCTGTTATCATCAACACAGGACTCATTTTTATTACCCTTTGTGTATGACCATAAACATCTGGAATTCCTACTGCATTCCTTCACTCAGTCATACATAATCATGGCAAAACATCAGTACTGAATATCATTTGGGAGAAAATAATCTGTTCACAAGGCATAAGAAATATTTCAGATGTGTTCTTCTGAAAGTCACATAAAGGACTTTTATGTCTAAGCTCAGCTACAGAAAAGATCAATTATCTGATGGTTGGTTTATGTGCTTTTCATAGGAGAATTTCTTCTCCTGAGTTTCTTCCTAAAAAGAAAAGAAAAGGCAAGGTCAAACATAAATTCAAGATGAGAGAGACAGAAAATGGCTTTATTTCAAGATATACAGCCTTAGCCATGATAAAATACTATGTGCAGCAATCTGAAACCTCAAGGGTCTTGGTCAGTACCCACAAAGTTACAGGTCACAGCGATAAATCTAGGAAAGTCATTTAGTAGTTCAAGAGAGCGAGAAAAATGTAACAGACATCTTTAAACCAACCAGACATAACAGAAGATACATTTCAAATCTTTAAAGAAAGATGGTATAATTAGTATCTGTGACACTGAAAATGCCAGCTACAAATGCAGGCAAAACGACAGGATTAAATTCTTCTAGAGCATGGCCTCATAGCCTGAAAAAGCCACAAAAAACGAAGTATCTGTGACACTTCTAGGATCGTTCTAAACTGATAGAACCGAACCAAGCTGTTTTGTTGCCTCAGTCACAGTTCAATATGGCACTCCCATTCCATATACAAAAGCCAATGGTTGAATCTGAATCTGTCACCAATAGTGCTCTCCACCCAATCTGTGGGCAAGAATCCAGTTTAGGGAGCATAGGACATGCCACATGGCATAAGCAGCCTTCCACATTTCTGCACTACACTCTCATAGGACGTTATCACACGGGGTCTAAAGCAGCCCCATCCCTTCGCCATCGCTGCATCATTCCGGTTCCTTTGCCTCCGTGATCAGACGACGTCGCGGCAAACCCCTGCCCATCCCTGCATCATCCTTGCGCCATCACTGCATCATTCCGGTTCCTTTGCCTCCGTGATCAGACGACGTCGCGGCAAACCCCGCCCATCCCTGCATCATCCCTGCACCATCGCTGCATCATTCCAGCTCTTTTGAATTCCTCTTTCAAAGAGGAATTACGGCTGTGTGACCAGAATCATTCCGGTATGGCTCTGGATTGATTCCTTGCTGCTTTTCTTGCCGCTGGTGTGATAACGTCCATAGTGCTACTATTCCACTGTTACTGTCTTGTCTGCCTCTTGTTGCATTCTGAGGCTTGTAGTTCAGTGAGGCCTAAGAGCTCCCTGGCTGAGAAGTCTAAATGCCTCTCCCTTAACTGCAAATCCCAGATAGTTCATTCTTCACTTCTCAGCAGCCATCTCACTCTGCCTTACCACAGGGCTATAAACTGACAAGAAAAACCACATTTCCTACAGGCCTGCTTCAGATCTTGTAGTGCCCCACGGATATACTTACTTGGAAATAAATCTGACTGGGGTGTAAGCCTACAATGAAGAAAAGGCCTACCTGAAAGAATGAGGTCTAATCTGCACTCCAGAAAGAACACAGGTTGACACCATTTTAACTGCCATGGCTCAGAGCTATGTAATTCTGGGATTTGTAGTTTTGCAAGACATTTCACCTTCTCTGACAGAGTGCTTTATGGGCACAACAGAGTACAAATCCCAGAATTCCACAGGATGGAGGCATAAAGTGGTGTCAAACTGTGTTTTTTCTGCAGTGCAAATTAGACCCTTAGTTTCAAGTGAATGCCCATAAATTTGTCTAAGATCAATTTCATTCACATGCACTGAAAAATATGTCCCTCAAGTGAGATTTTGGAGGAACAGATAGATCCAAGTCAATTTTGTATGAGTTAATTCATCCACATCTCTGCAAATTTAAAAAATGTGCACATTTTTTTAAAAAATTGTGTTTATTTCTAATTAAATACTATGTTATTTATGTATTACATTGTTATTGTATTTACTTTTATTTATGTGTCTGTATTAACTTAAATATCACATTTTGTATGTATTTTCTCAGAAAACATGCATTTCTAAACAAATTTCTTCCCATAGGGCAAAGTTCTAAATGCATTTTATCTTAAAATACAAAATTTACACATAACGTAGTTTGGTACATTTCTAAGCAAAGAAAGATTCAGTAAATTGTGAAATCAAGAGGAAAACGTGGTTGCTAAGTGTACATTAGTCTGGTGCATGCAGACCAGGTTGGTTAGCTTCAAAATGTCTAACAAACAACATCCTTGTGCATCCCCAAGCCCAAGTAAAACTGCAAAGATAATGGAGTTTGCAATGGCAGGCTGTATTTATGGCATAAAATGGTCCATGTGTAAGATTGGATTCAGGCAAAACTTGAGATAGGCAATAATTCTATTTGACTTGTGTTTTGATTAAGAACTTCTCAAAAATTATAAATTCCTTCATACATTCAATGGAATGAACTCGAGAATTTTTTAAAAAATTAATGGGGAAAAAAGGAAAATTTACAGATCTCTCCACTCTTAAAACCGTGAATTCTAGTGACTTTAAATCTCTGTGTATTTCATATTCTTTATAATGTGGGTACACAGTTAATAGTTCTTTTTTGGGGGGCTTTCTGCCTATGTTTACTGAGAGGATTCTCTTCTTTAACAGCTACGTGGCACAGATATAATCCTCTCCAGGCTCGGAATTGATGTCCTTACTGAATCTTTAAAAAAAATAATCATATATTCAGCAGAAAGAATTTGAGATTAACAAACATGCAAAAAAAAAAAAAAAAAAAAAAAACAACAACACTGAAGCAGGATTTGTCCATCCTTGCATGTAATAACTTAAAGAGTAATGATAACTGGAGAAAATTAAACTTTCTCAAAAATATTCTGATGGTACTCCATTATCTACCAGTGTGACTTAGGGCACATATACACTGTAGAAATAATGCATTTTGACACCACTTTAACTGCCATGGTGCCATCCTACAGAATGCTGAGATTTATAGTTTTGTGAGGAACCAGCATTCTTTGGCAGAGAAGGCTGAAGACCTTGTAAAACTACAAATGTCAAGATTCAATAGGATGGAGCTACAGCACTTAAAGTGGTATCAAAGTGCATTATTTCTACACTGTGAATGCACCACTATCTTCACTTTTGCTGGCAGAATCTTGACATTTGTAGTTTTACAAGGTCTTCAGCCTTCTCTGCCAAAGAATGCTGGTAGCTTTCTGCCTCTGCTTTTAAGCCAACTCGGGAGGCTATGATCTTGGAAAAAAGGCAATGAGCAGTTCTCTAGGTCACAGCCAATCTTCTAGTCAGTGGAGATGAAGAGAAGAAACCATTAACTGTGCATCACAGTAAGGCACACAGTCTTTTAACATCTCTTCGCTGCAATCTCTGTCTTAGGACGTTATGTGGGCCAGAAAGCGATAATAAAGTGGAAATGAGGCATTCCGAAAATAAACCAAAAATAAACCTTGATTCCGCAAATGACTTTCACACATAATTACCTTAATTGCGAAATTACAGTAAGCGCATTTAATGTTAACACAAAAGTGAGAAAAGCCCGTAAATGTACTAGAAATGAGCTTCTTGCACATGCGCAGATAGAGGAATGCTCGCTGGAACCATGGGAAAAGCAGGGAAATGCTCCCAAATGCGCATTTGCTTTTCACATTATGGTAAATGCGAAATTACTGTAATTTTGTAAATGCATTTCCTCAAAACAAAAGAATTTCAAAAGATCTCGGATAACACCAGTTTCTGTCCACTTTCTGTCCAGTTTCTGTGCGACGTCGTGTGAAAACGTGAGGCACAAATCCAGTTTTTGTTTGGGATTTGTGTGGATTAACCAGCAGATTTGCCCCGTGTGATAACGTCCTTACAGTTGCAGAGACAAACAAAATGGCCAATCTGCTAGGACAGGTCTGGAGATTTTTTCTTTTTTTTCCTCAGTCTCTTTGTTTCAGTACTATTGTGCCAGATGAAAAATTCTGGAACATTCAAAAACCGGCATGGCTTGCATGCCACTCCAGTAACATTTCAGTGATTCAAATGAAGAGAACTTGCCAACTTGGATTGCTGCTATGAAACCCAAGGCCCAGTTCCTCCCCAAACTGGGATTATCTGCATTTGAGGCTGGTCCAAAAGGAAGCTGCCAGAAAGACTAGAGACAGTCTCCATAAAATAGAAGACTGTTATTTGGCTTCTCTCATTTTCTCAACTGCCTTTGGATTAAATTGGTCTGTTCAAATGCAGACCTAAAAGAGTATTGTGTGAATTTCACAGGTTATCATTCCCTGACATAGTCTACCTAAATCCCCAAACTGGAGTTATCTGCATTTGAGGCTTTTCCCATGTGGGAAAAGAAATTCCAAGAACAACTATCATCATATGGGTCACATAATTTTCATGCAGTGCCTTCCTCCTTTCCTGCCAAAACAGGTTCCCAATAAAAAAACAACCTTTTGAACTTAATAAGTAAATCCTCTGCTCAAGGACTGCCTGCAGCATATTTATTTAAAATCATTTGGCTCATATCTCATCCTTTTGAAAAATATGGAACAGTAAAAACACCATCTGTGGAATGGAAAATCAAATACAATATGGACTAAACAGCAATATAATAAGCAGCGGGACTGAGAGTTTGCATTAAGCTGATTTTTAAAAAATGAAAGAGATAAACCTTTTTCTATGTTTGAGTTGGTGGCCATACTCCGTGGCCATGCCCAAAACCATAGTGGTTGGGGAATTCTGGGTATTGTAGTCCTCAAATACAACTTTTCCAAGCTCTAATTGTGACCTTCTCGTTTTCTTTTTGTTTACAAGAATGGCCTTTCTACTGTACTCTTCTATCCATTTTTAAATAAAGGTAAAATATTAACAGCAGATATGATTGAATGCCAGGAGAAAACATGTAGCTGATATCTTCCATTGATCAGCTAGAAAACTGATGAGGTGCCAGCTGTGTCAATTAGAAACACCCTAAGGCCGGGGTTCCCAACCTTTTTGACTCATGGAGCCCTTTTTAGAATCAATTTGCATGGCGGAGCCCCTACCTTATGTTGTACAAGTTAATGATGTTTAGGAGTAGTGTCATTTTTTGTTTCCTATTCTTTAATTTCATTCAATTTTTTATTTATTTCAATTTCCTGGAGCAGCCGCAGAGCACCTGAGAAGTGCAGGCACAGCCCTAAGGGCTCCTTGGAACATAGGTTGGGAACTGCTGCTCTAAGGAATCTTTGGAATCTTATGAATTCCATAAGATTCCTCAGGAGGACCATCCCAAGCTGCTGTAAGTCTAACACTTAACAGTTAAACAGGGTTTGGAAGCAAATATTAAACATTACAAAGATTATTGCATAATGATATAAACCGGCTTATCTGAGCCAGCTTAAAATTAGAAGTGGGCGGCATCCTGGTATTATCAGATGCATTTAGCCACCGAAATTGCTGTCTGGGTGCAGCCCATCTTCATCACTGCTTAAAGGGGCACTCTTCACGCCTCTTTTCGAAACTGGGAGTTTTCTGGCTTGAAAAAATGGCCACCAGGGCTCCCTTCTGAGCAGCAATGGATCCGGGCTGCACCCGGGCAGTGATTTCGGTGGCTAAATGCATCTGATAATATCAGGATGCTGCCCACTTCTAATTTTAAGCCAGCTCAGGTAAGCCAATTTATATCCTTATGCAATAATTTTCTACATCAAGGATGTTGCCCAAGGACATTTTTTTCTAGCTCTACTGAGCCATGTGCAAGGGGGGGGGGGGGATATGACAAAAACTGGAATTCTGTTATCCCTGGGGGTCTCCAGAAGTGAAGGATTTTGGCTTTAAATGGTGTACACAGACCACAAACACAGCCGTTAGAAAAAGGGAGGAGGGAGGAACAACGTTAATTTCTTACCATTTCCAGGACACACATTTTCAGGCCTAGCATGGTTCTCAGAGAGTCTTCAGGACCAAACATTGGCCCAAGGACCATTAGAGGTTTCCCACGCTTGCACATGATCAAAGGATTTATTTCTAGTTTGGAAAAACACCTTGCTTTAGAGGAGAGCTGGCTTCCCTGGAGGCTTCCAGGAGTGCAATTCTCCTTTCTGGACAATTTATGAGGAATCTTGAAGTTGTGAAAATAGGTCTTGATGGCTATGAGGAAATTCTGTCTCATTTTGAAACTATATTCATTGATGTTGTTGTTGTTGTTAACTGCCTTTGCGTCAATCTTGACCCATGATGGCCCTATGGATGAGACATCTCCAGCCCCCCCCCCCCATCCTATATTGCTCTGCCCAGCACCTGCAAACTCATATTCATGATCTCTTTAATAAAGTCCATCCATTTAGCATCTGGTCTTCTTCTCTTTCTACTTCCCTCCACCTTTCGTAAATTGGGGCCATACAGACAGCCAGATCAGGGCCACAGCAACCACATGGTGCGCCCCTGATCCAGCTCTTTGCCACTCCAAAAAGAGCTGGAAAATACTGCTCCTTTCTGAAGTAGCAAAAAGCCATCCTTATGTGCCCCTTTGGCATGATAGCAGCGTTGGGGCGGCGTTGGGGCAGCTGGCATGAGGTCGCTGTGCCCATTTTTATCTTTTTCAACAAGTCATGCTTTCTCATGATGTGTCCAAAGTATGGCAGTCTAAGTCTTGTCATCTTGACTTCTAGGGGTATGTCTGGCTTGATCTGCTCTAAGATCCATTTGTTTGTCCTTTTGGCTGTCCATGGAATCCTCAGCACTCTTCTCCAGCACCACATCTCAAATGACCATCCATCCTAATTGATTAATTAATTGATTAATTAATATCCCAATTGATACAGTGTTCCTTCCTAATATCCTAATCAAAGTCAGCTGGTTTTCAAATTGGGCTAACCAGTGTAGGCAGCTTCACCACTGGCTATGCTGGCTGATGGGTGTAACAGTACAAGAACATCTGTAGGATCACAACTCATCCTTGTGTCAAACATTTAGCATGATACAAATAAGCTGAAACAACCCCGGTGACACTTAGAGGATGCACATGCTCCTCTACACCCATTCAGAGAAGTTTCAAAGAAAAGACGATCTTCAAAGCTTTCACTTTAGTTTTGTCTTAACCAATGAGATACAACTAATATTAACTACAGTTTGTTTAAACTATGGTTTCAAAATATTTATCCTTCTCTTTCAGAGAGCTCTGGTGCCACAACAAACTACAAATCCCAGGATTCCATAGCATTGAGCCATGGCAGTTAAAGCGGTGTCAAACTGCATTATTTCTACAGTGCAGATGCAGCAAACTGCCTGTATGCCGAGATTGAGAGTTTTCTCCCCCAATTTTCCAAACACAGCCCCCTGTGCCATTGATCAAGCTGTCAATATTCCTATCTGGAATACAAGACAAGCAATCATGATGCATGCTAAACTCTGAAGGAATATGGGAGTTCAAATACAAAGCCTTTATAACCAATAGCTCCTCGGGACCTTGGGCTTGTTATTTTAGCCAAAATATTTACTCTGGAGTAAAGAATGCTAAGATCTGCAAATTTTTTGTTGTTTATTTTAGTACTGAAATGCTTTCTGAATCCATCCCATTTTCAGTTACAAGAAACCTAGGAAAACAAAACCAAGGAAGCATTTCATCATTCAAACAAATTATCCCACCAAGCATTTAAACATTATGACTGCTTGTAAGCTAAGAGGCTTTGCAGACCGGCCTAAAGGGCCAGCGTGCCCATCAGGATGCCCTCTTGGCTCAGCTTGCGCACAAGCTGCACCAAAAGGGCGAGAAAAAGCTGCCACCACAACTGAAAGGACGGCATTTTGCCGCTCTTTTGGGGGTGGCAAAAAGGAGGATCGGGGCTGCAGCATGTAGTTGCCGCTGCCCCAATCTGCCACTCCCAGGGGCGGTTCTGTGTCTCCCCTTTAGGCTGGTCTGCATCGGCCCTTCGTCACACAAATGCTTGCACTGAAAAAATACCCATAGTATCTAACACAGTGGATCAATTATTTCTATTTATCTGCAATGATAAGAAGTATAAAGTAACAATGATGTGATGAAAGATCAGCTCAACACATAGCCTGTTTCTACAGACTTGATATGGTAGTAACCTGGTAAGTTTACAGAGAGCTGATCAAAATTTGTGAGCGTTTAGGGGTATAACTACACTACACACTTATACTTACTTGAAAGTTTTTTCTGTCTCCCTGGAAAAATGTATAAACTATAGCTGATGATTAGTCTTAGAGAACCACAGAGATCTTGGACACAGAACTCTTAGCATCCATATCACAATACAATTTCAGCTTGGAAAAGTGACTTTTGGGGGCTATAATTTCCAGCATTCTTTGGGAAAAACCACAAGCTAGCAAAAATTTCTAACCAAAATATACTGATAGATTCAAGTCCATATTGATTTTACTTGGAAGCAAAAATGCACACATGAACAAGCAAAAAAGTGTAATAAAAAGCAAATGACCTTACAGAACAAATTCTGGCTTCTCAGCAAGCTTCAGGGCTTCATGCATGCCTGCAGCAGACAGCTTACGGTTGATATTCCTATATCTGCATTGCAGCAAATTGCGATAGGTTGTCCTCAGGTCCCGGTTGAAAAAGGCATATATAAATGGGTTAATAAGAGAGTTTGCATAACCCAACCAGAGAAATGTCCTCTCAACCCACAAAGGGATACAGCTGCAAGACGTCCCACAGATAAAGGGTCTAGCAGTGGAAAGTATGAAAAATGGCAGCCAGCATACAGTGAAAGCTCCTACAATAATCCCCAGGGTGGTGGCAGCCTTCTGCTCCCTTTTGAAGATGGAAATATTCTTCCGTTCATGCTTAAGCAGCCGCGAAAAATTGGTGCATTCTTCTGATTCCTTGTGTAGTTTCACAATGCCATTTGCAGAAGCGATCCCCTCATTTTCTTCAGGCCGCGGGAAGCCACTAAACTTGTGTTTGGCTGCACTCTTCTTGGCAGCCTTGTAGATCTGATAGTACATGAAAAGCATTACCGACATGGGGATGTAAAATGCCACTGCGGTGGAATAAATGGTGTATCCAAAGTCTTGGCTGATCAAGCAAACTTTGTCATCATTTATATTTTGGGCCCAACCAAAGAGAGGTGGCAAAGTAATGGAAGCAGATAGCAGCCACACACAAAGGATCATTTTAGCCATACACTTCCCATTTTGCCTTACAGGATAGGTGAGAGGTCTTGTTATGCCAAGATACCTGGAAGGGAGGGAGGGAGGGAGGAAGGAAGGAATGGGGTAGGGTGGGGAGAGAGATAGAGACAAAGAGACAGAGAGAGAGAGAGCTGTGTTAACGTTCATTATCTATCAGTTTGTGGAGAAAATCATATCTGTTCCAGAAATGCTGTGGAATCTGATAATGAATGATAACAAAAAGCAACCTAATCAGCTAATAAATTATTGGGGGGGGGGGAAATGTCTCCCATGTCAGTGGGGCATTGCATCCACTCTAGCTTTTTCTCTGAATCTTAAGAAGGAAGTTTGAAAGTGGTTAAACCTATCCCCAACATTGATTGAGGACCTTGGATAGTCCTACAGACTAAAATCAAAATATAATTGTATTGATACAAGCGACAACCCACATAACTGCTTTAACAGTAATCAAGTCTGGCACCAGGACGTTCCTGGCTCAGCAAGAACTAGAAATGAGGTTTTTAAAGAGCTAAACTCAATATATTGCTTTAAGATTAGTGTAATCATATCGCAACATCTACTTGAGTGCATAAAACTGACTGCAGGTTTGTTTGTTTTTTGCATGTTTATCCTGCCATTCCACTGAAATATAGAGCTCAAGGCAGATAATACAGTTAAAAACAAGTTCAAAAACACTCATAACAAATTACTCAGTAAAACCATCACAATAATTAAAGCCCTTAAAATCATCACAAGACTCGGGAGATTATCGCACAGCTTCCCCCCCCCCCAACCTAGGCACAGGCTGACCGCAGGTAAAAATGGATGTTATTGCACAGCTGCATGCCCAGGTCAGAAGCATCCCGTACCCGATCGGGACTTCTCTCATACTTAGCTATGAATGTAAAATAACCAGATTTTGCTAAGTACAGGAGAAGTCCTGATCTGGACATAGAGCTGTGCGATAATATCTGTTTTTACACAGTCTCAGACCATGCACAGATCAGGAGAAAACAGCCAGTGCGATAATCTCCTCAGTCAACATTGAAACAGTTTAAAAGACTAGTCTGGCTAGCTGCATCTTCAAATCCTATTTAAAAGAAGTAGAATCAGAACTATTCACAGCTCTGTGAGGAACACATTTTACAGTCTGGGATCAACACAGGAAAAGTCCTCTCCTGCCTGCCCATCAATCAGGTCTCCACAAGTGAATTTATGTGGCAGCCACATCTGAAGATCCAAACTCTCAGAAAAGTTTATCAGGAAACATGACAGGCCCTACCAGGTGGGGTAGGCAACTATGGAAGGCTAAGGGATCACATAGTTCCCCAGGAGACCTTGAAGGACAGCATGGCCTCTGTACCCCTCCCCCTTGGAAAAATTATTTTTGCCCCCAAAAATCTCTTTTTGGTTTCAAATGGTCCAGGGCAGGGGTCGGCAACTTTTTTTGCCGGCAGGCCGGGGGGGGGGCAGAAATAGCACTGGGAGCCAGCGCGCGGGCTTCCCCCTGCATGCATGCATGACTCCCATCACTGTGCGCATGCGTGCGCGCATGGGGGCGCCATTTTGAAAAACAAAATGGCACCTGCATCACGTGTGCATGCGCATGATGGTGGGGTGCCATTTTTGCAGCCACTGGGGTCCCCCAGGGGGGCTCCCTCGACAGCGCTGGGCCTCTGAGAGGCCCAGTGCGGCTGCAGGGGTCCCCCAGGAGGGCTCCCTCAACTGTGCCAGGCCTCTGAAAGGCCCGGCGTGGCCGCAGGGGTCCTCCAGGGTGCCATTTTGGATTCCAAAACAGCTCCCAGAGTCTCGCGCGACCTTTCCCACAAGACTCCGGGACACCATTTTGGAATCCAAAATGGCGCCCCAGAGGCCCCCCGTGGTCGTGAAAGGTGGCGGCGGCAGTGGCAGGACTGGGCAGGGGCCGGTCTGAAGGTCTCTGTAGGCCACACCCGGCCCATGGGCCTTAGGTTGCCAACCCCTGGTCCAGGGGTTCAGAAATGTGGCAAAAATTCCCCAACACCCAAAAGGCATTTGGGGACAGTTTTTTGAACTCTTGGGATCCTGGGGATCCCAAAAATGCCCCTGATGTGGCCTGTTGGCTACAGGTTGCCCCCCTCTGCCCTAAGCCATTGAGGGCTTTAAAGGTTAAAATTAACATCTTGAACTGGGGAATAAGAACAGGTCCTTCAGCATAATATCCAAAAGATGCAGATGGAGTCTCTTTGGAATTTCTCCTCAAAGCAAACACCAACATCAAAGAAGGAATCGCCATCCAACCAGGGACAAAGTAGAGGAGGAAATTATTATTCTTTCCATGTAAGCCTGCTGAGATCCTAATAATTATCAGAGTCTCTACTACCAAATGTTCTTTACACTAAAAACAAACTTCTCCATGTTTGCATTTTATGCCGTGTCCAGTTTAGTTCTAGTGGCTGTTGTGAAAAGACAGAGTATACCTTTCACTAGCACGTGCCTATTTTTAATTTGTGCTGGGACCAATCAGTCAACAAATAAATAACAAAAAACACAACTCTTTTACATCTTAATATTTCAGCATTGAAGTTGTCACCAAACTCTTCGTTGTTTCCGCAACAACACGTTAGCACACCTACCCTTCTGGAAACAGTCTTGGGTTATGATAAATTTTTTTTACATTCTGTTGGCTCAACAAAGGCGGATTCAAACTCTGCGCTGGTTCAGGAAAAAGGAAAAACAATGAATTTGGCCTGTCCTCCATTTAGGTTTGCTTTGAATTCATCCTTGTTAACAGTTTTGTATTTTTCTTGAAAATGTTTTAAAACTTGCTTTTCAAAATGGGGCATGGAACCATCCTCCTTAAGTTGTTGAACTACAAGTCCCATTCCCCAGGCAGTATGTCCAATGGCTAGGGATGATGGGACATATCACTCAGCAATGAGTGGAAGGCCATAAATCCCTTATGTCTGTTTTAAAATTGCGTGGGTGTGCTGGTGTGAAATTCTTTATAGTATAATACTGAGAATCAATCCACCTTAACTTCAAATACTCCATATTTCTAACTGCAATGAAATCAATTAGAAAAGAAGACAAATTTCTCCATCTGCTTAAATGACTGAAGTCATTTTTTCACTTTATAAAGTCATTCTTCTCACAGGAGCCATGTACAACTTGGACTCCCCCCCCCTCCCATGGTTTACAGAAGTAGTTGTGTGTTTCTGTTCCAACAAAAGAAAAAAGAAAAGAAAAGAAAAAGAGTATTGTGGCACCATAAAGACTAGCAAGTTTTATTTGACACATGCTTTTCTAATGTGGGCTACAGTCCATGAAAGCTTATGCCAAATAAAATCTATTAAAGTGACAGAAGACTTCTTGTTGCTTTTGATTCACAATGACTTTAAAATGTTTTGGGAGAAAAGATGCTCACTTCACAGCTAAGCTCTAATGATTTTAAAAATTAAACAACACATGTTAAAATGTTTTCAAATTCCTTGCACTTCAAGACTAAAAATGAACCTTACGTGACTAAAAACATGTCATTAAGGAGTAAGTTACTTTTGTAACTGTATTAGAATAAAAGTAATGCTAGTATTTATCAAATATAAAGAGCCACAATACCAGAGTTTCTTGATTGACTGCTTTGACAATTAATGAACTTGCAAGTGTTTCCAGAAGGGTAGGTGTGCTAATGTGTTGTTGCAGACACAACAAAGAGTCTGGTGACAACTTCAACACTGAGATATTAAACCAGGGGTAGGCAACCTAAGGCCTGGGGGCCGGATGCGGGCCCCTGAGGCCTTTGGACCAGCCCCAGGCCGTTCCTGCCGCCACCACCGCCACCACTGCACACACACCCCGCCGCCACCGCCCACCATGATGATATTGATTATTGTTGTTATTACTTGTTCTTGGGGTTTTCTTGGCAAAATCTCCACAGGGGTTTTGCCATGGCTTTTCTGGGGCTGAGAGAGTGTGTATGCAATTTTTAATTTTTTTAAAATTTTTATATTTATTTGTTTGTTTGTTTGTTTTTGGTGCTTCACCCCCCCCCCCAATTGTTTGAGGGACAGCAACCCGGCCCCCGGCTCAAAAAGGGTGCCTACCCCTGTATTAAACATTTAAAATGCCACAAGATTTTCTTTAGGTCAGGAGTGATGTACATTTGGACCTCCAAATGTTGCTCGGAGTGCAACTCTCATAATTTCCACTCATCTGGCTAATGGCATGAAGGACAATCGGTGTTGTTGTTAACTACCTTTGAGTCATCCCTGAACTCATGGCAACCCTGTGGATGAGACGTCTCTAAGCCACACCATCTTCCACTATTCTGCTTAAGTCCTGCAAATCCAGGTCCATAACCTCCCTGATTTGTCTATCCATCTGGCATGTGATCTTCCTCTCTTTCTACTACCCTTTTCTTTTCCTACCATTATTGTCTTTTCTAATGTGTTGTGCCTTCTCATGTTAAGGCCAAAGTACAACAGCTTCAGTTTGATCATCTTGGTTTCCGAGGACATTTCAGCCTTGATCTGTTCAAGGATACATTTTCTTTTTCAACCAGTATTGATGTCCAAAACATCAGCAGGACATCAAGTTGGAAAAGGTTGTTCTGGGTTTTAAACTGGTTTGAATTTAAAGTGAAGACATCTCCTCAAAAGCAAGTGCTTCAGGAACTGATGGAAGGGAAGAACTATACATGTTGGTGGTAGAACTATTTTCAAATACAGGTCAAAACCAGATACTTTTCAAGTGAGAATAAAGAGGAAAGTCAAGGGAAGCAGCTGTGGGCTCCTCAATAATTTCTTACAACAAACCTCTTTCCCAGACTACTACTACTTTTTCCTTTCCTTTCCTTTCCTTTCTTTTCTTTTTTGTGTAGTTAGCCTGAAATCAGCTGTTGGAAAAGTGAACAAGAAGAGTGAAACATTTCTTGGCAGAAAGTCATTACAAATAAACACATTTCTAGTAATTAAATCATTTTTGCATCAGCTAAGGCAAAAAAAAAGTTGCATGATCAGTCTAACATTATGAGAATAACTTCATTCCTATTGAGGTGTCACTCTAACAGTTCCTAGATATTTTTATAGTTACAGGGGTATAATTAGATTTTTTTTTGTGGCATACACCAGCAGCTGCAACATTCTAAAGTTGTTGATTTAAGTAGTTAGAAAGTAAGATTTTTTTATATCTTTGAATGCAAAAGTATAAATTTCTTTTTAAAACAACAACCACGTGTAACTGTATCAGTAACTCTTTACAAGTGGGTCTTAGGATTGCAACTATTTAGATTGTAAGGTTTTTTTCCAAGTCTAAACTTCTAAGCACTGGGAATGGTATACAGACTGATGGGGAAAGCAGCAGGTGGAAGAATCCAACAGCTACTCCTCTGCATTACAGGTATGTTGTGTTTGGCACTGAATATAAGGGATTGCTGCAGCTTTTCTCAACTTTTTTTTTTTAACCATGGAGGAACCCTTGAAATAATTTTCAGGTCCAAGGGAACTCTTGCCTAAAATTATTATATCTAGAGCTCATAAACCAAAGACCTCCTCCTACCTTCAATCACAATCTCTTGTGGAATCCCTGGTGACCTCTTGGAGAATGCTAAACTTCCATGGAACCCTGGTTGAGAAACCCTGGACTAGTGACATGTATAGTTCTGTCCTAAGAATCACATTCTTAACCACCACCTTCTATACAAAATAGATAGGGAAACACTATTTTCAAACAGAGCTGTTAAAAATTATTTTTAAAAAAGCTCTAATGCTCAAGGGTGAAATATAGTTAAAATATAGTCCCAGTTAAGGTCACAGTGCATATTATATATATATATCTGAAGTGCCCTGCAGTGCTTGCTAATGCATTCCAATTTTTTTTTTTTTTTAAAAAAATGAAAGCAATATATCCTGACATGATTTAAAATGCATCAGATTGAGAAAGCCATGTCAGGGCAACACTGTAACTGTTCTACAAAATATGAGCATTTGAAATTAAAATTAATTTATCTACATAAAACAACACTAAGTTGTTCCCTCTAATATTTCTATTTCTGCTGCTGATTATGGTCTCTAAAGATGAAAAAGACACCAGTCAGATAACCTCATACCATTCACCTCAACATACATATTCTATTAACCTTGGAAATTAAAGATTCTCCTAACATAATGTAAATCACTACTGTGAAGCTGCACCAAATGGCTGAGCAGAAATGTATACAGTTATCATCCGCTGTGCCTCATAAAGCAGAAAATGGTCTCTTCTGTATGTTGCCTAGAGAGCCAATGCGGTGTAGTGGTTTGAGCATTGGGCTAGGACTCTGGAGACCAGGGTTCATTTCATGGCTCGGCCACAAAACCCACTGGGTGACCTTAGACATGTCACACTCTCTCAGCATCAGAGGATGACAATGGCAAACCCCCTCTGAAGAAACTTGCCAAGAAAACCCCATGATAGGTTTGCATTAGGGTCATAATAAGCCAGAAATGATTGGAAGGCACACAACAACAATATGTTGCCTACAGGATTGTTTTTCTTCCACAGTCACGTAGAGAGGCTGGCCAGAAGACACGGGTCCCGTGTCTTTAATACTTCTGTAGAAGAGGGCATTAACTATGGCAGAGGTAGTTTAGCAGGCAGGGCCAGCCCAACGTATTTTCTGGCCTGAGGCAGAACAACAGGTGATGCCCCACTCAACCAAGTCAAAGTGCATCATGACCAAAAGGCAACTTATGGGTTTTGAAGACTTCAGGAATTATTGAGCAGGGAGGAAGGGTACTTAACACCTTTCCATATATAAAGTGGAATCTATATAATTCTACTACCTACTAATACAATTTCCACTAAAACAGTGATTCCCAACCTTTTCTGAGCTACTGCCACCTTCAGTCAGACCTTCATATCAGTGGGGGATCCATTCTGGATTCCCCTCCCCCCATGGATACAAAAAAAAAATGCAGGCCCTCCAGTCCCATTATCCCTAATGGCGGTGCAACGTGCACAAGACTGCTAGCGTGGCTGCATGCACACACTACCATTTGTGACAACTGGGCTTGGATGGGTGCTCAAATCTGCAGATGGTGAGGTCCCACTGTATTAGGTCTACTGTTCTACTGCAAATTCAGAACAAACAAACTCGGTCACTGCTCCCTTTGCACCCAGTCATCTTGAGAGGAGCAACTGAGCAGCTAGCTGAGCTGCAACCAAAAAACTTCTAGTTTGTGCCAGCCTTGCAGCAGGCTTCTTGGTCACTGCTCTACTGGCTGTTCGGTTGCTACTCCCTTTGTACCCTGTCTCACTAGAAGCAGCAACCAAGCAGTTGGCTGAGCAGCAACCAAGAAGCTTCTCACCTGTGTCATCTGTGAGGCAAAGCCCAGTGCAGGCAAGAGGCTTTTCAGTTACTGCTCAGCCATCTGCTTAGTTGCTGCTCTCAGGGTGATCAGGTGCAAAGCAAGAAGCTTCTCCCCACCAAAGAGGGACTCTCAATCCTTTGTCGGGACAGAGAAGGGCACAGCCATTGTGTGTGTAGAGTGTTTAAAGAGGCCATATGCTCTGGACTGGAGACTGGCATGGACAAGGAAAGGGAGACATTTTAACTACAGGAGCTGCTCCAAGGCAAAGGACTCTTTCCAATAAATGACCCTAGATACTCCTTTCCCAGAGACATGTCTTCCTCACATAGATTCCAGTGTTCCCCCTCCCACAAAAACATTGTTTCTTCTGCTACTTCCTCTCTCAGCCTTTCTGATGAAAGAAAGCAGGAGCAGCAGTGCAGCTCGAACCTGCCAGCCAAGTCCTAGCAAAGCTCACAAAACTTAAGCAGGGTCCCAAATCTGAAAGCTCCTTTTTTGCCAACATTTTTCCCACTACCATGTGCTCTAATTCCTTGCTTCAGTCTGTCCCAAAATAGTGCTGCTCCCAGCCACAGAAGCAATGCCCAGTGCCCAAGCTTCACAAGAGTTCCCCAAGGGCCACTACTAGAAAAAGATGCGGCTAAGGGAGTGGGCTTGTGTGGGCAAGCAGTGAGCGGGAGAAACCACCATACACAGTGATCAGCAAGGGACCCTGAGAAGAAGTTTCATGAAATCCTCATCCCCACCATGGTCCTAAAGGCTGTTGATTCCCCTTGTCTTTCTTGTGTACCAATACTTTGATTGATGGCCCCCCTGGCACCCCCTTTTCTCTCACCATCACCCCTGCTTCCCCCCTTTTCCCTCACTGCCCTAATGACAATGGTTTCCTATCACACTACACATGATAACACTAGCTAAGTTCCCAGCCTCATGGGGGCTCTCTTGGCCAGTTCATCACATCTTCTTTTGGGCTCCCACACTACATCCCATTACACATTCATATAGTTATCTACCAACTTTGGCTTTAGGCAACATCCTTGCCTTGTCCTACATTAAAACTGAACTTGTCACCTCGTCTCCACACTCATAAAGTTTTGCATTTCTATGGACATTCACACAGAGAGACAGATCTTCAAAAATTCAACATGTGAGACTTGTGAACTATAATAGAGAATTGTTCCCCACAGGCAATGCACCACAGAGTATCTCTAAAGCAACCTCCCCCTCCCCCTCCATCTCAACATCAGTCCAAAACACAAAAATAATCCACTTTGAGAATGATTGCACAGAATGCTGTTAACCTTCCCACCAAAGTGGTACCTATTCATCTACTTGCATTTGCATGCTTTCGAATTGCTAAGCTGGCAGAAGCTGAGACTAGTGACAGGAGCTCATCCTATCATGCAGCACCCGGGCCTCGAACTGCCAACCTACCAATCTTGCAATTAACAGAGTCAGCGTCTTAACCACTTGAGCCACTACATCCCTCTCATAAAAGTACAGTTTCCCAAATTATCTAGCATTGAACCAGGACAGTTAAAGCAGTCTCAAACTGGATTATTTCTGCAGTGTTTTGAACCTCCCTTTGGAAAGTTTGGCTCATGTAGACCACATCTGCCCAAAAGGTCTAGTTGGAAAGTGCTCAGTTTATCAATAGTCACAGACTTTTCTTCAACAGACAGTCTCCCCAAAGGAACAACTGCACCCATGTCCTCTACTCTATTAATACAAGTCTGCAGTGAAGGTATAGTTAATGAATTTTTTTTTTTCTGATTAGACGGTCTTGATTATTTTCCAGTGACAACCAGGACATTTCACAACTCTCTATAGAATAGTGTACTTAGTTCATGAATTCAGAAAGTGCATAGGGAGTAGATTTGTAAATATACCTATTTGAAAACACCAAGAAGCCTACTAAAATCTTTCATTGCTACCTACTCAGATTAAACTAGTAGGGGGGAAACTAAGCAATCCAGATCCTGGCACATTACAAACATTACAAACCATAACAGTTGTTTATAAATGTTACATTTTCTCACATTTTCAGCTTTGTGCTACTTCAATAAATATAATTTTTATCCCTTATTTTAATATGACTTTTATGCCTTTCCTTACTTTCCACATTCTTCTCAACAATTAGTAACAAGTCTACAATTATGTTTAATGCATCTCCTATCTCATTAATGGATTTTGTAAATGGATATCTTAGTAAATGCATGTTTTGCATATTTTTGTAAATGTATATTTTTGTAAAAATGCATATTTTTGTAAATACATGTTTGGCTTGTGTAGAAATATAAAGAAAATTACTACAATGAACAATGCAGAGAAATAGAAGACAACAACAATATGGGAAGAACAAGAGATCTATTTCACAAGATCTGGGAAATCAAAGGAAAATTCAAACCAAGGACTGGGATGATCTATGACAATAAAAATAACACAATTGAAGACCAGGAAAGAATAAAAAGACATTAGATGCAATACACAGAAGAATTATACAGAAGAGATGATAAAATGAAGGACACATGGACAGACAGCTCTTCAGTCTGTATGTTTGGAAATAAAAAGATATGCATGTCCTTTCAGAAATCTAGCCATGTTTCAAAAGGCTGGCACTATTATTAAGCAAAGTGAGACATTGATTTGGGGTGTCATGAAAGGACAGCAGATTGGTGATGACTTTGTTGCTATTTTATTTTTGCTCCCAAGTCCCATGGTGGAAGATCCCCCAACATTTCACAGATTAAATTTGGGACACAAATGGCTAAGCAACATCAAAGTATGGCCAGGATGGTTAAAAAAAAATAATGAAGAACAACACAGATGAGAGGAGAAGCTACAGCAGTTGCTTTTGCCTAAACCCACTGGGAAGAACTCAATCTGTAGCAATTGAAGTTAGCTGAGGACAAAGGGAGACAGTGGGAGGAGAGAGAAAGTAGGATGTTTTGAAAGCACATGGAAAGGTGAGATGACAGAAAACTAATTAGGACTGTCCTTGCCAAACTGGGACTTGGAAGGTATGTGGTGGCAGGCGGCACTTTTATAGTTCTAGTGGTAAAATAACTTGACCAGGTCTGAGTACTAAATGTCTTAATTTGAGGGTGAGTGAGAGTGCCAGAAAAAATGTGCAAGACAAAACCTGCAAGATACTGCTGTCCTCACACAGGACTAAGAGCATAACATCTTAGCAAGGAGGTATCCATGACTGCTTCTAGTTGTTTAGCGAGCTTGTATTCAGCCTCTTTTTTAATTTTAATTCTTGGGCTGGCTGTTCTACACTTTAGTCTGACCTATTTACATTGCAATTCAGTTAATTACCTAAATACATGAGCAGTGGTCAAAGCTGGCAAACCAAATGTTTATGTACACAGCACACTAGTAAGATAAAAAAGCAAAGTGTGTCATCTGTTGTGACCTATATTATAATTTTGGAATGGCTATTTTACAAGTCAACATAAATGTTTGCTTATGAGAACAAAAAGAAAAGAAAGATATCAAAAGCAATGTCCAAATTAACCTTTTAGGAAGATGAGTGCAAAATAAAGGAAAACGTTAAGTATTCAGCAGATCCATTAGCCTGTGCTGTATTAATAATATTATCAGTCCTTAGGACTCATCTGCAATTTTATCTGCTGAAAACACAAAGGTTATAAGAAACCTCCACATTTAACTCTGGATTGCATTTAGTGGTTAAAGACTCCTCCATCCACATGTTGTTGATGTGGTTCTATTCCTGTCATCCATTGCCTCCCTGAGGTTTTCCTTGCCTGACCTATTCACACATTATATAGGCCATCTTTTCTAAAATTACAGCTCCATAGTCACGCACACAAGTGGGAAAACAAGCCCCATTGCAATCCATAAGTCTATTCTGTGGTGTAGCAACAAATTCTGAAATGTAGGCACTCTGCAAATGAAATGAAAGCTGGTAAAGCCATGTTCCCACAAGGAAACTCCAAAAATGCAGAAGGTTGTGTTGAAGTGTGTATCTGTGTGGATGCTCATTCTCCTGCCCATCCACCCCCTAGCTCCCAATAATCTATTATAACTGGGGAAATACATCCCTGCCTCCTGCTTCTGTGAGGACTCCAGCTAAGCTGAAAGGAAATAGGACAAACTGAGAGGGCTGACAAATATCATCATCCTAGATGATCAAGAAGTTCTGTTACTTTGACCCTGCCAACTCTGGCTCCACTACACACTTGGACATGTATATGAGCACACCTTTTAAGAATTGCTCTCAAAAACTGTTTGTTTGGGGGCCTTAAAAATAAAATCACAAATATAATGAGTTACCAGGAAAAATGCTTCATTCCAATTTCTCACAATTAGGGCTATAGCACAAGTGTACATCCAAGCTGTTTATTTATACAAGGAACAATAATTTGTTCCTTTGTAAACCAACTGCAAAACAGATATGATACTTTATTTATTAAGCTATGTATTAGCATCAGGCAGAGCTCAGAATCCAATACAGATAAGAATTATACAAAAGAGATGACAAAATGAAGGGCACATGGAACAAAGAGCCATATGAAGATGAACCCCAAATTCTAAAAAGCATGGTGGAAGCTGCAATAAGAGGAATAGTGAAAAATAAATCACCAGGAACAGATGATATTCAAATTGAACTGCTGCAGTCCACACTGATACAGTCAACTCTAGTGCTGACCAATATATGTCAACAGATATAGAAAACAAAACGCTGGCCAAAAGATTGGAAGTGGTCAGGATGCCTCCCTATTCACAAAAAAAGGGAGACACAAGAGATTGCAGCAACTATAATGCCATAACACTGATCTCCCATGCAAGCAAAATTAGGCTCATAATTCTGCAACACAGATTCCAACCACACATGGAGAGAGAAATCCCAGAGGTCCAAGCAGGGTTCACGAAAGGAAGAGGTACTAGGGACCACACTGCAAAGCACATCAGGTAATTCCAAAAGAAAATCAGCATGTGCTTCATAGACTATAGCAAAGCCTTCGACTGCATAGATCATGAAAGGCTATGGAACACCCTTAAAGACATGGGAGTGCCAGCACATCTGATAGTTCTAATGAGGAATTTGTATTCAGGACAAGAGGGTACTGTCAGAACAGAACATGGAGAAACAGAATGGTTCCCAATTGGCAATGGAGTCAGGCAAGGCTGTATCCTATCACCCTATCTGTTCAACTTGTATGCAGAACATATTATAAGAAAAGCAGGCTTGGACATAGAAGAGGGAGGAGTGAAAATAGGAGTAAGAAATATCAACAGATATGCAGATAACACCATGGTACTAGCAGAAAACCTCACCAACCTGGAAAACCTACTAAGGAATATCAAAGAAGAAAGCACAAAGGTAGGCTTAATGTTGAACATAAAGAAAACAAAAATAATGACCACTGGGAACCTACACAAGTTCAACCTAGACAATGAAGAAATAGAAATAGTAAAATATTCCCATACCTAGGATCAAACATTGATAGAAATGGGGACTGCAGCCAGGAAATCAGAAGAAGATTAAGAATGGGGAGGGTAGCTATGAAAGAACTAGAAACTATTCTAAAATGCAAAGATATACAACTCAGAACAAACGTTAGAATCATACAAGGCATTGTATTCCCTATTGCCATGTATGGATGTGAGAGCTGGACAGTTAAAGATGATAGGAAGAAAATCAACTCCTTTGAGATGTGGTGCTGGAGAAGAGTGCTGAGGATCCCATGGACAGCCAAAAAGACAAAAAAGTGGGTCCTAGAGCAGTCAAGCCAGAAACCTCCCTGGGAGCCAAGATGACCAAACTGAGGTTGTTGTACTTCAGACACATCATGAGAAGAGAAGACTTTTTGGAAAAACAATAATGCTGGGGAAAGTGGAGGGAAGTAGGAAAAGAGGAAGGCACAAACTAAATGGATGGACTCTATTAAAGAGGTCACAGGTATGGTGTTGCAGGAATCAAGCAGAGCAGGGGAGTACAGAGGGTCTTGGAGATGTCTCATCCATAGGGTCATCATGAGTCAAGATCGACTCGAGAGCAGTTAACAACAGCAAAACATCTTGTAAATGGAAAGCTTTACTCTCACAGGTGACTAGGAATAAAGATAAATCAATCTATCTATTCAGTGTGTGGAGCTAATATATTTACCCCATTAATGCATTTTTAAAATTCCTTTATCTCTCATTCACACTCCTCTTCTTCTTTTCCTCTACTTTTCACAGGATTTCTATTTAACTCTGTTATCTCACTACATGTTTTCTTCAATCCTTATCATACAATGCTTTATGCAAGGATACAGAATTCAAAAACCACTTTAGCTGTACTTGCAACAATAGCTGACTATTGATGCTGTGCATCACATCCTTACCATATCTGCTCCATATAATAGAGTGGATCCTTGGTATCTGCTGGGGTTTAGTATCTGCTGTTTGGTTCTAGGACACCCTGTGGATACCAAAATCCATGGGTGTTCAAGTCCCATTACATACAATGGCATAGTAAAATGGTGCCCCTTATATAAAATGACAAAACCAAGGTTTGCTTTTAGGATTTATTTTAAGCCATGGATGCCTGAATCCATGAATACAGAATCTGTGGATATGAAGGGCCAACTGTAGCATGAGCTGCAGTTTTTCCTCTGCACTAATACCATTATTACCACTTCATTTGCCCCACCTTGTGTTTCATGATTGGTTTACTTTGATTTCATTTTAAAAAATAGCCTCATAATGCTGTCACAAAACTATATCATTACGCTGCACCCATCACTGCCGAAATCTCTTATTGCAAGAGGCAGCATAGAAAGAGAAACAGGCCATACCCTCTACCACCATTGTTGATGCCTTTCTCATGAGAAAAAAGTATTTATTAGTCAGTTGTTTCAGGTTCTGCTGTTCAAAACTGCTTCACTCATACTTATTCAGCCACAATACCACTGTTACAGAACAACATCATTACAATGCACCCATCACTGCCCAGATCTTCCACTGTGAGAGGTGGCATAGAAGGATAAACAGACCACACTATCCCATGTCATTTTTTATGACTTTCTCCTGTGGAAAATGTTTATCATGCTTGTTAATTGTTTCAGGTTGTCCTGTTCAAAAACCACTTCATTTATATCCATTAAGCTACAATGCTATTGCAGTATAGCATCATAGCATATTGCACTCTTACCTTTAAAAAAATAAAATAATTTTTCAAAAGTAGCACTATGATTTTTGTAGTGTGTGGTACTACAGGAAAGCAGTGGAGAAATCTTTGGAAAACACCCCCATGCCTTTAAATGGTTAACGTATCAGAACTGCAGCATTATTTAATTATTAACAGCAAACCATTTATATACAAAAAAAATGTGAGGGAGGGGAACGACTGAAAAGGGTTTCAAAAATGAAGACCACAGAAAACGCAGCTTCTTTGGAAGTTTTGTCCTCTTTGCCCAAGTACCAGAAGTAGTCTGAGTTTTTCCTGCTGAAGATTTCCCTGCTTTGGGAATCCCCAAAGGAGGGACAGCCAGATCACATCCACACCACACCCACTAATCGGTTGTTCTAACAATGAAGTGGAGTGAGACATCCACACTCAAACTGGCTATGGAATTATAGTGGGGAAAGGGGCCATTAAACAAATTATTTTCAGTGTGAAAGTATAACTGTACAGCACAGCAGCACTGGGAGAACCACAATGTCATACTATAAGGTTGAGACAACCACTGCTAAGATGGTATAACATCATGGTGTGATAAGGCTCTTCATCTCTTCTTCAAAACTATTTCATCCGTTCAGCGAGACCTTCATTCCACCTTCATTGCAAAGCCATTTATAATCTCCATCTGACAGGGGAGGTGCTTTCACAGTAGGATTCCCCTTGCCCTTTATTTCATCATATGTGGGCTTTTGATACCACATGTAGTTTTACTCCCTAGCCAGGTGTTCTCTCTGTCTTCGCGCATCTTCATCTCTGCCCACAAGTTCCCACTCCCTGGTCTGTTTATTTCTCTGTTGCTCCTAACAACACAATGGCTCACCTCTCCATCTGTGCACATTTCAGTTGTCTTTCTTCTATCCTGCACTACAGATTATATTGAATAGTTTCCTTTGGGTAACAAGAGAGAGAATATCACATTGCCGATTTTGCCTTGTGACATTCAGCAGGAGAGTCAGGATGGCTTGTCGCCCAAGTCAGATAAGATGCTGTTGCCAAGAGAAACATCCAACATTACAAAACACACACCCCTCGAGTACTGGGCTGTTTGAACAGCTGCCTTTATTTTGTAAATTGTTTCAATCGAGTAAGGCTTATTGTGCAATATATGTATACTTTCTCCCTACCCCATCCCTATATAACTGTACCGATAACAGATTATAATTGTACCGATAACAAGACAGACATGTAGACGTGTATTTTGCCCGGGGGAAAAATGAGCTTACTGGCCAGACTGGACCACCTTCCTCAAGCATCACTACAGTTAGTATGCTTCATGCTGAATGAACATTCCTAGTCATGACAAGCAAGAAAATATAGTTAAATATATGTTAAAAGCTGCTTGTGTAGTGTTGTTTTAGGATGGAAGGAGAAAGCAACTTGGAACATGGATAAGGTGGATAAATATTTAGCAGAATTTTTATTATTTGATTTTCTTAGGAAAAGAATAAATCATACGGGATGGTTGAAGAAAGAAATGTGGAGCTTGAATTGGGAAATTTTGATATGAAAATTTAAAGTGTAGAAGGTGTATAAATAAATAATGTAATTAAACCCACAACCAATATTTTCAAGAAGGAGTCAGAAAGAAGTAAATAGCATCATTAAATCCATAACTCATATTTTCAAGAAGGCTTTTGACTGTAGCAGAAATATTTTTGACCTCTGAAAAGGCGGGGAGAAGGGGAGGATAAGAAGGGGAATATGTGCAATAGTATGTAATATTGTGTATTGAAGTATTAAAGCAAAAAATAAAAATAATTAAAAAGTAAGTATAAGTAAAATGTAGCATGACAACAGCCGACTTCACCTCTTCTCTGCTTTATTTCTTACATAGTGCTGCAGTAACACTCTCCTTTCCCTCTTATTCCCTCCCAAACAGTGCTCCCATCCTTGATCCTTACATGCTGCCACTCTCATAGCTCACTCTCCCTTCATGCCTATTGCTGCCATTACCTCTCCTGCATCATGAGTGTGCCCCTCCATTCTTATACTCTGCTGTTTGCATCATCCAGTCTCCCTCACCACCTGCTCCTTTATTTGCCTCACCTCTCAACATAGCAGTGTGCCCTTCTTTTGCCTCATACTCATTGCCACTTGCATATCTTACTTGTCCTTCCCTCTTGCTCCATCCTTCACAACACCTGTACCCTCACAATGTATTTCTCCCAGCCACTCTCACAGTTGACTCCCCCTCCCCTGTCCACCTGCCTTTATTGTGTGCCTTTTCCCTTGCTTCTTAGATCACAGCATCCTCTTGGGCCACCTGAGGGGGTTAGGTATTGGAGGCACTGCTTTGCAGTGGTTCCAGTCCTTCCTCTCGGGAAGGTCCCAGAGGGTGCTGCTCGGGGACTGTAGCTCCAGTAAGAGGAACCTCACTTGTGGGGTTCCTCAGGGGGCTATTTTGTCCCCGATGTTATTCAACATCTATATGAAGCCGCTGGGTGAGATAATATGGAGTTATGGTGCTGGATGTTATCAGTACGCTGACGACACCCAAATCTATTTCTCCATGTCTCGTTCGTCGGCCTTGAATTCTAATGGCATCTCCTCTCTCAATGAGTGTCTTCGAGCGGTAATGGGCTGGATGTGGAAAAACAGACTGAAGTTGAATCCAGACAAGATGGAGGTGCTCACAGTAGCAGCCCCGAAACCAAGAATTGGGTTGCAACCTCCAGTCCTGGATGGGGTCACACTCTCCTCCAGTGACTGTGTTCACAGTCTGGGGGTGCTCCTTGATTTGTCGCTCCTGATGACAAATCAGGTAAATGCGACGGTCAGGAGTGCCTGTTATCAGCTTCAGCTGATATGCCAGCTGCACCCTTTTCTGGAAGTAAGGGATCTCGAGACTGTTATGCACGCGCTTGACTTCTCGAGAAGTCAAGTAATGGATCTCGAGACTGGTAATCTCACACCTTGACTTCTGTTATGTGCTCTACATGGGGCTATCCTTGTGCTTGGTTCGGAAATTACAGCTGGTTCAAAATATGGCAGCCAGGCTTGTCTCGGGAACATCTAGGAGGGACCACATTACTCCGGTTGTGAGGTCCCTCCACTAGCTGCCTATCAGCTCCCGGGCCCAATACAAGGTGTTGGTTATCACCTTTAAAGCCCTAAATGGCTTGGGTCCAAGCTATCTTAGGGATCGCCTCCTCCCATACAATCCTCCCCGTGCTCTCTGGTCCTCTGGGAGGAATCTGCTGCAGCCTCAAAAATCGAGGCTTGCGGCTACCTCCCAGAGGTCTTTTTCAGTTGTTGCTCCCAAGCTGTGGAATGGCCTGCCGGATGAGATCTGTCAGTTAACATCATTAGACGGCTTTAAAAGAGCTGTCAAGACAGATCTCTTCCGGCAGGCCTTTTCAGACTAATTGTCCTGGCCTCAGGTTCCCCCACCACGGTGATCTTCGTGTGGCCCCATCTCGATGGATGAAGATCATTGCCGCTGGTTAAGCTGTGCTTTGTTATATATTTTTTTCTTTTAAATGTGTTTTTAAATTTTATATTGTTGAATTTACTGTTTTAATCTTTTTTGATTTAATGCTGTTTTAAGGGGGGGAGGGATTGTTTTGGCTATTATGTATTTTTAATTGTTGTAAGCCGCCTTGATTGGGTTCCCAAATGGCGGGATAAAAATAAAATTTATTTTTATTATTATTATTACACATGCATACTTGCACGACTCACTCTCCCTTTCCTCTTACTAACTCCTTCGCTTCACCTGGAGCCCTTGAACGGGCTTACTCCCTCCCACAGAATGCACTCTTGTCCGCACACCTTTCATGGCATTGCTTGGATAGTTCATTCTTGCTCCTTCCGCTTTGGTCCATTTTCCTTCTTACACATCTCTCCCTCAGCACAGCTCACTGGACCTTCCCTCTTCCTCCAGAGCAATGTGGCCCTCTCTTTGCAAGTAGCAACCTCCATTAGCATAGCTCACTCCTCTTTTCTTTTACTCCCAACCTTGCAGTGTGCCTCTCTCTTGGTATTTACACACAACCTCTCCCATCACTCACTCTCCCTTAGCTCCTACTGAGGCTATCACTTCACTTCACTCCTTTGTAGTGCACCCTTCCATTCCTATAACTTGTCACTCTCATCATCCATTCTTCCTCCCCTCTTCTGCCCTTTTTTACATCATTTTACACTCTTCCAGTGAGCCCCTCACTTGCTTCTTACACATTGCTGCTCTCTCTCTCACTTTCTTCTCCTTCCCTTCCTCAGAACGCACCCTGCTCCTTTGCTTCTTACTGGTATTGGCTAGTTTAAACCAGGTTGGTTTAAATTTAAACCAACATTTTACCTTTAACAGTTTATTGGTAGATGTATATTGTTAGACCAGTATCCAGTGTCAGTTGCTTCTTTTTAATTACTTTATGTTATAGTGCAAGATGTGCCAGAAACAAAACTTTCAATTATCATTAGTTCAATCAAAAGAACTTGCTTGAAAAGAACATTTTTTAAAAGAACAATGATTATTTAGGCAAATAGCCATAACATCCGAACTGCATTTTGCTACTTAATTTTCTGATTTAGTTCTATATTGGTGTAGTCCTACACATTAATGCAATAAACTGGTTTAAACAAAAACAAAACAAAACAATGGTTTAAAACCAAAAAAAAAAGTTTTTAATTTTTATCCCCAACCTTGCTTCTTACACAACATTAAGTGCACACCTTACTTTCTCTTTCCTCCTTCCTCTTACTTCTTCTATTGTCCCTACACATTCTTACACTGAGCTACATTTGTTATTATAATGTACACACACACACACACACCATTTACAGAGAATTTCTTGGAGCTCTTCACAATCTGTTTTAGTTTTAACTAGCCTAAAGAATATAGGGCCTCTGCAGACGGCACAAAGTGCCATCTTGGAGGCAGGGAAGGGGAGGGACAGCCACATTGCGGCCGCCTCAACCCCTCCCAGAGAATGTCATCAGAGCATGTGCCGTTACACACAGCGAGCATCCTGATGATGTCCTCCTGGCACAGCCTCTGCACACGCTGCACTGGAATAGATGTGGAAGAGCCGTACAACGGCTCTTCCAGCGCCCTTTCTGTGGCTTGAGAAAGGAGTGCTATTTTGGCGCTCCTTTCCCAGGCACTAAAAGGGTGGATTGGGGACAAGGCATGGGGCAATCCTTAGCTTGCCAGGGCAGCCCATGGCCGCTCATCTGCATCCCTCCTTAGTGTTATCAGCAAACCAGGCCACCATACTGGTCACTTTCAGCTCCAAATAATTCAAACCTATTAAGCAATGACTGCTGGATTAAGGAAGAGGAACCTGTAATAATAATAATAATAATATTTATTTAATACCCCGCCCCTCTGAGCGCAATCGAGGTGGCTAACATCTTAAAATCATCATACAGAGTTAAGAACAATTTCCCCCCTCCCCCCTTAAAAAAATTATTAAATCAATTACAGTTTAAAACAAATATAAAGGAGGTAAATTCTCTATATAAAAACAACACTAAGACCTAACCAAAAAGTGCTGGCAAGTGTGTAACTACTGGCTCATAACGGAGCCTGGTCGCAGAAGACGAAAGCGTCTCGGAGGGAAATCCTGGAGCCAGAGCTGGTACAATTAATCCGGGAAGGCCTGCCGGAAGAGATCCGTCTTGACAGCTTTCTTGAAGCTGTCAAGTGATGACAATTGATGGATCTCCTCCGGCAGGTCATTCCACAGTTTGGGGGCAACTACAGAAAAAGCCCTCTGGGAAGTCGTTACCAGCCTCGTTTTTTGAGGCTGTAACAAATTCCTCCCAGAGGACCGGAGGGTGCGGGGAGGATTATACGGGAAGAGGCGGCCCTTAAGATAGCCTGGACCCAAGCCATTTAGAGCTTTAAAGGTGATAACCAACACCTTGTACTGGGCTCAGAAACTAACAGGCAGCCAGTGGAGGGACCTTAGTACCGGGGTAATATGGTCCCCCCTAGATGTACCAGATATTAATCTGGCTGCCATATTTTCAACCAGTTGCAGTTTCCGAACCAAGCACAAGGGTAGCCCCATGTAGAGC
>JAIPUX010001880.1:28823991-28846827 GCA_020142125.1 Phrynosoma platyrhinos
GCAGCTTGTCCACGTCCTCGGTACTCACAGATTGCCATTGATCCAGTAGAACTACATTGACGGAGTTGAACTAATGGTGGCGTCTAAGTCGGCTCTGAACTGAGAGATTTTATCTGCAAAGAAGTTGTTAAATGCGTCGCAGCAGGCTATCGTCAGGTTAAGCAAGGGATTTGGCGAAGGGGGTACCTGCGTCATCTCCCTCACCACCTTAAACAGCTCTGCCGGACGAGACTTTGCAGACGCAATACGTGCAGAGGAGAAGGCTCTCTGCGCTGCACGTATTGCCTCCCGATAGGACCAAAGAAAGTTCCTATGGTGAGTTCTGTCAGATCAGAGTCGAGTCTGTCGCCATGTGCACTCTAGTTGTTGTCCAAATCGCTTCATTTTCCTAAGCTCAGAGGTGTACCATGGCTTATGGTTTGAAGCGAAATGGCAAGGATGCTTGGGATCGATCGTGTCAATAGCCCTGGTAAGATCTCTATTCCATGTATTAACCAGGGCTTCGACAGGATGACCGGCATTCCCAACCATTAAACCGTCCAAGGCTCTCTGGAATCCCACCGGCTCCATTAGCCTTCGAGGGCAGACCATTCGAATAGGTGCGCCACCCCCGGGGGGGCAGATGTTGGCTGTGACTTCCATCTTGACTAGGAAATGATCCGTCCATGACAATGTGGAGGTACCAACCACCTCCGCCCACGGATATGCCTGTTCGGTACAGAACACCGCATCAAGTGCATGACCTGCACAATGCGTCGGCCCGTTGACCAACTGGGATAGGCCCATGTTTGTCATGGTATCCATGAACTCCCGAGCCGCACCTGTTAAGCTGGTCTCGAGCGGGATGTTGAAGTCCCCCAGGACAAGAAGCCCTTCCAATGTTGAACCACAACTCCAATTTGCCTCACCAGCATGATCAATTGCCAGATATGATGGGAGTTGTAATCCAACATCTGGAGAGAGCACAGATTTCCCACCCCTGTTCAAAAGCCTCTATAAGGTGAGGTATGAAAACCACAGGTTAGGTCATGATGGCACTAGCTCTCCTAGAATTAGAGTAGGACATGTATTGCCATAGCCCTAGTCCCCAGCCACTACACAATTAGACTTTAAAATGATTTATGATTCACTAGCTTGTATATGTATTATTTCTGCATTTCCCTGTATTTTTAACCATGGATTTTCATCTAATTTTAAATGAAATGGCTGTTTTGGAACATAAAATCATGTCCCCTGCAAAAGAACAAAACAAAGTGAAAAACAATTCAGGACCTAAAATTAACAGAAAGCTGCATATGCACTAATTAGAAATGCAGCTAGAGTTACTATCTGAAATTTGAAAAAATGGGGGAGAGCTTTCAAATTCATTAGTAAAAAAAAATGAAGAGGATAATATTTTTGGATCAGATGTTTTCCCATTGCTTACATGCAGTGTAAAAGCATATTTTTCCTAAGTGCCAATTATTGCTGTATGCTCTCATTAAAACACAATAAAAACACCAGAAAGTAAATGATACAGGAGAGGAATTGTTTTTTCTTTGCAGGATGGATTGACAATGGGAGTAGGGGTGGGTGGGAAAGCAACTTGCTATGGGGTCCTGGTACAGTTTAAAATAATTGAGTGAAATCAAGATAAAATTACATATATTTTGTTTCTATACAGAGGTTGGCCTGTGCTGAAGCAACAGAATATAGCAGCTATGACTACAGAGCATTCTGCCTTGGCACAAAACATTTTCATGTGCAAGAAGGGAATCCAAAATATTTCCCTTCTATAGGGGCCTTCTGCATGGGCCAAAAAGCCTGTATTGTTGGAAGCAATGTTCTTTAAAAATGTTGTAAAATATTTTGTATGGCTGAAAATGATAAGTAATACCAGGTGATGACACTAAGGGCCTCGGCAGACGGCTTAAAAAGCGGTCCTCGAGGCAAGGAAGGGGAGGGGCAGCTGCACGCTCGGCGCCCCTTCTTCCTCCCGAGGTCGTCCTCAGAGCCACCGGCCCTCCGCACGGCCAGTGCTCCAAGGACAGCCTCCCACCGCAGTGTCCGGACACGCTGCGGCGGAAAAGTCAGCGAAAGTGCGCCGCAAGCTTTTGCGGTGTACTTTCGCTGACTTGTGAAATGAGTGCTATTTTAGCTCTCCTTTCAGGGGCATCGAAGGTGCGCTGCAGGATCGAGGCGTGGGGATGCCTCGGTCCCGCGGCGCACCTTTCCAGGGCGGCCCCGTGCCGCCAGTCTGCTTAGGCCCTTAGCTATCTCCACTGTATATAAGTGCTCTTAGACTCAGGGTACATGTGGGTTGAAGATAGTGGGTATTCGAGAGAGTGGGTTGGAGTTGGTGGTTGTTGAAGTGGATTGCATAGGAGATAGTGAATGTTGGTGAGAGTCAAAGAAGCATTTGTAAATACCTTGTATATGCTGCAGCTACAGAGAAAAGAGCCTCCAAGACTTTGGAAGAAAACAACTGTGTCTGTGAATCATTTAAGGTTGGTCAGTGCATTGCCAAATACTGTAAACTGAGCTGGTACTTCCACACTCTGCTGTTAATAGCTACTGTTGAGAATAATTTTCTCAGACAGTGCTGAGATTTGGCATCTCTGATGGGCCTAGTTTTTGTTTTTGTTACTGCACATCAGCAGGATATAGAAGAGAGCCAACACATGTTCCTCCTGGCCTGGCCTTGTCTTGTTTGGATGACACACGCCAAAACCCTGGGGCCAAGAGCAAGCCAGTTCCTGGCAGACCGGACAGGTATCCAACGGATCAGGCCCAATCGCAGGGTAAACAACCTTTATCATGGGCCAAACTCCATGGCAAACTCAGGGGCTATGTAGATGAGCAGTTCTGGGCTGCCCCTACTACTTGCGGATTGGGGCCCTGACGCTCCCTTTTGTGGATCAGGGCCCTGATCCTGCAGCCCTGATCCCCCCTTTTGCCGCCCCTGAAAGAGTGGCAAAATGCTGCTCCTTTCAGGGGTGGCAAAAGACCACCCTAGGAGCCGGTGTACAGCTCTTTAGCACCTTTTCCGGCGCAGCGCGTCAAAACACTGCACTGGAAGGGTGTCCTGACACGCGTGCTGTGCGTAACAGCATCAGGATGGCATCGGCATGGGGTTGGGGAGGCCAGCGTGCAGCTGCCCCACCCCATCTCTGCTTCCAGGCCAGCCGTTTGGGCCAGTCTGCAGAGGCCCTCAAGTTGTTTAAATGCCCCCATGTGTTCCTCACCTTTCGGCACTATCACTCCCACTGGGAAGCCCTCAATCTCCCCATGTGACATTGAAATGGGATGGCTGGACATATGCATTAGGGTTTCTCAGTAGGTGTGATGGTGCAGAAAGATATGGAGCATGCACCAGTAGCTGAAGGGATCTCTTGTAGCACCTTTGAGACTAACTGTGCAGATATGTGGAAGAACTCTACGAAAGCCTATTCTACAACTTATGGCTTCTGCTAATATGCTTTGATTGAGAGTTCCTGCATGGCAGGGGTTGGACTGGATGACCTTTCTGGTCTCTTCCAATTCTATGATTCTAACTTCTTTTGTACAGTTAGGACCTCTGCAGACTGGCCCAGAGGGCCAGGCTGCAGGCAGAGATGGGATGGGGCAGCTGCACGCCAGTCGGTCCAACCCCACGCCAACGCCATCGTGACACCGTGCACCTCTACGCATGGTGTGTGACATCAGGATGTCCTTCTGGTGCAGGTTTTGATGCACTACACTGCGCTGTGCTGGAGAGGGTGCTAAAGAGCCATGCACCAGCTCTTAGGGCGGCCTTTTGCTGCCCCTGAAAGGAGTGGCATTTTGCCGCTCTTTCAGAGGCGGCAAAAGGGAGGATCGGAGCTGCAGCATGTGGTTGCCGCGGCCCAGATCCACAGCTAGCAGGAGCAGCCCAGAGCTGCCCGTCTGCATAGCCCCTTAGTTTCAAAGGTGTACAAGATCCCTTTGCATACTCATATTCCAGACTAGCACAGCTATGAACCTTATCACACAGGGGAAATCTCATGCAGAACCAGGATTTAAAAGGTGGGGAAAACCTGCAAAGGGATTTTTAAAAGGTGGGTAAAACATCACTTTTAAACTGTGCTTAACCCAAATGGAAAATAGTCAAAAGCTGCTTCTTTTTACTTTCAGGATTTTCTGAAAGTAAACAGAAATGGCTTTTGACTATTTTCCATTTCAGTTAAGCACATTTTAAAAGTGACATCATCTGAAAATCTACCTGCTTTTGCAGGTCTTTTCCTATTTAAAACCCCATTTCTGCACGGGATTTCCCCTGTGTGAGAAAATCCTATGTCACTGCTGAAACTGGTTTGTAAATAATGAACACCATAGCTGCTTGCATTTTGGGGCTGTGCCAGGTTGGTATTCCAACTACCAGAACAGAATGATCATGAATGCTTACACCTGAACATTTACTACTAGCCTCATCAGACAGTCCACAGTCTTTCTGAGACCACTTATGGAGGGGTGCAGAAAGATTTTTCAGGCTATCTGAAAAACCCTAATGTCTTATATAAGCCTGTCCATATTTTAAGGTGATTAAGCAATGGCAGAGTTTGGGAGAGAAAGATGAATTAACTCTTGGGGCTGCGATTGTCTATTCAGGAAAGACCTGCCGGAAGAGATCCATCTTAATAGTGCTTTTAAAGCTGTTTAAGGTGGTAAAAAGACTGATCTCGTCCGGCAGGCCATTCCATAATCTGGGAACGGTTGCTGAAAAAGCCCTCTGGGAGGTAGCGGACAGCCTAGATTTTATAAGTTGCAGCAGATTCCTCCCAGAGAATCTGAGTGTGCGGGTGGATTGTATGGAAGGAGGTGGTCCCGGAAATAGATTGGACCCAAGCCATTTAGGGCTTTAAAGGTAATAACCAACACTTTGTGCTGTCTTCAGAAACTAATGGGCTGCCAGTGAAGTGATTTTAAAATGGGCGTAATATGGTCTCTTTTTGTTGTTCCTGAGACCAACCTGGCTGCCATATTCTGTACTAATTGGAGTTTCTGGACCAAGCACGAGGGTAGCCCATATACAGCGCATTACAGAAATCAAGACGAGAAGTTACCAGTGTATGCACCACAGTTTCAAGGTCCCTAACTTCCAGGAAAGAGCACAGCTGGCGTATCAGCCGAAGCTGATAACAGGCACTCCTAACCGTTGCATTTACCTGATTTGTCATCTGGAGTGATGGATCCAGGAGCATCCCCAGACTGCAAACACAGTCCTTAGAGGAGAGTGTGACCCCATCCAGGACTGGAGGTTGTATCCCAATACCTGGTTTCGGGGCCACTACTGTAAGTACCTCCATTTTATCTGGATTCAGTCTTAATCTGTTTTTCCTCATCTAGTCCATTAGTGCCTTAAGACAGTCATTAAGAGGAGAGACACCATCTGAAGTCAAAGTTGTGGACCGAGACATGGAGAAGTATATCTGGGTGTCATCAGCATACTGATAACACTGCACCCCAGGTCTCCAAATATCTCTCCCAACAGCTTCATATATATATTAAATGGCATCGGGGACAGGATGGTGCCTTGAGAGATGCCACAGTTAAGCTCTTTTCTTGTAGAGCAACTGTGCCTGCGCATCACCCTCTGGGATCTGCCTGAGAGGAAGGAACGGAACCACTGCAGGTGATCCAAGAAGATGATATGATCTATTGTATCAAAAGCTGCTGAGAGTTCCAGAAGCACCAGCAGGGTCACACTACCCCTGTCGATACTTAAAAACAACATATTTGCTCATGTTTTATTTCCTTTGGACACAACACTAAAATATAGAGGAGTTGATAGATATTTCTTCCTTAAGCTGTTGACCTATCGGCCAAACTAAATGCAGTGTCAAATGTGTCTCTGCGGTAAATGTGTAGCATTGTTGTTTTAAAATGCCAATTGCATTATGAGTGTTTATGTAATATTAACCAGAACATCACAGCACTGAATTAAAATGTAACCCTTTCCTTTCTTCCTTCTCTCCTGATGAAAATCAGCCCTCTGAAGCTGGTTTGTGCACTGGGAGAAAGTTCCCCACTGGCATTACTGGAGTCTTTCCTTCCTCCACAAAGCAAATACCAGCTTCAGAAAAGATTCTAAAATTCTCTTCGAGACAGGATAAGGATACTGTTGACATTTTGCCTAGTCTGCTGCCAAACAGTCTTCCTTCCTGAGCTAATAATTATGTATTCCCTGAGGTTCTGGAAACATAGACTAATGTAAAATACTGACTGAAGAGGTCAAAATATATTAAACCTTTTCTTTAAAAAAAAAAAAAAGTACTATAGTTACGAGTTTATTTCCAGCCTACTGTATATTCTCAACTATATGTCAACCTCATGTATAAGTCAAAGGTAGGTTTGGGGGCCAAAATTATCAGGCTTATCGCATAGCTAAAATAAAGCATTTTAGCTGAACTGAATTTAATGTTAAATCAGGCTGCATTCGGACCCTATCACAAAGATTTTGCTGCCAAAATCACCACCCGAATGCAGCCCGGGTCCATCCCTGCTCCCAGGTGCCTCTTTTCAAAACCAGGAGTTTTCCAGCTTGAAAAATGGCCACTGGAGCCCTCCTGGGGGATGGACCCAGGCTGCATTCGGGTGGCAATTTCGGTGGCAAAATCTTTGTGACAGTCTGATGCAGCCCAATTAATAATTAAATTCAGTTCAAGTAAATGTTTTATTTAGCCATGCGATAAGCTCCTATGTATTTTGATATGACTTGTGGATAGGTTGAGGCTACAACCTAGTGGCATGTAACAAAGGATGTGAAAGATGGAGCAAAGAAAAACAGTGTCAAAGAACTCACAAAATTCCAGCATAATTGTTTGTGCTCAACCTAAAAGCTGGATGGATGAAAGTGTAAGGGTGGTGGTGGTGGTATTTCTTTTAGGTGCTCCAAGGAGAGTTACGCTCTCATCTTTCACCAGGGGACGGTTCCTTTTTGATGAAAGTTAAAGTACAGTATTTACACTGACCTATGGATAAGTCAACCCAGGTTTTCTGGGTTAATTTTTTGACTAAAATTGTTGGATACATGAGTATATACAATAAATCAAGATGCTGCTTTAAAGCCCTAAATAGCTCAGGATCTTAGGTACCATAAGGACCATCTTCTTCCATATGTGCCTCCATGCCTGTGCCATTAAAACTCTGAGGTCCTGTTCTAGATGCCTTAAGGGTTTGAAGCCAGGTGGGTGGCAACAGGGATCAAGGCCTTTTTTGATAGCATCATCCATCTTGTGGAATGCCTTCTCCAGCAGAGATTCACGAAGGTCATCAGAGGAAGAGTGTTATCCTCATCATGTGTACTCTTTCTCTGAGCCTTCAGGGATTTTATGAAATACTATTTTTGTTGGCCAGAACAACGCGGCCAGAAATAATATTCTGGATTTATGATGCAGGTATTTCTGAATGTGGTTTAATGCAATCTAGATGGGATTGCTTTTCATATATATTTAAATGTCAGGGATGGGTTAAACAAAATAAACATAAGAGCAACATTCAAACCATTAAACCACACTGTCTTTGTTAATGGTATTGTTGTGCTAATATGCTATAGGTGTTATCAGTTTGCACATCTGCAAAAAGAATAGAACTGGAGGAACTGCGCAAACTTGAAAGTGAAAATGCTGTGGCAGGGAGGCGGACATTTTAGACAGCAAGAAGTAGCAGCTTGCCCACCCACAATGCTTCTCCTCCCTGCCTCTGCACCAGGGCAAAGTCCACATGTTCAGGGGTTCTTCAGAGTTTCTGCCCTAATTTGGAGCAAACGGGCTCTTTTCACTCCAGAGAATTGCCCTTGAGCATGGATTGAACCCATGTTCCACCTGTTTTGACCCCATACATCATCAATACAGGTCAGTGCACCATTGGTGAGGGGAAATTTCTTTTCTTCCATGAGAACACCACCTAAATCAAGGCCAACAGTAGTTTTTAAAATATGCATTTAATAATATGCAGTTGCAAAAATGCCAGATTACATACAGTTAAAGAAAGTAAAGACTCAAATACAAAAAGAAAAGATATATACTTTTTAATAAAACAATCAGGATCTAAAACACACTTTAAATCCTAACAAGAATAAAATTACTCATGAACCTGGTCATTTCTAGGAACAGCATATCCACTGGCACAGCCAAAGCTATAAAATGGCTATTTTGCTGTTATGTTCCTTCAAGTCGTCTGACTTACTACATATTACTTATTCCATTAAAAAACATTCCAGGTTTAACCCTTATCGAACTTGCTCAAGAAATGAGTTTGTCCATATCTCTGAGGAGTGAAGCAGATAGCAATGAATGCGTGCCACAGGGCCACTGTGGCCACAAGTGGATGAGGTCCTCAGCAACCACACGACCACTCTGAAAGCAGGCCGCTGCTGCCAGACCCAAGCCATGCCCCCAGGAGTTGGATTATCCCTGCTCTTTTTTCTCCAGTCTAAAGGATCTGGCATAGCTTCTGGCCTCATTGGAGACATGTGTCATATAAACGGCATAACTCAAACGCAGCCAGAAGCCATGTATTTTGAGCCTGAGTCTCCCCTACAGTCTACTGCCATTTCATCCAAGGTTCTTCCAACTAATCACTCAGATGCTGTTGTGTATGAATATGTGCTGTCTGAAAGTAGGTGGATTACTGCATCATGTACTGCCCACCCTCTTTACTCAGACACAAATGAGGTGAACACACACTGGACAGCAAACTTAATAGTGGATAAAATCTTCCACACAACCATTTCCACAAAAATAAAGTCTGTTGCTTACAGGAATGTGGCAGTATTTACCATCCACAACAGTAAGTGGCATCTGTTCAAATCTTAATTCCATAAAAGCCTTCCTTAGTAGTCGAATTGTGACAGCTAACAGAAACATAGACTCACACTATCATAGAGTTGGAAGGGGTCTCATTGACCATCCAGTACAACCCACTGGTCAATGCAGGAAATCTAGCTAAAGCCTGTTTTTGAAGATGTCCAGATAAGGTGTTGTCCAGAGAAGGTGATAACACCATCTCTCCCAGTAAGAACTGCACTTACTGTCCAGAAATTCCTTGTAATATTCAATCAAAATCTACCCTCCTGTAACTTAAAACCATTAGACCTGGTTCCACCCTCTGGGTCAGCAGAGAAAAGGCTTGCACCTTCCTCTCTATGACAGCCCTTGAGGTATTTAGAGTGCAGTCTTTAATGGAAGCAAACCAACAAGAAGTGAAGTTGTTATTTATAATTCATCAAGAGATGAATGAATGTCTCAATTTGTTGATTAAAGCTAAGCTGAAAACCTAACAATTCCACCTGCTCTGTAGTTATAATTTCATTCCATGCTGCCAGATCTTTGTCTATCCCTCTCCTCTTTTCAGTTCCTCATACAGGCATTTAGGGTGGACTCTTAAATCTATCATTTCATTCAGTCTGCACCAGTGCTGAAGCATTCTTTTGTTGACCCTAGTTTCAGCAGAAGCAGACCAGTCTCTGCTCTCACCAAGGCTGCTGGTGTACCTGGGGAGGGAGCTTAGGAAGAGAGCTAGTATTTCCCTTAAGAACACACTCTAGAGTACTTTTAGTGCAGAAACATTACTATTACCCCAGATCTCAGTTCCATAACACATCTGAGCAACATCCTTCCTCACAAATATTTTTGAAGTGAGTTCGACCAATTGACCATCCTCAGAAAATAACCTTTGGATTTGTTGTACTCAAAGATACCCCACTTTGAGTGCATCAAGGTGTTTTTTCCAGTTAAACATCTCATTGAAATAGATAGATATTTCCATGAGCTACACTCCTCAATGAGGCCAATAGTCCCTGCAGACTTTTACTTTTGCCCCACAGTTTAGCTGGCCATAACATGGAGGATAAACCAACTGCCATGAATACATCTTTTTTTTAAGCCAAGTATTCAGTGAAAGCCCCGAACACAGGCTAGTGCTGGAATAAAATCCCAAGCTATTACACAGGCCAGATTCTGTATCCTGGGCTTCATATATACAGACAGACAGTGTTAATAAGGAATTACAAAATGAAGCTACACTATTTTTGGCAGGTGTCGAAAGCAGATGGTAGCTGTTTTCAGATCCAGACACTAATCCACCCAAATGTGTTCTGCATATATTTATTTCAATGTGTGCACACATTAGGATTTGTGTTTTTCCACTATATAGTGCCAAGATCATGGGAAAGGGCCATACTATAATGGGAAAGCCCATAGCCAAAGATCTCAGGGCCAAGCCTGGACATACCAGGTAAGGCTGGGAAGGACTCCTGTCATTCTGAGAAAATCAAGTAATACAGAACAGTGCTAAAACTAAAGTAATTGGCATAATTTGGTAGAAGAGGCAAAACATGCTTTGCACCTTTGCCACCTCTTTCCAAAATAAAGCTGTAACAACTGTCTGATATTCTTATCTATTAGTAGCTTTTACAGCAGTGGTAGGGAATATTGGGAGTATTTTATCATTAGGCATGCCAGAAGGATTGATGAAAGACGCAGACCAAAAGATTTGACCTGATAGGAGGCTAGATTTCCCACCCCTATTTCAGAGACTATACTCTGTGAAGAATATTTATAATCAATTTAGCTTTCTCCATCTGCTTCATAGCATCTTCAGTATCCATACTGTGGCATTATCCACAATCACTGCCCTTTCCTTACTAAGGTTCCAAAAATGTCACCCAAAGCCATTACCTCCTCAATTGTTGCTTAAGCATAAGACAGTGATTCACTTTCTACTTTCTGATTTTCTTGTGACCTATCCAAAAACTTCAAAGCAAAAAAAAATTGCATTTTAAAGCTGTGGTACAATTAATTATCTCTGCATGAAAAACTGCACACTGCACAGGTCACAGCATGGATATCCTGTGAGAAACTATGTCAACCGGAAGACAATAGAAAAGGAAAAGGCCACTGGTAATCATGTTTATTTATGTATTTATTTAAAGAAAGAATAGGTAACTAAGGGGGGTTGCAGACTGCCAGAAATAGTGCAAATTGAGTCCACTTTTAGGTTTAGGGTTAGTGCTAGGGAATCATGGGAACTTTTTTTCTGAGACATTGATCCTTCTTTGTCAGAGAGCTCTGGTGCCACAATAAAGTACAGTACAGTTCCCATGATTCCCTAACCCTAACCCTAACCCTAACTCTAAAAGTGGACTCAATTTGCACTATTTCTGGCAGTCTGCAACCCCCCTAAATTCTGCCTTTAGAGTTAAAGTAATAGAAGGTTTGTGGTTGTACAAACAGGCTCTAACGTCTTGAGAAGTCATGTCCTACACCAGGAGTAGGCGACCCAAGGCCCGGGGGCCGGATGCGGCCCCCCAAGGCCTTTGGACTGGCCCCAGGCCGGTCCTGCCGCCGTCCCGCCACCGCCACCCCCCACCATGATGATATTGATTATTGTTGTTATTACTTGTTCTTGGGGTTTTCTTGGCAAAATCTCCACAAGGGTTTTGCCATGGCTTTTCTGGGGCTGAGAGAGTGTGCATGCATTTTTTTAAATTTTTTAATTTTTTAAAATTAATTAATTAATTAATTTTTGATGCCTTGCCCCCCCCCCCCCCACTGTCTGAGGGACAGCAACCTCGCCCCCGGCTCAAAAAGGTTGCCTACCCCTTTCCTACACAAAGGTGGGCGGTGATGGCTTTCCAGATGCTTTGGGTTACAATTTCCATAATCTCATACCATAGCTATGCTGGCTAGGACTGACAGGATTTGTAGGCTGAAAACATAACACACACACTCAAATACTCAAAATGGTCCCTCTTTGAGCCACAATGACACTCAAAGGAAATGGATTTTTGAGACGCCTTTTTAACTGCAGGCCTCTTTTTGGAACAGAAATTGTTTTAGTCAAACTCCCCCAATGTTGTCAGAGAAGCATTCATCATCCTCAGTCATCATTCCTGGTTCCTCACTATTGAGTCCAAAGCTATTGATTTCATTCTCAAAAATATAATTCAACCCAGATTTACACATATTTAAGAAATATTTTCAATGGGCTGAAGCACTCTTAACCTTGTGTTGGATTGTGGACAAAGTCAAACAATATCCTTCTCAGTTTCAGAACATTCTGTGAACTGTTCGACTCAGATACATGACACTGAGATGTAGTATTCTTTGTACTGAGATCTCTGCAAGCACTGTGAACTGTTAGGTGCATTTAACTTAAGGCCTAAGCAGACTGCCAGAAATAGTGCACATTAAATTGAGGCACTGCCCTGGCTCAGTGCTAGGGAATCATGGGAATTGTATTATTTTCTGGGACATTGAGCCTTCTCTGTCAGAGAGCTCTGGTGCCACAATAAATTAAAGTTCCCATTACTCCCTAGCACTGAGCCAGGGCAGTGCCTCAATTTAATGTGCACTATTTCTGGCAGTCTGCTTAGGCCCTTACTCTCTTCTTGGGAGTATGTTGGAAAAATATAATTTTAGATGGAAAAAAACGCTTTGCTCAGTGTGGTCAATTCTGTAGCCCACTTCTATCAGTCACACAGCTTTCAAACAGGCATCTTTGTATCAATACGTATACAAAGGGAATGGACTTGTTGTAAAGCAATCATCACTGAAAAATATCATGACCTTTGGGAAAGATAAGCAAAACCACAGGTTGTAGGCCTTCTTGCTATTTTTAAGTACTCCAAAGGCTCAGCAGATTGTTATAGCTCATTTTCTTGCTGCATGGGTGACTAGGTGAAGTGTAAGCATAATGAGTCCTATGGGACAGGCACTGGATACAAATCTGCAAGTTTTCAGGTCTCACAATGATCTTAATAATGGAGGATCTAAACCATTATATAAGATCATCATTCAGGACATACCTTTTTTTTTACAAAAGTTAATTGTATTTCTCTCCTCCATGCCCCTTTGTTTTGAACTTTTATTCTTAAAACACATTCACACAAATATCTGTGTTATCATGGGTCCCTACTAATAAATAAGGTATATTTTTGTCTAAAGAGATTATTGCATAATGATATATACCAGCTTATCTGAGCTGGCTTAAAATTAGAAGTGGGCGGCATCCTGATATTCGGAGATGCATTTAGCCACTGAAATTACAGCCTGGGTGCAGCTCGGCTCCATCACCACTTGAAGGGGCGCTCCTTGCACCTCTTTTCGAGTCCGGGAGTTTTCTAGCTTGAAAAAATGGCAACCGGAGCGCCCCCTGAGTGGCAATGCATCCAGGCTGCACCCGGGTGGTGATTTCGGAGGCTAAATGCATCTGATAACATCAGGATGTCGCCCACTTCTAATTTTAAGCCAGCACAGGTAAGCCGATTTATATCATTATGTGACAATCTTCTAATACTGCAACTAATCCCCCATTCATTTCTACTTATAAAGGTGGGTAGAACTTGATTTTGTTTCTCTCTCTGTGTGTGTGAACAAACATACAGAAGAAATTAATCAAGTTGAATCAAGTATCCTTCAACCCAGGGAAAAAGAACAGTTTCTACAGTTATTCAAAGCTGAATGGTGACAAATGATGGTTGTCATAGTTCCTAGGGGATTTCTAGTACATGCCAACATTCTTGTTAAAATAGAGCCCTCAACAACAAAAGGTAAAAGATAAGCATTTCCCAAGGTTATCTTGACCCAGAAGCTGCAGCCTGTTTATCTAGAATTTTATCTGCTGAGAGGAAGACAGAAAAGTAGCTACAGTAAAGCCTGAATTGAAGACAGCATTGCAAAGATTTGGAGTAAAGTTCTACCAGACAGTTGCATAATGCTGAGTTGGAACAACTTGAAAACAAGGACAGCCATATATATTGTCTCCTTCTCCCTCCCTCTCTCTCTTCACTCGACATGGGTCTTCTCTTATTCCACTCAACAAGATTTCAATTTAAAATGGGACCCAGCACTCCAACTTGCTTTCTTAACAAAAATCATTCCTTTAGAGCCGTGTTGGCAAACCTATGGCATACATGCCATCTCTGGCACATGAAGCCATTTTGGAGGGCAAGAGGACAGAGACGAGGAGGAACACACATGTGCCTGCTCTTCCTCTTCCCCTACCCTTCCGTTGCTTCAACTGCCTCTCCAGAGATAGTTAAAGGCACGGGAGGGCAGGAAGAGGAGGAACAGGCACATGCCCATTCTTCCTCTCCCCCCTGCAAAGAGTGTCCAGAGACAGCTGAAAGCCTGGGAGGGCAGGGGGAAGAAGAGGAACAGGCATGTGCCTGTTCCTCTTCCCAGTCATCCTGGGCCTTCAGCTGCCTGCAAAGAGGCAGCTGAGGGCCCAGGCAGGAGGGAAGAGGAGGTCCCACCCCCCAGAAGGTGGAAGACCCACCCTGGAAGTCCCCCCCCTCCAGCACCCCATAACACCTGGTGCCGGAACACCTTTAAGTTTGGGCACTAGGTCTCTAAAAAGTTTGTCATCACTGCTTTAGAGTGATCAACACTGACCCATAAACACCATTGCAACATCATACTAGGACAACTCAGAATGCAATATTACAGTTTCTATTTCCTGCTTTCTTGGTTGTTAATAATAATCAAACTGGCATCCTTTGTGGGACTAATGTTATCTTCCAGTAGGCCACAATTAAGATGCACATGAACACAACATTTTTCACTTTGGCTTCAAAAGTAGTGAGCAGCCTCAGGATGAAGAGAAGTGGCATGGGGGAGTGTATCCCTTTTTTCTCTACCTTTTCCCCAATAACTATCATCTTTCCAATGTTCTCGGCTATGTATCTTCTCAGAATGGAAATAGCAGCTTGAAATGGCTCTTCTTGTTTTTTTGTCAGAAGTAGGGCAAGAAAGCCAATATGTTTCTGAGGCCACCCATGCTTGCTTCCTGAGGCTTCTGTTCATCCATGAATAAAAACCATATGCATTAATTTTAATCACAGGATTAGCACTGAACCTTGTTTGCCCTGGTGGCTAAAGTTTTGACTTGTCTACAAAAATATGTAGCCAGTGGAGATAAATATCCTTGTCTATTTCTAGGAGCCTACTGCACAGGAGTGGGCAAAATGGACGCCTGGGCTGGATGTGAGCCTTGAACTTTTTAACTTGGTTGCCTCTACTCCATGGTTGCCTCTACTCCATGGTTGCCTCTACTCCAAATGCCTCTACTCCAAATGACTGTCATACTCCAAATGACTTGGTTGCCTCTACTCCAAATGACTGTCATACTCTTAAACCTCCAGATGCTTCCTATTGCAATTTGCTGCCCCATTTAAGATGTAACAGCAATCACAGCAACAGTGACACGAGCAGAGAAAATGGTGAGTCCACCAGAAAAGGATTATTGGGGGGCAATGCACCTCATATACATTGCAAAGTTGTCTACCCAGCTCACACTACAAAATTGAGATGCCAGAATCAATATTAAAAGAGCAGTATTTTTTCTGAATAGACACTGTACTTTGTGATTGACGGTCTTCTTTGGAAATTTCATTCAACCTCTAGAAAAGGGAATAAAGCCACCCCAGTTAGTTTCTCTGGCTTAGAGTCAAACGTTGCTTCCAAAGGGGAGGAAAAAAAGCAAGGGAATAATGTTTGTTGATCAATCAAAACACAACATCAATGTTAAGGAAGAGTTAAAGAAAAGCTATGTTGTTTAGATTCAGAGCTTAACTGGCCCCTGGACAGTTAAGCTCTGAAGATAAGCAACATAGTGATGGCAGTGGTAACTATTACTTGTTTCCCTCCCTAAGATTTGTAAATCCAGAATTTCACCATTCATATCTGCATGTCTGCAATAGAAGCTGCCAAAACAGCTCATAATTTGTATTTTTATAGAAAATTTTTTATAAAGGTTTTTAAAAATTGCATTTCATACACACACATATGGAATATATTATATACTGAATATTTTTAATATTTTTATGTAAAATCACCTATATTTTTATGCAACATATTTCTACACTGGATATGCAAGTTGCTGGTCATTATGTTTCATTCCAAGTTCTATAGTTAACAGTGGAGTTAGAGAAAGAAAAGAACACCACATGCTTCTCTAAATAAAAATGCCTGATCCTTATTCATGGCACCCATCTATGCAGAACAGAGAATTATCCAAAAGCTTTGATGGGGAGACACGTTGGCAAAATTCAGCAATCTGTGAGAAAATAATTTCTCAGGGTGAGACAGAAATGCAAAACGGCCCAATGAGCACGCTCAGCAGGTACGGAATGCTGACTGAGTAAGGAGAGGGAAACAGAAATTCAGGAATGGAATGAACTCTAATCTTGAACAGAAATAGTCTATGGACTTTATCACATGGGGCCCATAAAGAGTTATTATTGCGTTATTGCATGACAACATTTCACAATCATGCAATAATGTGATAACGGCATTGACACGGTTTTGCTTTTCATATACACAGCATCTGCATCTCAGCATTGTTTTGGAAATGTGGTTTTCGCACGTGTGCGTAAGAATGATAGTTGCATCCCAGGAAGTTACTCATATGTATATGTACACTGTGAGTGACACACGCATACAAATACACACACACACACACACATATAGACATACACACATATAATACATATATATATATATATATATATATATATATATATATATACGGTATATATATGAATACATACATACATATGTACATATATATACACACATACACATATATATAGTATGGATATATATATGTGTGTGCATGTGTACAGTAATATATGTGTGTATACATCAATATGTGTGTGTGTGTGTATTGCGTGTATATATCTATATACCTATCTATCTATATATACATATAATATACATACAGAGAGACTTATATATACATATATGTATATACACACATATGTATTGATGTATACACACATGTATATTACCATACATACATACATACATACATATATATCCATACTATTTTATATATATTTTAGAGGTCACACGGAGAGACAGGAGACATACACTATATATATTGTGCACACATATATATATGGTTCTGTGGGGCGAGTTTACTTCCTGTGCTGCTTTGGTGATAGACATGACCGGCTGGTGAGAGGGTCACTGCCCTTTCGTTTTTCATACTGTGGATTATTTCTTTTTGGTAATGTTTTGTGCTGTTATGCATGTGGTAGGATAGAACTTCTGGAAAAGTAGGGAAAAGTGTAGTTTATTTGCAGCACAGGAAATAAACTTGCTCCACAGAACCATGGGAAACCCAGCAACAAAATAAAAATTGAACATTATACAGTGAATACATCAAAATGAGTTTTTACACCTTCACAATTGAATGATTAAAGTGATACTGTGAATGAATTAACGCCTATGAATGAAATGTTTCTGGATCATTCCTCTTTCTTGCCACTTTAATAATGGATTTTGCATGATGTCATGTGAAATCACATCACACAATTATAGTGGGATTTTCACGGGAGCATTCCCTTTTAAACCCCCGATTTCTCCCATGCGATAAAGTCCTATGCTGCAACATTTTACTGCTGTTCTTACTTCGGCTGCCCTAAGGACAGTTTTCCCATCCTCAATTAGAACTTTACTGAAAGCATTTTTAAAATAATTGACAAAGGAAACACCTCAAGATAACTAATCTACCTCTGGCCATCCAAATATTGATTTTGGTAAAGAAATGCCCTGGCTAAAAAAACAAAAACCTGAATATAATAAGAATAAATACTCAGTGCTTCTCTTTCTCAGTCACAATGTATAGTTCACAGGAATTCTAAAAACATGTGTACTCAGATCTGGCAGACTCTTTGCTTGCAAAGGCATGTCTGAGCCTGCATTCCCTTTTCTTATTCTCCCTCTCTCAAATACGAATACACCCCTCCCTTATAGGATGTTAGAAAAAGAAACAACCATTTGATACGGTTTATTAGTTTAGTACCTAGCATATAAAGATATTTACTGTACAGGCTTTCAAAAGGAGGGTGTAAACTCAAAGGAATTTGTCATGACATTCCCTAATTAGCCAAGCTTGATTAAAGAGGAAACTCTTAAGCTAGGGTCATGTCTACATTTATAGCAGCCAGCTCCTTTAGGAAATGGTTTCTAATTCCCAAAAGGCCAATTGGGTTTTTACCTGTGTATTATCCCTCTTTAGCTTGCCTCTGATGCCATTTCATGCTTGTTAATGTCCCAACATCAACAATTATTCTTAATCCTGGAAAATGTTCTTCCTGAAGACCTCTTATTATTCAGTTGAAATTAAGACAAAAGTGGATACATCATGAGTAACAAACCCAAACTGCTATATATACCAGAAATATTCTCCCCAATGGGTTCCAATGGCACACAAGTTAGAATGTGATGGATTCAAACTGTGCTGGGTTCAAATGACACAAGTGTTAGCCCAAAGGAAGTCAGATCACAGGGAAGAAGACAACCAGCCCATTGTGTTCAGTTCTCTTCTAAACTGGATCATACCAAATTGTCGCATCTACTTTCTCCATTGTTCCTCTACATCCTGGAGAGAAGTGACTAGTGAGATACCTCAGGTTTCTGTTCTGGGCCTGGTGTTGTTCAACATCTTTATAAATAATTTGTATAATGGAATAGAAGGTATGCTTTTCAAATTTGCAGGCAACACCAAATTAGGAGAGGTAGATAATACTCCAGAGGGAAAAAAATCAGAAATCAAAATGACCTTGACAGATTGGACAGCTGGGTCAAAACTAACAAAAGGAATTTCAAAATGGACAAATGTACACTACTACATGTAGAAAAGACAAACAAAATCCATAAATATAGGAGAGGTGACCTGAAAGCAGTATATGGGAAATGATCTACAAGTCTTAATAGACCACAAGCTAAACACAAATCAACAGTGTGACATGGCAGCCAAAAAGACCAATGAAATTCTAGGCTATATCAACAGGAATATAGTGATCAAATCAAGGGAAGTAGAAGCACCAGGTTTACTGTGCTTTGAGCAGACTTAATCTGGAATACTGGGTCCCATTCTGGTTCAAGAAGGATATTGACATACTGGAACATGACCAGAGGAGGGCAATCAAAATGATAAAAGGAATTGGATTACAAAAATATATCTTAAACAAAATGCTCGCCTTTTGATTAATGGGAATTTCTCTCCAACCTTTACCATTGGAAAGGGGGTGAGACAAGGGTGCCCCCTTGCTCCACTCCTCTTCATTCTAACTTTGGAAATCTTGTTAAATAAGATAAGGAAGGAGAAGTCTATAAAGGGAGTTGAGTTCAAACAACAAATTTATAAATTAAGAGCATATGCGGACAATATTGTTTTAACGTTATCCAATCCGGTAGACAGCATTCATTCGGTTATGACCATCCTCAAGCAGTACAGAGAGGTATCCGGCTACCGAATTAATAAAGCAAAAACCGCCATGCTCCTGCTCAACATTCCCAAAAAAGAGTCAGATGTCATTACAGAAACTTCGGGCTTCAAAATTAAGCAGAAAGTAAAATATTTAGGGATTTGGTTGACCGTGAAAAACTCAGACCTTTTTTAAATACCGGTAACTATGATAAGATATGGAAGGAAATTAAACTTGATTTTGTACGATGGAGTAAATTGAACCTATCTTGGTAAGGCAGAATTGCTGTTATTAAAATGAACATCCTCCCGAAAATGATGTTTTACTTTCAAAATATTCCTATCATTTATAATGAAAAATCCTTTAAGTGCTGGAATAAGGATATTATGAGTTTTATCTGGCAGAAGAAAAAGCCGAGGGTTAAACTCAAAATTCTATTTGATTCTATTGAGAAGGGAGGTCTAGCCGTCCCCAATCTTCTATGGTATTTTGAAGCATGTTCCTTAGACTGGCTCTCAGATTGGCTTAAACTTAATAACAGCAGTTTACTCGAATTGGAAGGGAGGACTTGGTATACGGCTTTCATGCCTACCTATTCTATGATAAATTTAAATCGGATAGTAACTTCAAAAATCATTTTATTCGAAAAGCCCTATTAAGAGTTTGGATGAAATATAAGAAAAAGTGGTGTATAAAAATTCCATTGTGGCCCTCACCGGCTGAGGCCATTCTACTTAAAGGGCTATATAATGAAGGGTCCTGGTTAAGATATAAAGATTTGGTTAAAAACGAAAGGAATAGAATGACTATCAAACCGGAGGAAGACCTGATACAAATGGGGTTTCAAATCAATTGGTTTATGTATCTCCAGTTAACAGAGAGATTTAGATCTGATCTACAAGCAGACCAAATTGGGCCAGCTGACAAAGGCTTTGAAAAAGTCCTTGAGAGCGAACCTAAAAAGATAATATTTAAATTCTATAACCTATTAAGAAACTACGAACTTGAAGATAACTTGGTTAAAGATTACATGATTAATTGGGCTTCTGATTTAAACCAAGTGATAGTAATTGATGATTGGGAAAAGATATGGGGAAAAACGATAAAATATACTGTGAATGTAGATTTAAAAGAAAATTTATATAAATCCTTATTTCGATGGTATTTGACCCCACTAAGACTCTCCAAAATGTACAATAGTTTTAACCCAACCTGCTGGAAATGTAAAGCCAAAGTTGGTTCCTACTTACATATGTTGTGGAACTGTAAAAAAATATTGGAAAAAGATAAATACTGAAATTAGAGCGATTACCGGCATTCAATTTTGCCTGGATCCCAAAATGTATCTTTTGAATATAATTAACCCTGAAGTTGAAAAGAAGTATGGAAAGTTACTTTTTTTTATTGATTACAACAGCAAGAATATTATTTGCCAAATATTGGAGGATGCAGGATATCCTAACAATTTATGAATGGAAGATGAAAACTCTTGATGTTTATGAAATGGAGAAATTGACTTATTCTTTAAGAAATAACATGGCAAATGAAATCCACGAAACATGGGAACCCTGGAGACAATATATGAAAGTTAAGATGTGAACCCATAACAGATACCTGGTTCTGATGTTAAGTCATCTAAGTTGGAATGACATAAAGGGTCTCCCTTTTCTTTTCTATTTATGACAGGAGTAGGCAACCTAAGGCCCGGGGGCCGGATGTGGCCCCCCGAGGCCCTTGGACCGGCCCCAGGCTGGTCCTGCCGCCGCCGCCGCCGCCGCAACCCGGCCCCTGGCTCAAAAAGGTTGCCTACCCCTGATTTATGATATCTGGTTGCTTCTTTTTCTTTTCCTTTTTCTTCCTCTTTCAGTTGGACTGACTGAATAATAGTTACTCCTTTAAATAATAACTGATAAACCTTTAAATTTTTTAAGATGTACTCTAGATAACCTCATAAGCTTCTATTTAAGATAATGCCTTAAATTTTGTGTATCTTAGACTTGCTATATAAGCGGATTCACTGATTTGTAGCTATAGTGGATTTCTGGACGAATAGCCTCTTTTTATAGTTATGGAAGAACTTTTATTTCCTCTCTACTTTCCTTTTATTCTTTATTATTCATTTCTATTTTTTTCTCTTTTTTCCCTCCTCTTCTTTTCCTTTCCTCTCTTCTTTTCCTCCTCATCCTATTATCTTTTCCGACCTTACTCCTTTAACTCTCTATTCTCTTGCCGATTTCTCACATGTTGATATCTATTTGTATTCGCACCTGTACCTGTACTTGTGTAACATGTGTCATTTTGGTGTTGTTGTGTTTTTTTTAATAAATAAATTTTTTAAAAAAATGATAAAAGGTCTGAAAACCAAGCTTTTAAGGAAGTAGTTATGTTTAGCTTGGAGAAGAGAAGACAGAAAGTTATATGTTAGTCATCTTAACAATAGCAGAGAGGATGAAGTGAGCTTGTTTTCCAGACCCTAGAATACAAACCAATGGATTAAAAAAACCCCACAAAAGCCAGACTGTAATGACTGTAATGAATTATAATTCCCTTCATACCTCACCATTGGTAAGGCTGGCTGGGACTGATGGATGATGGAGTCTCACAACATCTTGAGGGCCACAGGTTTCCCATCCCTGAAATTGAATCCTATCTATTCTGAAGCTATGTTCGGGCCATAAAATAACTTCAGAACTCATTCATGGACAACTGAATAACAAACCTCCTGAAAACTCAGTTTATGACAAGCAGATGATAAGATGAACTTCAAAATCTTAGCACAGGGGTTGGCAACCTTAATTTACCTGGGGCTGGTCGCTGGTCCCTGGGTCTTCCGGCGGGCCAGGGGGGGATGGTGGTGTGCCACGCGTGCCACCGCCGCCACCATGCATGCCGCCGCACGTATTGCGGCCACCATTTTGGCAAACAAAATGGTGGCTGCGACGCATGCAGAGGCGCAGCAGCGGGAGCGCGCGGAGGCGGTGGCGGCGGCAGGGGATGGCGGGGGCTGGTCGGCAGGCCTGGTACGGCCCGCAGGCCATAGGTTGCTGACCCCTGCCTTAGCAAAAGACAGCATGTCTTAACCCTGGTCTTTATTTCCAGACTCTGAAGTTAGAGCTCTGTAATCTACCTTTTCAAAGTAGCTTTTTAAGCAATTTCATGTATAACTCATTGAAAAGCCCCAAATATAACTAAATGCTGTTGCCCAATTGGCTTCCAAATTCCTTTTTCCACTTGTTGTTGTTGTTGTTAACTGCCCGTTCCTTTTTCCACTTGTTGTTGTTGTTAACTGCCCTCAAGCTGATCTCAACCCATGGAAACCCTATGGATGAGATGTCTCCAAGATCCTCTGTCTTCCACTGCTCTGCTTAAATCCTGCAACCCCATAACCATGATTTCCTTAATAGAGTCCATTCATCTGGCATGTGGCCTTCCTCTCTTCCTACTTCACCTTACCCGGCATTATTATCTTTTCCATTGAGTCTTTCCTCCTCATGTATCCAAAGTATGACAGCCTCAGTTTGGTCATCTAGACTTGATCTGCTCTAAGACCTATTAGTTTGTCTTTTTGGCTCTCCATGGGATCCTCAGCACTCTTCTCCAGCATCACATCTCAAATGAAT
>JAIPUX010001880.1:28855102-28872333 GCA_020142125.1 Phrynosoma platyrhinos
CTGCTTCCCCCCTTAGTATGATTAAAGCATTCATTCCAGCTACCTACAGGGCAAATTCCAACAGGCTTTTTACAGTCATATCCAAGACACTGGAATGGTTCTGCTATATGCAAAGTATTGGGCATCCTTTCAGAATCCTGGTCAACCCTGAGGGAACAGAATTCAATTACAGTGTTCTTAGGATTCAAATAAGTATGTAAACTCTTACATACTGATCCAACTAGCCAGGAGTGGCTATATTCCAGAAAATTGTGAAAATTAGACCCTAGTGGTAGAAAAGCCAAATTGTAGGCTGCCTTACAACTGATACATGTCCCTAGCCAGACAGCCAAATAGCCTATTCACTGTTTTAAGCAAATATATGGCCACATTAGACTACTATCTTTTCTTGTACTTTTCTCCCTGCTTCCTCTCCCTTTCACAAGTCTTTGTGAAGCTCTTCTTCAATTAGTGAAGAGTACATATTATACAAATATACTCTGAGCCATTCTTTTTTCCTTAGGGTCCCCTTGGGAAGCATTATGTCCCTCTGAAAAGGAAGATCACATCATCATTTTCCAGGACCCAATGTCTAGAGATAATCTTTCACAATGGCCAGGATTTCATTAATGATTTTCTTGAGGGCCAAATAACAGTCTTGTGAGTAGGCATCTGGACCCACTCAAATGATCAGATTGGAGCCCTACAAAAGCCAGATTTGGCCTGAGGCCAGAGGTTCTCCAGCCCTGCTGCACATTCAACCTGCATCATGTTTACTCAGAAGTAAGTAATTCCAAATGCAGTGGAACATTCACCATATGTTCTGTGATTAACCATTTTAAGATTACAGCTTTAGCTTTGATTGCCTATATCCTCAGCCAGGTAACCAACTTTTGTAGGGGATGCAAACATTAATCAAATATTTCCAATATTTTCCACTGAGCTAGAGGATGATTAAGTAAAGAAGGGTTCCCCAAGTCATACAAGTAGCTCAAACAGTGATATCACATCCAGATGGGAACAGTTACCTGTGACAATTGCTCAGAGCTTAGGAAAGTTACTTTTTGGATTATAACCCCCATAATCCTGCAGTCAGCATGGACAGTGACTATGCTGGTGATTTTGCCAAAAACTCTCAATGTATATTAGACCTACAAACATACACTTTAAAAGCTATAATCCTGCAATCATCAATAGCACTGTCAAAGGATACTTTGGGATAAAAAATGTAAAAAGCATAGGACCAGCAAACATCCAGATGTTGTTTGCAATCTGATATGCATTTATCTTGGAGCATCACTGGACTGAATGGGGCTTCCTTCTGACTAAACATGTATAGTATTGCACTGTTTGAGAGGAAGATGGAGGAGAAGCAGTGAAGATTCATGACACTGAAGATTATTGGCATCTTCCATGATCTAGCCCAAACTCACCAGTTCTGTCAGGGGGGCTGAATGGGTCTTAGAGCAAAGAGATGATGACTAAATTGAGGTTGTTGTACTTTGGACATATCATGAGATGATGTAGTTCACTGGAAAAGACAATAGTGCTTGGTAAAGTGGATGGCAGTGGGAAAAGAGGGAGACTGGATTACAGGTGGACAAATTCAATCAACGAAGCCATAGGCGTGAGTTTGGAAGACCTAAATTGGGCAGTCGTAAGTCAAAGTCAACTTTATGACAAATAACAACAACAACAAAAAAAAAACCCACACAACTTGATAAATGAGAATATGGATTCCACCAATAAAGTGATGAACATTCTGGAGACTCTGCTGGGTAGCTACTACAAAAGTGCAGACCAGTTCATAAAGATGCCTGGAAGAGTGAATCTTATGACTTCCTAAAGGACCTTCCCACCAACTCCATCCAAAAGGCTTCTATTTCATCCATGAGCTGAACAGCAAACTCCCCACATTTAAAGGTAGAAGGGGCTCCCCAAGGACCTAGCAGAGAGGCATGGCACTTCACCAAATATATCTCATATTTGCTGTATCTCTCCAAAGCTCTAGGAGGAAGCCAGACAAGTAAAACAAATAAAAGCGAGTTCTCTGCAGCACAGAGCTCCTTTTTTGCACATCAAAAATCTTGCCAGCTTCATTTTCCATTTTTAATAGCCTTTTCCCAAGATTGTGTTTAATAAACTAAATTTAAAATTAGCTCACATTTAAAACTGCAAAACTGGATTATTAACCCATGGGGAGGAAAAAGGAAGGAGAGGTCCAAAATAATTACTCCAGAAGGGGAATTAATCTAAGGCGGAGGGTGGGAAATTGCTCCAATCCCTTAGCAATGTCCCTTTTGTTTCAATACCTATTTCTGTAAAGGGGATGAAATTCCAATTCACTTTTCAAAGCCAAAACAAAATATTTAATAACTTACCAGGCAGCACAGAAATTTGGTATATGTTACATGCCGTATCATGGTATTTAGTAATTCCAAAAATCCACTTCTCACAAATGCCATTTCATCTTATTATTTCTTTTTTAATCAATGTACAAAATGAAAACATTTGCTTTTTTTTAAAAAAAAAATCAACTGTGTTACTCTAAAACAGCAATAACCTCCCACCAAACAATGCCTTGCACACATCCAAGTGGTTAAGTGCTCCATCTTTTTTTTAAAAGGAAAAATAAAGGCACCCTACTTGGAAGCTAAACAGGGTTAGTCCTGATTAGTACTTGGATGGGAGACTGCCAAGGAATATGTAGTATGCTATATTTCAGAGGAGGAAATTGGCAAAACCACCTTTGGTGATTCCTTGCGTACAAAAACCCTGTGAAATTCATAGGGTCACTATAAATTGACAAGCAAGCCGGAGGTACATACACACACACAGTTTCTAAGGCTGTCATTAGGAATGGAAGAGCAGCAGGTAAGAGACTGCTTAATAATTGACTTCTGCTCTATGTTAGATCTAAACATCCCCCTGTCAGCTGCTTTCCTCCCATGTACAGGAAGATGTTTCTGCCATGAATGGAAAAACTGCTTGAGTGCAGCAATTTGGTGTAAGCAAAACTGCAGAAGGGGAAAGGGTTAAGCAAGGGCTTTGGAGTAGGATGGATAAACACATATTTTACAAGTATACTTGTTCTCTCACCCATACAGGCAATGACATCGTGACTAAAGTGGGGATCAAGAGTGCAGTTATAGGGCAGAAGGTAAAATGAGGACATTGCTGTCCAAATAAGCAACATATTGACTTCTGGAGGCAATGTCCTCCTGCATGGATAGGGGGCCTATTAGGATGGAAGACTTAAGAGATCTAACATTTTTCTGAATGCTTTGGTGGGTTTTATAACATACAGATAGCAATGCTGTCAGAGCTGTTGCTGCAACATAGCACAGTGAGACATGAAAGACTGCTGACGTGGTTACTCAATCAAGGATCATTAGAGCACAGTCTGCCAAAGTTTTGCTCCAAAGTCAACCCAACATCAGTTGAAACACAAAATCATACCTACCATATGGTGATGCAGGTTGTGAACAAGATTTATTTTACTGTTCCCACTGCATCCTTGAGTATCTGTTCAATGGCACTCTTTAGAGCTCTCTGAAGGCTACTGACTCCAAAAAGTATCCACTGTTAATATTTTTTCCAATGCATTTCAATGGTCTTGTCATTTGGCTCTGAAGTAACCTAGATGTGATATACGTGAGACATCCAGTGCCTCACCTAACTCTGTTTGGGGAATCAATTTCAGGTGACATGGCCTGGTTATAGAGAAGTAGTGTGTATAACCATATGCCTTTTCAGTCCCTGTCGAGGCTAAAAAAAACTAGCCAGCAGATATGACTGGTTGCATCCAGGGTGTAGTTAATGGGTCTTTACATGGAGCACTACTGCCTGCCATCTTGAAAGAAGCAGCAATAGGATTGGACCTGAAAAATGCCCATCATGGCTTTATGACAGCCATCACCAAATATTCCATAGATTTCTAACAGCCATCACAAATCCAACATTTTTCAGGAAAGTGATTGGGGCAACTGCAAGCATACTGAGATGATAGCTGGTTATCTAGTTTGGGTCCGGGCCTAATTAAGGGTATGGATTTGCCTTGGTTGCGCTGACCTTTAAATATGTAGGTATAAGGGAAATGCAACCCTGTTCTTGTTAATCAAAGTCTTTGCAGCTTTTGATATGATTACCATGGTATCCTCCTGGACTGGCTCCATGGGATGGCTAGCCTGGCCACATTTTTTTTCTGTTGTATTTTTTTTAAACTAGAGGAGGTGGTGTTTTTTAGCCCTCCAGTATTTTTGCTTCAGGCTGCCACAGAAGACTATCTTGTCCCTAACAACAATATGAAGCTATTGGGAGCAGCCATTTGGGGACTGGGAGCAAGATGTCATCAGCAAGCAGATAACACACTGTTCTATTTTTCCATACATGAGGTGAATCAGGTTTAGCTATGCAAGATCAAAACCACTCAATGAAAGGCAGTAAACTGAGTTTGAATCCACACAAATAGAGGCACAGTGAGTAGGTGGATTCCACTTCAGCAAATAGGTGGGTTGCTTGTTCCCTGAAGGAAGAGATATGTCATGTCACTGTGTTCCTGGATCTGTTTGTTGTCACTGGAGACTCATGTGGTCTCAATGACGCTATTAGCTATGGCCAGGTGGAAAGCAATTTTCTTTGATTCAACACTGTTTTCACAACACTTGAAACTCACTCTGAGAAGAATTCACACAACTGTGATGCTTATGGTGCATTTAAAAGGAATAAAATGCATATAAACCATCAGGCACATTTAATAAGGCAAACAGCTAAAATGCATGCAATTGGAAAAAATGCACACAAACACGCTGTAGACAGAAGAGGGAAATGGATAAATTACTTAAATGTATACATACAAACACGTATTAGGCAAAATGCCTTTAAAAAGTGTGCCTGAATGTACATGAAAAAAATCCCTACAAAGTCCCACAAATGTGGTATAAACAAGGACAAGAAGAAAATACAGGGAATGTTTGGAGAAACACAAAATCAAGAATAAGAAATCTTCCCATCCCTAGTTCCGTGATAACATGGACACAACGGTCCACACTCTGGTAATCTTGGCGCAGGGTTACTGTGGGTTTGATTCAGAAAATGTAAACTATCTGAGCAGCTACTCACAGCTCGCTTTCAACAGCACTCACCGCCTTTGCAACAAGCACTATATTGATAAGCTACACAGGCAAGTTTAAGGTTTTGCTGCCAACACAGAAAGCTCTAAACAATTTAGGAACAGTCTACCTTAGGGATCTTTCGCCCCTTGTATCCTTACCAAGTCATTGTGAGAGCAAGAATGCATTTAGTGCTACAGCTTCCACCAATGGGATTCTCTTTTACCTAGGATTTCCCTGAACTGTGATTTCACCAGTTACAGTTCTATTTTTCATCTGCAGAAATTATTATTTTATAATTGTACTGTATTTTCTAATATGGCCTTGGAGTTGTTGTGTTCACTACTTTGATAATTCTATTGAGGAAGCAGTAACTCAGTGTTTGTGGTTTGGTTCTGCCCATCAAGTCCCAATTGTTTTATTCTTCCTGCTGCTATGATGTTGTTGCTTTTGTTGTGCCTTGCTTTCCCCCTTCAGTCCCATCTCACTATTGCAGAAGCAGGCACTGGGCCTCATGTGGTCCAGCCAAGGCCGTTTTTGGTGACCTTCTATATTCTTTCATCTGCTTTTTTTCTGCCCAGGGTCCTAAAGCTTCCAGGAGCGGCACTCCTTTTAAATAAGTGTCAGGAGCCCCTGCACTATTTAACATGGAAAAAATAATCCATTTTTCAACACCAGATGTGGACTTTGAATACCTTGAGCTGTTGTTGTAATTGATGCATTTTGTCAATCAACAAAATGTGAATGTACAGCCTCCAGAGGCAGAAACTGGCTCCTAGACTTGCCACAGTTGCCTAACCCTGTAAAACTAAGAAATCCTTCAACAGCAACCCCAATCCTAACAGCCACTGCTCAAAGTCAGAATATACAAACCTGGTTCCCAGGGTTTTGGCTAGCTTAGAATCATAGAATCATAGAATCAGAGTTGGAAGAGACCACAAGGGCAATCCAGTTCAACCTCCTGCCATGCAGGAACTCAAAATCAAAGCATCCCTGACAGATGGTCATCCAGCATCTGTTTAAAGACCTCCAAAGAAGGAGACTCCACCGAATTAGATGCTGTTGGCCTGATTCCTTCTTTTCCCTTTAAGCAGGACAGCACGGAATATCACCATGCAATCAACCTGTCTGTTAGAGCTGGAAAATCAGTCCCCTTTTTCTTCCCTTTGTAAGCACAAGCCATGTTCACACATAATACATGTGGGTACAATCAATGCATGATCAAGAGATAGGAGGCAGAGTATGGGCCACTGACTTAATTCTCTATGGACTGATATGGGGCTCCTGTACAGAATCTATACACACCCAAACTGCACGGCTGCCTGTACACTGTATGGCTAGTTCAGTCCGACTGTATGCTGTATGGCTTGTGCACACGTACACTGTGTAGGGAACCCCAGATTTAAAAGATCATGTTTAATGCAGTAGATGTTTTCCTAATAATGTGTTACCACTTCAAAATAACCATTCAGTATGTTTATATCTAACCATCTCTTTTCTGGGAAGCTTCAGAGTCACAGATGGGACTGTAATGCAGGGAGGAAAAACCACAACCCTAAACATCTTCAGCCCTACAAGCTCACTGCAACATTTCTGGCTTCCACATAGGCTAAGGAGCCCATATGTGTTGGTCATGAAACCCCATTGTGGCAGATGCTCCCACAGAGGTGGAAAACATGGTCTTGGCTGCATGGAGACCCACCAAGGGCATTTTTGCAACTTGCCTCAGGTTGAACGGCAGAAGTTCAGCTTTTTTAAATCTTGTTGCTGTTTTTTTTTTCCTGGTTGTCACCAATATTCAGCAACAGCAATGTGGGAAGAGTTCCCAATTTGATTAATTTATTGGATTTCTATCCTGCCTTTCTCCCAAAATGGGATTCAAGGGGGCTATTAGATCCCAGGGGCTATTATATCCGAGAAAAGAATGCCTGGACTTGTTCAAAGTGCCTACCCATGTTCTAGGCAATGAGGGAGAAATTTCAGACTAGAACCTGAAATGACAAACACATAGAACTGGGGTTTTATGAGCCAGGAACTTGTTTTCAGTTCCAAAATTGAGCTGTGCCTCCAGCATTCTTCATATCTGCAGCATTATATGTGTTTACATGCATGTGTTTAAGTCCTTGTCTTTTTACACAACTGGGAGTCAAAAAAAAAATTGTCAGTGTACTGCCAGTCACACAGAAATCTACTGACAGGTCCTATCTTTCACATCCCTGTCCTAAGGGGGAGTGGCTGGGTGAGAAACGAGAGTAATGACCTACAATAAGAATTCTGTTTTCCAATGAGATTATTCTTCAGTCCTACATTTCTAGCACTGCAGAAAATGGGACACTGAAAATTATTCACACCTAGAACTTTTATATATGCTGTGTCCCTACCCCTAGTAATTTAGTATTTTAAATGCTAAAGTAAATGTTTAAGTTACTACAATGGTAAAAATGTAGGGAATGAAGGAAAATTTGGGAGGGGGGCAGAATTACTGGGGTGAGCAATGCCCTGATTTTGCATTGGTCATTACTCACCCCTCTGGGTACCCCCACAACCACCACCACCACCAGTAGCTGCATTTTTAAAGAATACTCAGCTTACTCAGGTCTCCAAAGAAGCTGTATCATTGCATCAGCCATGCAGTCAGGCAAAGCATTGTAGAACCTAGGTCTTATACTGCAAAATAGGGCAAAACTACTAGAAACCTCTGGCATATGTTTTTAGTATATCTGCACTTCACAACTAGAGCTGCACTTCACAGCTAGAGTTTGATATTACTTTAACTCTCACGGCTCCAGGACTGCCAAGAGTGGGTTTGGACACCAGGGATTTTTTATTCAGGTCCCAGTCATTCCCTCAAGGGTTGTATGCTCATGGAAGACTGGCTAAAATTTACAGTATTTTATAATACACACAGTTCCTGCTACTCATTATCATCATCACTTTTTAACCCACTTCCAGAGGTACTACCCCCAACATCATATTCCCTCTAGAAGCCATTTTGGAATGGGCAAGAGATGCAGAGTGACCAGACATCTCCCTTTTCCTGGGCATGTCCTACATTTCAACCTTCTGTCCAGGAGGAATTTCAAAATGTCCTCCATTTTAAGCATGACAAAGAAATATGAACTTACATTTATATGAGTGTTATTAGCTGTTACTTGGTCATGCCCTACAATTTTCTCGAAAGTCCTCTATTTTGCAGTGCCTTGTCCTCTTTTGCACTTGTGAAATCCGGTCACCCTGAAGAGACATTTGGGAGCTACTTCAAGGGCAGTGGCAAAGAACTGGGAGAAATGCTCACCCTGGCTATGGAAGTGAAGGTTCATGCCTCCCTCCTCCTCTGGGCAGCCAAGGCTACAGTGATACCGCCATCTCTGGTTCCAGCTGCCACCACTATCACTGGATATCTTGAGTGTTATCCATGGCTTCCTCCAACATCACTCAACTGCCCACCAATTTCATTTTCAGCCTCCACTCACTGGCACTGCTTTGCCCACCTGGGCTTCCTCCCCCTCACCTGTGCCCTGACCTGCTCTCGCCTACAGCAAGGGTGGACTGGCTAAAAAAGTTAGCATTTTGTAACACAGAATTTTGTATATCTTTATTAGTTTCTTTGAAATGTATTGGTGTCAAAAACAATTAACAAATAAAGATTCTCTTGAGAAAGAGAAAAACACACAGGACACAGTTGGGTTCTAGACCCCAAGTCACCTCACTTTTATTGGCCCTTCATGGCTCTTCCCTGGGAATTGTAAGATTTGCAGTTTGGTTGAGGTGCTTCTTACCAAAAGGTCAGGCGCTATTGTTCAGGAGAGTGTGCTGAAGCTTTCTAGCAGATAATTTTAAAGTACTTCTCCTAACTACAAATCCCAGGATTGAGCATGATAGAGCCACACCAGTTAAAGTGTCCTCCGACCGCTTTAACTGGTAGCATAAATGCATCCCTTGTTAATGGGCTCTCTGAGAGATAACACTCATTCCTCTATCCTGAATTATTAACAATTAACAAATAATTGTTAATTTGAACACACACTATATTCCACTATGGCAAGCAGGCTGCTCAGCGGGGCACATCTCCACCCCACAAGCTCTCAAGCGTGGAGAAGGCAAAAGCCTTTCCTGACATTTCTTATCATTCCAGCATTAAAGAACGTCCTGCTGGCAAGAAAGACAAGTCTGCTTTTGTGAAGTCTTGGATCTCAGCTTTGACTTATATACCTGGTATTTTGAGACCAGGAGGTAGGGCAAGTGGACTAACAGTGATAAGGCCACCTCTGACAACAGGTAACAGCAGCAATTTTTTTATTATTTCTTTCCAGAAAGAAACTGCAGAAGGGGAAGGGACTTTAACCTTCTACAAAATTCTCCACTTCTTCACCAGAATAGCATCATTGCTACACAGATATCTGGACTCTGCAGCAGACAAAATGCAAAGCAGATGCACATCAATGATGCCCTAAAACAGCATGAATGTACAGCGAAGCTTTAAAAAAAAAGAAAAGAAAAAAGAACAAGAAGCCATATGTGGTTAATGACACCTGAGCTTCCTGGACTGAAATGTTAGTGGCTAAATTTGTACTTAAAATGACAAAGGACTCTCGAGTCACTGAAATGTAGTTGTCGTTGTTCTGCCTGTCATGTTAAGGCAGAACACGAAGCAAAGAAGGGAGTCAATGGTGTATAGATGGGTGGAGAGCACAAATAAAGACTTGCCCTTTTCTTATCTCAGCCACACCATGGGACTGAAGGCCAGGGCAGATGGGGAGAATTCTCAGAAGATTAAAGATTTCTGTGGGAAAGAGGAGAGAAGGAAATAACAACATGGCTGTGAGGCACAGAGAATGAAGGAACTATGGGTGCAACACCTCTATTTGTCCAGTCCAGGAAGCCCACAGCCTCGGTTTCATTTTTGACTCCTCTCTGTCTTTTATTCCCCATATCCAGGCCTCAGCCAAGGCCTGCAGATTTTTCCTTTATAACATTGCCAAAATCCATCCTTTTCTTTCGGCCTTCACTGCCAAGACTCTGGTCCACGCTTTGGTGGTCTCCCGATTAGACTATTGTAATCTCCTTCTAGCTGGGCTTCCCCTCTCTCATCTTCACCCTTTAATTTCTGTCCAACATCCAGCCGCTCACATCATTACTTCTGCTCGCTGTTTTGACTATGTTTCCCCTTTGCTATCTTCTCTTCACTGGCCCCCCTTCCCCTTCCATATCCAATATAAGCTTTGGTTGCTAACTTTCAAAGCCTTGCATGGGCTAGCCCCTCTTTACCTATCTGACCTTCTCTCTCCTTACATTCCCATCCGTACCCTCCGTTCTAATACTCAAGGCCTGCTGTCCCAACCTAGGATCTCCACTGCTCCATCCCGGATTCGCCCCTTCTCGCTTGCCGCCCCTCACTCCTGGAACCTTCTTCCCTCTCATTACTTCTTTGTCCACTTTTAAATCCAAGTTAAAGACCACCTTGTTCAGGGAGGCATTCCCAGGCACTGTCTGATATACATTTACTTTTTCTGTCATTTGGGTAGACAGTGGATGTTGCTAATTAATTGTTGTAATTGTCTTTTGCTTTAATTGACTTACTATTTTACCTATTGTTTTATATTTTAGATTGTACGCCTTTAGCAGGTTTTTATTCTATTTTATGCTTGATTGTCTTTTTGTACAGCGCTGTGTACACTGACAGCGCTTTAGAAATAAACTTTAATAATAATAATAATAATAACTATTGTGGAAGTACTAGCAGGTTGTCAGGATCAAGTGTGCCTGGGCTGGACTTGCCTGAAGCGGCCTTATTAGGTTGTCAACCAGCTACAACTTGACTGGCTATTGGGAAAGGCATGAAAAAGTTACTTTTTTGGGTGACATCTTCCCATTCCTGTCTGCCTCCAGGAGTTTTGCCCAGGAGGCAGACAGGAATTGCTTCCTAATTTACTTTACTTTTCTGGAGAATTGTATGTGCCACATTGTCTGGAATTTGTTTCTTTTGGATGGAATTCTGTGGAATCTATATTGTAAGACTCTCTTCTAGTGTTTGCAATCTTAAAACCATATGGAATTTGTTTTAGGCTTTGGGTTCTAAGACTGGTGCTGGTTCAGGGTTCGGGGACTTCCTGGGACCCACTGAATAGAACTCAAGAGATCAAAGAATCACAGAATCATGGAAGGAGCAATCAAGAGTAAACCTCTACTGATACAGGAAATCAAGAAATAAGCATTCCTGACAGATGGCCATCCAAAATATGTTTTATTTATTTATTTGTTTATTTATTTTACAAAGGAAAGCCCACCACCCCCTGAGGCAGACCTTTCTACCACTTAGCAGCTCTAACTATCAAGAAGTTCTTCCTAATGTAGGAAAAACATAAGCACCCATGTACTTTTGTTGTTAACTGCCCTTGAGTCGAACTTGGCTCATGGCGACTCTATGGATGAGACATCTCCAAGATTCTCTGTCCTCTACTGCTCTGCTTAATTCCTGTAACCCAATACCTGTGACCTCTTTAATAGAGTCCATCCATCTAGGATGTCTAATAAAACAGAAGTTGTTAGTTTGTTTTATTGTGTAAGAATCTCTCCTACTTCAAATTATTAATGTTTCTTTTGTTGTTTTTGTGTGCCTTTAAGTTGTTTCCAACTTTAGGCAACCCCAAAGTGAACGGTTTTCTTGGTAAGATTTCTTCAGAGGGGATTTGCCTTTGCCTTCCTATGTGTCTGAGAGAGTGTGACTTGTTTATGGTTCCCCAGTGGGTTTTCATGACTGAGTAGGATTCAAACCTTGGTCTCCAGAGTCGTAGTCCAATACTCAAATCACTACACCACACTATTTGCACAAATTTTAAAAAATAACTGCACTATTGGCAAGCATCATCATACTCTTCTCAGCCAACACTGGCTAACATTTTCATTCCTTTCTACTTAATTAGAAAATTTTCCATATAGTAACTGTTCAAATCCCAAATTTCTGATGCCTAGTTTTGGTGGCATAGCTCCATTTCAGAAGAATAACATTAAGAGGGAGGATTTTTCCCCTCTCTCCTTTTTTCTCTCCCTTTCTTCCATTTCACTGAAGGATTTTGCTATGACCAAGCTGTTTAGCCTGCATGCATTGATGGGGACTGCAGGATTTTACTCCAAAGCCACAGCCTTCCAACATGGCCATTAGACCCCCAGCAACCATAGGTTCCCCTTCAGTGTAAAACAGTGAAATCCCTGCTGCTGATGCACATTCATACAGGGAATCCTGGTCCTCCCATTATGCCAAGAAGGGGGCCCTCTGGTACCCAAATGTAGTCTGTACCACAGAGGTTCTCCATTTGGGTATTCAAAGGGTTCTAGAGAGGCCAGTTGCTTTCCCACAAACCTTCCCCCCTGCATTGGTTGGAAAGATTCAGCCAGGCCCTTCCTGGGCTTTCTCAATTTGATAAGTGAGAAACACACTGGATAGTAGAATATTGCTGTTATTTCTGATCCCTGGCTGGATATAGCAGCAGACTCCCCTGACCACAACAGATGAAGTCCCCAATTAGGAGCCTCTGATGTTCTCTGTAGTCAATAACTGGAGACGACTGTGAGATGAGAGGTGTACTCTGCTCATCTTGTAGATATCAAGGGAATCCCCATGCCCCATTCCCTGGGATTCCCTGGGAATCAACAAAATAAGACTGCCAGTTCCCTATGCAGAGTAAGGCAGAAGACCTGGAGTACAATGGATGGCTAGCTATTTAATTTAGAATGTTTGCTGCTAGGAAATAAGGAAAGCAGTTGTGGAATGTTTCTTTCTCCTTTGCCAAAGTAACGTGGATTACTTAGGTACTGTGCACCTTGGGGGAGTATCAGACAAGAGAAGGAGAAGAACCATTTTCTGCTTTGTCCCAGGCAGCAAACTGTCTTGGGCCAGCCCAGCACAGAGAATCTCTGCCAGAGCAGGGGGGAACCTTATAGGAGTTCAGTCAGCCATACATAAGACAAATGTAAAGCCTTTTCTTATTAACAATGATGCTACTCCTGCTAAAATTTAATTCAGATGAGAACACTATTACTGAAGAGAAAGAAAGAGAACAGCCTCCTTTCGATACAAAAATTCACTCTCCTACCCTTTACTTTTCTCATTGTCAAAATGCAAATTGTTTACACAGGATCCCAATTTTTGGGATTTGTGGTTAACAAAGGGCCTGTACATACTGCCAGAAATAATCCAGCCTGAGACCACTTTAACTGCCCCAAATCAGTGCTAGGGAATCATGGGAACTGTAGTTTATTGTGGCACCAGAGCTCTCTGACAGAAAAGGCTCAATGTCTCAGGAAAAAAAAACTTTAATTCCCGTGATTCCTTAGCACTGAGCCAGGGCAGTTAAAGTAGTCTCAAACTGGATCATTTCTGGCAGTCTGTACAGGCCGAAAGTGGAAATTAATAGATTGCTGCTTTGAGATATTCTTCACAATGATGATTGCACATATTCTTTCCTTTCCTGTCATGGTGAACCATCAAGTGTGGATGTCAAAGGTACTCAAGGATTTGAATCAAGCATGGGGTGGCAAGTTAGGGGCTTTGCAGACTGGCCTAAAGGAGGTGGAGTTGGGGTGGGGCAGACAAATGCCGGCCGCCCCAACTCCACCCTGACGCTGTCCTGATGCTGCGTGCCCATCCTCACGACGCATGGTGTTGGTGCACCCTCCTTGCGCAGCGTGTACACATGCTGCACCAAAAGGGTGTGGAAGAGCTGCAACACCAGCTCTTAGGGCAGCCTTTTGCCACCCCTAAAAGGAGCTGCATTTTGCTGCTCTTTTGGGGGCAGTAAAAGGTAGGTTTGGGGCCACGACATGGAGTTGCCATGGCCCCGATCTGCTACTCCCTGGGACAGCTCTGTGCTGCCTTAAACAGACCATCTGCATCGGCCCTTCGTTGCTTTCATAGCAGCAAGCAGCACCTTTAAGACCTCTGTCCATGGAACTGAAGTAAGCAATTTAGGATACTTGATTCAGAACTTTGGATAGCTCCTTTAAAATTAAGACTACAACTCAGAATGGATTGACCACTCCACAGATGTGAGAGCCACCGGTTACAGCTACTCCAAATAGCTGGAGGCTTTGTAGCCAATGGTGAGAGATGGCGAGAGGTGCAGTTTAACCATATCTGAGGAGTCATATGTTCCCCACCCCTGACCCACTTAAAATTTCTGATCAATCAGTTCATTAATGGGAATGAATTGAATAAGTGTCATATTTTGCTTCTGCACATTTGAAAATCTTTACGGACAAATAGTTATGCCAGACTGCAATCCTATCCAGACTAGACCCTGTCAAATTCAATAGAGGCATCTGACTCTACCCAGAATCAAGCTGACAGTCACAACAACACCAGAAGAAATATCTTATTTAGAGCATTGTTATACAGTCGCAATCTCCTTTATCCGGAATTCTAAAATCGGAAATACTCCAAAAACCAAAATGTTTTTCATGGGTGGCTGAGAAGCCTTTGCTTTCTGATTATTCAATGTATACAAACTTTGTTTCATGCACAAAATTATTTAAAATATTGTATAAAGTTACCTTCTGGCTATATGTAGAAGGTGTATATGAAACATGAATGAATTCCATGTTTAGCCTTGAGTCTCATCTTCAAGATATTATGTTGTTGTTGTTGTTGTTCTGTGCTTTCAAGTCTTATGTAGACCCTAAGGTGAATCTATCATAGGGTTTTCTGGGGCTGAGAGTATGTGACTTGCTTGTCACCCTGTGGGTTTCCATGGCCCAGTGGGTCATCAAACCCTGATCTTCAGAGTCATAGTCCAATGCTCAAACCATTACACCATGCTGGCTCTCATCTCATTATGTACATACATGCAAACTCTGAACAAATCTTGTCAAGAAAATCCCATGATAGGGTTGTCTTAGGGTTGCCATAAGTCAGCATGACTTAAAGGCACACAACAACAACAACAACAACAACGACTACTACTACTATTACTACTGCAAATACAGATATTTCAAAATCCCCCCAAAAATCCAAAGCACTTCCGGCCCCAAGTATTTGTATAAGGGAGACTCAACTTGTATAAAAATTCTGTTTGTTTGGCAGAATTTAATATAGTTTAACTTTTGTATGTTTTTAAACAGTTTTATAGTATTTTAATGTGTGGATTTTAAATTGGTTTAAAAAATATTGTAAACTTTTTAATTTTTTGTTCTGGAAGCCGCTTTGGGTCTTGTCCTGGGAGAAAGGTGGCATATAAATTAAATAAAATAAATAAACAAGATGGCATACATCTGGCTGTACCTTAGCTAAGCCTCCTCCCAAAAAAACATTTCATTTTTCTCCATCAATGATCCCTTTTTGCCTAACCTTCACATAGTACCTATTCTTCCAGGCAAAAAATAACACAGAAGAGACCCCTGCTGGAATGGTTTTAGAACCAGCTTTTCAGTTTCTGCCAAACACTTTACTACTCCATTCAAACTTTAGAGAACCTCTGTGTGTGTATCCCTTGATCTCGCCCTAGCATCTCTCTCTTGGTATCTTAGTCAGCATAATTTGACATGGGGAACTACAAATGGGAAAGTAAAAAATAAACATTAACTTGCTCTCTATGTAGAATCTTCAAAAGTAAAATATTTCAAGGATATCAATTAAGATGCAAGTTATAAGATTGACTGTCTCCAGGAACATAAGAAATACCTCAAGCATTTGGTTTCACAATTTATCTTTTTACTAACAACTCTTTGACCCAGAATCATTTCTGTCTCTTCTATTTCTCCTTTTTAAATATTTTAATATTTTGTAACATCAGTGAAATATACTTCAGAAATGTTTCATTTCAGCTAGATTAGAAATCTGATGAAATGTATCATGGGCAATGCAGCTTTTGGCCAAAATCATAATACTATATAGATTCCAGAGAGCAGGGTTTGAATCCCTCTTGGCCACGAAAACCTGCTGGGTGACCTTGGACAAGTCACACTCTCTCAGCTTTGGAGGAAGGCAATGGCAAACCCCCTCTGAAGAAACTTGCCAAGAAAAGCCCGTCATAGGTTTGCCTAGGATTAGCATAAGTTGGAAACAACTTGAAGGCACACAACAACAACTAATTTTTATAGCCAGAGAGTGGCTATAAAAACCACTCTATTGAACCTGTAAAGGAGATGGATAGATCACTTCAACAGTATTTTTAAAGCACGTTTGGTTCACAACTTATTGTAGAATACAAGGATTTTACGTGAATTTCTCTTGAGTCCCTCACAATCGCTAAGAGACCATAATCACTGCTCTACAACAAACAGGGGAGTGTGTGAGTGGACTAGAAAGCTCTCTTAAGATTGTAATTGTTAACACTAAAAAAAAAAATAACAATACAGTGATCAATGATATTGAAGCCAGTTAATTAATCCACTCACGCAACCTTAAATAACTACACTACCATTCATGCTATATGGTTTGAACACTGGACTATGACTCTGGAGACCAGGGTTCAAATCCCCACTCGGCCATGTACACCCACTGGGTGACCTTGGGCAACTCACACTCTCTCAGCCTTAGAGGATAGCAAGGGCAAATCCTCTCTGAACAAATCTTAGAAAATCTGTGAAAGTTTCACTTTGGGGTCACCATAAGTTGGAAAAGACTTGAAACCACACCACAACAAACCATTCAAATTAACTCTCATTCCCAAACCAAGTTTTCTTCAGCCACATATGTATGAAATTTTCTTTGGTTCTCTATTGATTATCTAAAGGCAGACCTCCACGTGGCTCCACCGAGAAGGAGGTCGTGGCTGACTTACAAACCCAAAGCCAAGCTCTTTCATACATGTATGATACCACATGTATGAACCCAACCTTCTGATGTGCCCTCTGAAGAAAGATTTCTGTCTCTCTCACACACACATATACACACATAGAGGAACTCCTTCATAGCTGGCTGTGAAGAAGCCCCCTTGGAGGCCCTCTCTTCTCCCCTCTCATATACACCCCCACACATACACATTTATCATAGGGAGCCAGTGAGGAGCTCCTTGGTTAGCTGGATGTGAAGAAGCTCTGTGGAAGGTCCTCTCTTCTCCCCCTCACATTCACACACATACACACACAGAGGGCCCCCTGGGTCAGCTGGAGCTGAAGAAGCCCCTCGGGAGGTACTCTCACACT
>JAIPUX010001880.1:28890253-28901169 GCA_020142125.1 Phrynosoma platyrhinos
ATGCAGTGCTGCTTTGCTAGATTTTACTAACCAATAGCATGCCATGAAGTTCAGAGAGCAGCTTACACCAATTTCGTAAGCTGGAACACTTTTGTAAGTAGAAGCAAATTTTTTCTGGAGGGGCATTTCGTAAGTTGAATTTTTCGTTAGTAGAAGCATTTGTAAGTAGAGGTACCACTGTACTGTAGTTTGACACCATTTTAACTGCTATGTCTCAATGCTATGGAATCCTGGGATTTGTAGTTTGTTGTGGCACCAGACTCTCTGACAGAGAAGACTAAATATTTCACAAAACTACAAATCCCAGAATTCCATAGCATTGACCCATGACAATTAAAGAGGTGACAAACTGCATTAATTTGCTGTGCAGGTTAGACCTAGATCCAGTTCAATCATTTTCTCTTTTCCCTTTTGTATTTTATTGTATTCTATCAAATTGATATAGATGTGTTATGGGAAATGAAACATAAATGCAGATGAAAAACAAACACAGGCTCCTGGATTTTTTCTTTATGTTCCACAAAGACCTTTGGTTAGACAGAAATTTGCAATTGCCATGGAGTGTTGTAAGGACACCTGCTTTAAAAGGCAACTGATGGAAAGTGAATATTATTTTCTCCATCTGGAGCACTCCAAAATAGTACACCCCATGATCAAGACAGCCTAACATTATAAAAACATAAAGGGGAAATATGATTTCCCTTTGGATGGTTTTATAGGCTATTAAGAAGGAATATCTACTTAAAGTTTAATTGTGTACTTCTCAAGAGTACATGATAGAAAAAAGGTTTCTGTGTACCTGTGCATAATAAAAACAGAAAGTGAAATATTAGCTCAGGCTCAGAATAGAAAAGAAATTTTTTAAAAGCCAGAAACAAAAGTGAGTCCTCTGAATATTAACAAAACAAGATTCCCATGAGCCAAGGCATGGAAGACAGTGCTTCTGTTCACATGCTCACCTAGGCAAGGGTCATCATCCCATGAGTGTGATGCCAGTCAAGTAAAGTTCTCCTGACTGTTCCTAGGGGGTCCAGTGACAGCCAGGAATGTATATGTACACCTAGGTGTAAATAGCCCAAATTAAGCCTATCTTCCCTCCACACCATTAAATGAGAGAGGTGGATTACGGGAATTGATCTTCCTTGCCTGTCAGAGCATGCATAGACATATATGCCATGATGGAAGAGTCAATTGGATGTAGATTCATCAGGGCAGAAAATTTCCTCAAAATCATTTCAGTGCTATAGTTTTTTGTGGGTTTTTTGGGCTGTGTGGCCATGTTCTAGAAGAGTTTCTTTCTGACGTTTCACCAGCATCTGTGGCTGGTATCTTCAGAGAGCATTTCAGTGCTCTTTGAGCATTTTTTGTTCCTCTAAAGGTAGAAATGTGATGATTCCTGGAGGAGTCTTTGTCTCATTGGTAGAGAGTACTGGTTTTGAATCCCAGTCATCTGGGAAGGATCTTTGCCTGAGACCTTGAAGATGGTTTTAGACAATGATGGTTTCACCCACGTCTCCCTCTCACTGAGTAACTGTGGAGAAGGCAGGAGGCCATTTCCACACTTCTGTGCTCAATATGATTGCAAGTAACTTGTCTCACTTCCAGTTTCATTTCAAAAATATAGCCATGTAAGGAGCTTATCGCACCACTAAAATAAACCTTCTTATCTCTCCCATCTTCAATCTTAATTTGGGTGGCATCTGAATACTATCACAGGAATTTTGCTGCTGAATCAGATGTCTATGTCCAGCCCAGGTTTAGCCCGGGTCCCAGGGGTGCTTAGCGCACCTCTTTTTAAAACTGGGAGTTTTCTGACTTTAGAAAATGGCTGACGGAGCACCTCCTGGGACCCAGGTTGGATGTGGGTGGCGGATTCGGCAGCAAAATCCCTGTGATAGTATCTGGATGAATACTATCTGGATAGTATTATTATTTAATAATAATAATAATAATAATAATAATAATAATAATAATAATAATTTATATCCCACTTATTGACAAACAATCCAAGCGGCTTACAATAAAACCCGTATAACATATCCCAAAAAAGAAAAACCAACCACCGCCTTAAAACAGCATTAAGCGGTACACAGTTAAAATAGCGATAAACATAAAATTAAAACGCAACAATATAGGACATTTTACATTTAAACATTTAAAACAGGTTGCAGTGCCCTAATCAACCCCTGCTGCGTTCCTCATCCATCAACAACTGATGGGGCCATGAGAGAAACGCAGGAGTCAAGGAACCCAAGGCCGGGGTGATTAGTCTGGAAAGGCCTGCCGGAAGAGGTCTGTCTTGACAGCTTTTTTAAAGCTGTCTAGTGAAGTCAACTGACGGATCTCGTCCAGCAGGTCATTCCAGAGTTTGGGGGCAACAATAGAAAAAGCCGTCTGGGAGGTCGCTGCCAGCCTAGATTTTTGAGGCTGCAGCAATTTTCTCCCAGAGGACAGGAGAGCATGGGGAGGATTATATGGAAGGAGGCGATCCCTGAGATAGCTTGGACCCAAGCCATTTAGGGCTTTAAAGGTAATAACCAACACCTTGTACTGGGCCCGGAAGCTAATAGGCAACCAGTGGAGGGACCTCAGAACCGGAGTAATGTGGTCCCTCCTAGATGTTCCAGAAATAAGCCTGGCTGCCATGTTTTGAACCAACTGAAGCTTCCGAACCAAGCACATGGGTAGCCCCATGTAGAGCGCATTACAGAAGCCAAGGCGTGAGGTTACCAGTGCATGCACAATGGTCTCGAGAGCCCTTACTTCCACAAAAGGGCGCAGCTGGCGTATCAGCCGAAGCTGATAACAAGCCCTCCTGACCGTCACATTTACCTGATTTGTCATCAGGAGCGATGAGTCAAGGAGCACCCCCAGACTGCGAACACAGTCACTGGAGGAGAGTGTGACCCCATCCAGGACTGGAGGTTGCAACCCAATTCTTGGTTTCGGGGCCGCTACCATGAGCACCTCCGTCTTGTCTGGATTCAGTTTCAATCTGTTTTTCCTCATCCAGCCCATTACCGCTTGAAGACATTCATTGAGAGAGGAGATGCCATTGGAATTCGAGGCCGATGAACGAGACACAGAGAAATAGATTTGGATGTCATCAGCGTGTGTGATAAGCTCCTTTGTCTGTAGAATCAGTATGTAGAGATCTTGTTGCACCTTTAAGACTAACTGGAAGAAAGAAGTTGGCAACATGAGCTTGTGTAGACTTAAGTCTACTTCCTTGGATGCATTTGGTGGAGTGGAAAGCCAGGGACAGACCTCTATATGCCATTAACATGTGAGAATGTCAATTCAAATTCAAAATCCTTTGTGTATGGAAATGAGGTGGCAAGTCCAGTTTTAAGATAGTTGCTGGTGAACAAAGGCAGTGAAAACTGTACCCTGTGGGTGAGAAGAACATATGTTGGAAACAAATATTAATATAATGAACTGTTCAAGGGCACCCCCATGAGGATGGGGGTTAGATAGTGTTGAAATGTGTGTAGTGTGCCAGGAAACCATCCTCATGGGCGTGCCCTTGGCCTGTTCATCCCATCACTCTCTGTTTCCCACACTCATCTATTCTCCTCACCTACAAGCTACAGTTTCCACTGCCTTTGTTCACCAATGACCATCGCTAAAACTAGTCTTGCCATTTCATTTCCATACACAATGATTTTGAATTTGAATTTACACTCTCACCTGTTAATGGGTCTGTCCCTAGCTTTCCCCTCCACCAAATGCATCTGAGGAAGTAGGCTGAAGTCTAGGAAAGCTCATGCTGCCAACTTCTTTCTTTCAGTTGGTCTCTTGCTACAAGATCTCACTACATTCCAGTTTCAATATTAGCTTATTTGGGGTTGGGGGTGCTTCTGTGGGGGTACTGGGTAAAAATCACCATTTAAAAAATTGAGGGGAGGCTGAGAACTTTGGGGGACTTCAGAAAGCTTCAAGGGCCCCAAGGGCTGGTTGTAGCCCATGTGCTACTCTTTGCCCTCTGCTCTTCTAGAGGTTCAGAAGCCTCCCTAGCCTTCTGCTGGACCTTATTTCGGACCTAAAACCAGATGGAACTTGAAATAAATGTAACACTTTGATTAAAACAGTGAGTGAATTGGAGGAAAAATATTTATCTGGTTATGATATTTCTGAGCAGTTCTACCCATCACTATACTTATTTTGTTGAAAGTAATTTGTTTTTCATCCATAAAGGAAAAATTAGAATTCTGCCTAGAGGCATACATCAACAGATAAATACACGTCTGTTTCAGTCCAGAAAAACATTCACGGGCCTTTATGTCACTCCAACACCTGTTGAAAATTCAAAGGATACACACACACACACACGAAAGGAGTAAGTAACCATCCACCAAAATTTGCTGAGTCTGACCTCTGGAGGATATGTATTACAATGTGTGCCTTCTGTATAGTCTAGGACAGGGGTAGGCAACCTTTCCCCTTTAAGGGCCAAGGGACTTCAGCTCCCAGAAGCCTCAGCCATGTTGGCCAATAGTCCCATGTTGGCCAATAGCTCCTGGGATTCTGGGAGCTGAAGTCCCTCAGCCCTTAAAGGGGAAAGGTTGCCTACCCCTGGTCTAGGATGTGGGACAATCACAGGTATCATAATATCATTATTAAAACAAAAGGCATAGCGTACATCCTAAAGGGGGAAAGCCATTAGATCTTAGCATGCAGACTAATTTGGAATTTAAAAGAAAAGGAAAAAAATTCTAGCTTAACACAAATCTTTCAAAGACTAATCTTTTTACTTGTTGGAAAGAGGCAATCATCTGGATTTGACTCATAAATCAGGTTTGAAGCATGATTTTGGCACCAGAATTGCTTTGCTTGCCTTAGTGGATGCCATGGACAGAAAGGCAGCCAGGAGGAATGCATCTCTTTTCGTTCTGCTGGACTTCTCAAGGCCTGTCAGTACCACTGATTGTAGACTCCTATAGGACTGGGAAATGCAGGCACAGTGTTTAATGCAGGCACAGATAGTTCCCATCTGGGAGAATGTGTGAGAATGTGGTTTTGGTTATATCTCTTGGAATTTGCCCTATGAGAGGTCCCAGAGGGTTGTGGGTTTTTGTTTGTTTGTTTTAATATCTATAAGTTGTCAACATACCCATGGTCCTAAACTCCATGACCCTAAACTCCAGATGAGTTTAGGGCCATGCATATGTTGACAGCACCCATCTCTCTGTCTCTCTCTACCATCACTCCTTTGCCTTTCTGATTCAGGTGAGATGGTGGAAGTGCTAAACAGGTGCTTGGACTGGATAAAAGTCAATAAACGTAACACTTACCTCTTACAAAATGGAAGTATTATTGGTTGGTAGTTCATCTGCTCAGGGGATGTTCAACCTGCTCTGGACTGGGTGCCATTCTCCCTAAAGTTTCATGTTTTCAGAGACAATCCAAGTTTTTCATCAAGAACACAGATAGTTGATGTTAGATTACCCTTTCTGGGCAGAGGTAGCCTAGTTATAAGTGGCCAAAGCTCAGTAACCTCCGGCTTGAACTAATACAATGAGCAGTGCATTGGACTGTCTTTAAGGACCAACACATCTACAAATAGCACAAGGTGCCACCCATAGAATACCAAAAGTATGTGGACATCAGTGAAGTATTCAAGTCTTTTACTCTACGTCTCAAGTCAAGTCTCAAGTCTCTACCTTCAAATCTCAAGCTGAGTCTCAAGTCTGGGAGCCAACTTTAACAGAAAAAAAAGAAGGTTGCATATGTTTCTCAGAAGGTAACAGCAATTGTGACCGTTAGACAAAAAGCAGTGAGATGGAAGTATGTGCAAAGGAAGAAAACCTTAACTGTTCCATAATGTTTCTTGATGAAGTTCAGTCATCAAGTCAGTCACTAAAAAAATACAAGTCATGAGTCAAGTTGAGTCAAGTCAAGGTGTCATTTATTGCTTGAGTCAACAGCACTGCTGGACCTTGGAATCATATTTTTTCTGACCATAAAGATCTGGAGCCCTTTCGCCCTACACAATTATAGGACTATGATTCTACTTTAATTGCCATGGCTGCACTCTATGGAATCCTGGAATTTGTAGTTTGGTGAAGCCCTAGAACTCTCTGACAGAGAATTCTAAATACCTCTCTCCAGCCTGTAAATCTCAAGATTTCATAGGACAAAACCATGCCAGTTAAAGTGGAGTCATATACTTGTGTAGTGTGAAAGGGCACTTTTTCTTTTGAAAACAGTCAATTTTTGAATGTAATGAAAAGTACTGCTACTTAAAGCCCTATTTGATTTGGGACTCAGTACTTTGAAGAACATCTCATTCAACATCAAATTGCCCAAGAACTGAGATGGTCTTCAAAGGCCTCATCTGATGTGAGTCAAGTGGTGACTTATGTGGTAGCATCTCATGCATTGTGGAATTTCCTCCCCAGGAAGTCTTGCTTGGTACCTATTCTCATTTCTCTTTTGATGCCACATCTTTTTCAATCTGAAGGAGCATTTTAAGAAAGAAAGAATAAGAAGCATGATTATATCATTACTGTTTTATCATAATTTTATTATTGTGCTTCTGTTTTATTATATTAGAGTTTTTAACTTTGATATACAGACCTGATAATGGCAAGTGCAGCATTGTTCTTGCTGTGTGCCTTCAAGTTGTTTCTGACTTATGGTGGCCTTAAGGCAAACCTGTCATGGAGTTTGCTTGGCAAGATTTGTTCAGAGGGGGTTTGCCTTTTCCTCCCTCTGAATCTGAGAGAGTGTGGTTTCCCCAAGGTCACCTAGTGGATTTCCGTGGTTGAGCAGATGGTCAAACCTGATCTCACGGAGTCATAGTCCAATGGCCAAACCATTACACCATACTGGCTCTCATAAATTGTAATAAACAAATAAGTTTTGGTTTGGGAGATGTAGAAAACATAATTTCCCTTTGACATGAGCATAACACAGAATTTGGCTACAAAGTGACTAGTTCATATACTAGCACTTTCAAAATATATGTTAGTCACAAAAGAGAGAGAGAGAGAGAGAGAGAGAGAGGACTGACAGCTAAGCATGTGAATACTAAAAAGCCTTTTTACTAGAGGCAATAAAAGATGCGATGAAACCTCCATCTGGGGTATTATACCTCCATCATTTCTTTCTTCACCTTCCTTGCAGGACTACTCCAGAAATGAATGAGAACTCAGAAGAGAAGGATTACATCACTAGTCCTAGAGTTTGTGGTGGCCAAAGACAATTGAAGGATACTGTTGGCCTTCCTAAGAGCTCCATCAAGGAGGAAGCCTTACTCGAGGAGGCAGTGGCATTGGTCTCACACCCCTCAGAATCACCAGAATCACCCCCAGAATTCCAGGAACATAGGGGACAGTGTTTAGTAAATGGGGGCATATAAGTACCATTGTTATTTTTGTTGTGTGCCTTCAAGTCATTATTGACTTGTAGAGATCCCAAGGTGAACCTAATATGGGGTTTTCTTGGCACAGTTTTTTCAGAGGAGGTTTGCCATTGCCTTCCCCCGAGGCTGAGAGCATGTGACTTGCCCAAGGTCACCCAGTTTTATGGCCAACTGGGGAATCAAACCTTGTTTCCAGAGTCATAGTCCAATGCTCAAACCATTACAACACAACTCACCTTGTGCCCCTGTTCAATTGTGAATAGCCATGGGAGGAACAATAGCAAGATCCAGTGTGGATTCATTGCCCTCAGCAGTCCTGAAAACCATCCTTGCTATTCCCAATTAGCACTCTTGTCAAAACCTGTTACTCTTGTCCCTGTTATGTAGTAGCAACTTAGCAATTAATGTCATTACAAAAAGACTACAGTGGGTCATTGGTATCTGCTGGTATCCCCCTCCGTGGGTGCTCAGGGGTGCTTAAATACAATGACATACAATGACATGGTAAAATGGTGTCTGTTCTATAAAATGGCAAATCAAGATTGGCTTTTTGAAATATATATATATATATATATATATATATATATATATATTCAAGCCATGGATGGTTGAATCCTTAGATAAGGAATCTGTGGATACAGAGGGCTCACTGTATTTTGTTTATTATAATTTGTGGTGAAATAGATATTCACCTCCCTACCATCCTCCAGCTCTTTAACAATTTACAATTCTCTTCTATCATCATTTTTATACTACAGACCTAGATTGTAGCCACATAAACATAATTTTCCTTTACACAACAAACATCCTCTCACCAGGTCACAGTTTCCTTCTGTTCCCCTCAAACAGCAGTCCTGGTATGACTCCATTATCCTCATGCCACCTCATTCCAAAAATCTCCTCCCTGTCTCATTCACTCAACCAAAGCCTATCCGTATGCAAATCTGCACTCTCTGCCGATATCCCACACCTGTCAGTCACTGTCAGTCAGTCATATCCCTGACCCTATCTGCCATATGACATCACTGCACTGAGACATGAACTACATTGAAATGTATGTATCATCACAGCAGGTCCTACCATTAGGAAGAGAACATTAGTTTGTCTCGGGTGGCAGAAGCTGAGAGGTGGCAGCTTTGGAGGAGAAAGTTGCGGCTATATCCCCTGCCTTGCCCTCACTAGCCAAGCCTGTTTCTTCCTTGGATACAATGGAGAATTTTGTGGTATCTCTTAACTTAACAAAACTCTGGATGTTAGTCCAGTTGGCTTTCGTACATTGGCGTGTACAGTGGGAAGGAGTGAAATGTTATTTAAGGTAGCCAAATGGCTTGGGCTGGCCCTGTTTTTCTCGTATGCTTCTAGATCAGGGTAGAGAAAGTGTGTTCCATGGGCCATGTACAACCTTATGGGTCCTAATTTCATGGCCCCCAAAATCCTATGAACAACTCTTTAAAAATGGGTGTTTTTTCCCCTTTTTTCTACCTCCAAAACACCAAAAACATCTTGAAACCACCACAAACATGGTGATTCCTCCCCCACCACACACACACAACCCACCTGAGATCCTCATATACCATAATACCCCCAGCGAGGAAAACAATCAGCTAACAATGGGTCAAAAATGAAACCAGATGTGACTTGGAACATTATCATACCAGCCCCTTTTGTGCTGCAACCCTGCAAGCCAAAATAAAATGGCAAAACACTGGTTTTGGAGCAACCACTACCACATTTCTTCCAATTGTGCCACCAGGGCTGCTGCCAGCATAGCGCTCCCTTCCCATCCTCTCCCTTAACCCTTCCCTCCTTCCCTATTATGCCTTTCCCAACATGACTTTAGGTTTTGTTTTGTTTTTTAAAAAAATGTGTTCTTGCACAATTATGGAGTTCTGCAGCCCTGATTTAAGTTTTTTGACAGGATTTTTTTTTCAAAATTTCAAGGCTTCAGATGCCCCCTTCCCTCCACAACTGCTCAACCGTGTTCTAGGTCCTGCCTTCTGCTTTGTCCTTTTACCTTGCAGCTCTCATTCCCATCAAACGGCTGCCTATGTCCCAGCTCTGAAAACAGAACAGCAAAACCACAAGGTTTTTGCTCATGCCACTGTAAACTAGAATATAGATGTAGGCACCACCACCCACTGCACTAGCTCCAGCAGGAGAAAGAACAAGTCCTGCAGGATAAATATCCACAGACAAAAGCTTCAATGTTCCTGCTAGGTATATTTCATGTGTGATCTTATCCTGGTTTGCTCATAGCTTGAGTGACTCACCATCTTTAAAATAAACAAGTGGTGGCCTTCAATAGCTGGGTAGGAGGGTAGGAGGAACCATGCCTTAATTTTTGAGGCATGGAAAGTAGGAGTACTCAGCTGATAACATAGTGGAGGAAGCTGATGAGGTGTTGCCTGATGTCTGTCATTATTAACAAAAGCACTGTTAGACATCCATCTTTCCCTTGACCACACAGTGTTGATTTTAGAGAAAGCCAGTAACTTCTTGCACAGCTCCACATATAGACAGTTTTGTCATCAGAGGACCCACTTCCTAATAACCTTAACAATGCCTACTTCCTATGTCTTCCAAAAGATGAGGAACTGAAAACATAACTAAATGTGCCTTCCTTCTATTGACCCAAAGAGAGAGACTCAATTCCAGATTACTAAATCATAAAACCTTTCCCTTTGGGAACTGAAAGGAGAAGGAAATAGTGGTATTAATGAATACAAGCAAGGAACAGTTATGTTCCAGATAGACTGTGCCTTTCTGCATTACTATAAGGATGGGGTGAAAAATAAGTCTTCTGTAACTTAAATAGCCAAAATGGTAGCTATACAGAGAGGAATCTGCAGTAGCTAGTAGCTTCACTAATAATCAGTGAGGTTGCCATGTGAATCTTATAACTAGCCCCCCCACTCACCAGTTTTGACTGTTGGACTAGCTGAAACCCATTTCTTTCATCTGACACCATGTCATCCTCTTCTTCTTTCTGGGTGGATCTGTACCTTACAGTTATATTAGTTTCATACTAGTGTAATTGTCATTTTGTCCTACAAAGTCTTAAGACTTCATTGGCTTCTAGTAGCTTCATTGGCTTCTAGTAGCTACTAGTGACTACTCCACCTTCTTCATCCCAATTCAACACAAGGTGCATCTACCATTTTAACTACTTACATTACAGACACACTATTTTCAGCTCACTGTTATTATGATTTGCCTTCAAGTTATTTCCAATTTATGGTGACCCTAAGGTGAATCTATCACAGGGTTTTCTAGGGCTGAGAGTTTGCTACTTGCCCATGAACACCCAGTGGGTTTCCATGGTTGAGTGGGAAATCAAACCCTGATCTCCAGAGTCATAGTCCATTGCTCAAACCACTACACCATGCTGTCTCTCTTACTTTCACCTCATTGTTATGGAAGTGAGGGAAAGGAACAGTTGATGCCTAGCTGAAAAGTTTTTGTTTGTGTTTACCTATCATTTTCCTTGCTGTATCCTACAGGAATAGTTTGGTGAGTTGTGGAAGTCTGGAGAGTCTTGAGTCCAGTTGTA
>JAIPUX010001880.1:28944312-28961692 GCA_020142125.1 Phrynosoma platyrhinos
CCCCTGGGCCTTAGGTTGCCTACCCCTGCACTACATCAAGCTGGAAAGAGTTAAATGTCCCTTTAGACTCAGTCTAGTTAGAGCTGTTTCAGAATGTGTGTCAACTTGTATTTAAAACATCACGCACATCTTTCAGAGAGCATAGCAGTCTAGCTGAATATTTTTCACAGAACAAGGTGTTAATGAGTGTGACTGAAAGTGACAGAATCTATCTCCCAAATGTAGAATGTATTGCACTGAAAAATCTGTTTATTGAGGTGACTCTTGATCAAGTAGTTTCAAGGTACACCGTTATTACAAATTCAATTTAAAAACACATTGGGGGGATGCAGTAAAAGGTTCTCATCCCAAACACTTTAGTCAGATTTCAATTCATCCTTGAATTCAGAACTGAACTGTAATTCTTCATTTGAATAATCCATTACCAGTGCAATGTTGTAAAATGCTAATTTGCAAGCTCATGATAATCTGTTACTTCAAAGGCAAAAGTCTGCAGATTTCAACATTAATAATGTCTTTCCTATTTTCATCTACCTTGGCGGGGCGGGGGGGGGAGTATATCACTCACTGCCCTAAATTAGTTTTGTTCTTACTGAGGAAAATAGTCAATGTCTTGTTCTGCATCATGAAATGTTGATGCTAACTCTGTGAGCACTATACTGAAGACTGAGTAACAAAAAAGTTTGCAATAGAGAAAAGTGGCGGATTATTATGTGACAATATAGAGATGTGGATCAATGCTGTGTGTATTTTTGGACTTTCCTTGGTGGGAGCATGTCCACAGGGACTATCACAATGAGTGCCTGCTCTTCATAATTCACCATTTCATTTCATTTTATTTATTTAATAAAGCCACCATGGTGTAGTGGTTTGTGTGTTGGAGGACAACTCTGGAGATCAGGGTTCAATTCTCTGATTGGCCATGGAAACCCACTGGGTGACCTTGTGCAGGTCACACACTCTCAGCCCCAGAAAATTCAATGATAGGATTGCCTTAAGGTCATCATAATTCAGAAACAATTTGAAGGCACACAACAACAACAAAATTATTTTATACCTGGCCCTTCTCCTAGCATGGAATTCAAAGCACACAATTTCGAAGCACAGTAGAATTTTTTTAAACACTTAATTTGTATAGTAAATACTTTTTACTATACAAATTAAAATGCAATTAATTAAACCAAATTACTATTATTTTGAAAACAAGTTAAAATACAAATTAAAAGTATTTTTTAAAAATATTTCAAACATAATAAAATAGAAATACCTGCACCACCTAAAGGGCCATCTGCAGTAATATATTAAAAACCAAATGCCTCCCTAAATAAAGAGGTCTTAACCTGCCAGCTGAAAGACAGCAGGGAAGGGAAAACTGGAGTTCCTGTGAATGAGAGTTCTGCAATTTGGGAGCAGCCACCAAGAAGGCTCTTTCCCATGTCCTCATCAAATGTCCCTGTAATGGTGATTTGCAGGCACATGTACACACACACACACCCCTACCTAAAAGATGAGGAAGATGATTTGTTAAATTGCTTAATAAGCTTTCTGTCTGTCTAAATCAGGGGTCCCCAAACCACGGTCCGCGGGCCAAACCGGCCCATTGAGGCCTTCTTACCGGTCTGCGGGTCCTGCTGCTGCTGCACGCGCCACTCGTGTACGCTGCCACACACCATTTTGTGTGCCAAAATGTCACCCGGAGTCGTGCACATGCACGTGGGGGGGCGCGCACATGCGCACGACTCCGGGTGCCATTTTGTGTGCATGCGCACGACTCCAGAATCATTTTGGCACACAAAATGGCACCTGAGTAGCGCGCATGTGCGTGTGCCTCCGGCCCGCCAGAAGATCTAGGGGCCGGTGAACTGGCTCCCGGATCAAAAAGTCTGGGGACCCCTGGTCTAAATGATCATTTACTGACTTAAATTTTAAATTGCCTTAAAATGATTTCATACATTGGTTGCCCTGAGAACCTACCTATATGTTGTAAACTTTAGGAACAACACAGCAAGGTAGTAATGTTGTTGGGGTGTGCCTTCAAATCATTTTTGACTCATGGTGTCCCTATCACAGGGTTTTCTTTGTAAGATTTGTTCAAAGGTTGTTTGCCTTTGCCTCCCTCTGGGACTGAAAGAATGTGACTTGCCTAAAGTCACCTAGTAGGTTTCCATTGTTGAGTGGGGATCCAAACCCTGGTCTCCCAGTGTCCTAGTCCATCTCTCAAACCACTACACAACATTGGCTCAGAGGAAGGTAGTATGCCTGGATGCTAACAAGGAGTCTTTCCTCTGGTTTCTAGAATATTGTTATAAGAATCTTTTCATTATTTGTGTCTAGGGTTACCATATGTCCTGAAAAAAACGGGACAATCCTGGATTGGAGGGTCTAAAAAAAATATCCTGGCGCAGCTGGGCATTTTAGATCCTCTAATCCTGGATTCTTTTGTTCCAGACCACATTTTGTCAATACCCACTTGGCCTGGAGATTGATAAAATGTGCCCTGGTTGGCGGAAGGAAGAGGCACTGCCCCGGGAGGAGACCCAGAGAAAGCTGGAGGCCTGGCCCACTGACTGAGGTGGTGGGAAGGCAGGCAGGCAGGCTTGGCTGGGGCAGTCTGGTGGTCTTGGGGGCTGGGGGTAGCAGTGGGAGGCTGCCCCCCACCTTGTTCCCCACTCTTTTGCCAGTGCAGTTGGGCAAGCAGGCCTAGCTGGGGCTGTCAACGGCTTTCCCACACTTTTGCTGGCTTTTAGTTGGTCGGTGTCCTCCATTTTTCTCGAATGTCCTACATTTTGTGGAAGAGAATTATGGCAACTCTATTTGTGCCCTACCCTCTTGGTGATGCTATCCTTTTTATATGGCAAAAGGAATTCAAATTTTTAGAGTGACAGAAATGCAAGGGAGATACACAAGATACAAGTATATACAAAAATGTTCATACATTTACCTCCGCTTGTAGCTGTTTCTCTTCTTTGTAGGTCAGATTACGTCGTGGGAGCAGGGGATCAGTCAGTGTCTTCAGATCCTCTTGTTTTTCTAGCCTCACAGCAGCTTCATACACTCCATGTTTGAAGTCCTCTGGGAGGAAATTACCTGTCTCTCTACCATCACTCTTTTTGCCAGTCACCTGTTAAAGGGAACATGGTGTCAGAGTGCCAACAATATTCTGCTTCCTGACAGACCTAGAAAGGGAATCAAAATGACACAGCATGGATGGATGCAGCCCGAGAAGCACGGGGAGAGGAATTTCGTGGAAAATATAGTGCAATGAATGCCCCGATGGCAAGCTGATTTATGATGGCGTGAAGTAGTGTTTGACCCAATCTGCACTACAGAAATAGCATAGTTTGACACTGCTTTAACTGCCATGGCTCAATGGGATTTGTAATTTTGTGAGATATTTAACTTTCTCTGTCAGGGAGCCCTGGTGCCACAACAAACTACAAATCCCAGGATTCCATAGCATGGAGCCATGGCTGTTAAAGCAGTGTCAAACTGCATTATTTCTGCAGTGCAGTGCAAATACAGCTTTTATCATGTTCCAAATTGTCAAGGGAAGAGGTAAGAAACAACTTACATCCCAGTCAGGCTGACCATACTATTATGTAATAAGTAGAGTGAGGCAGTTGCTTCACTAGTATTTTTTGTAAGAAGACAGAAGTTTAGAGGCTGGGATATTGAAGAAATGGTACAGCTCCCATGCTCATGATGGACTCAGTAAGACAATCTGGAATTATAGACAGATGAGGACTGAGTTCTGAGAAAAGGACAGAGAAAATAAGACAATGGAGTCAAGATGTCCATCATTAGTATGTACTTTATGGTATGTGGGAAGGAAGATTTGTACCAAAGCTGTCAAGACCTGTCAAGACGCAGGGTATAAGGAAGAAGTGGCCAAGGTAGGCAATGGTCTGAAAAACTAGTACAGTAAGACTATGGTATCCACTGAGGTTTGGTTCCAGGATCCCCTATGGATACCAAAATCCATGGATACCAAAATTTGTGGATGCTCAAATGCCTAGTAAAATGGTGTTCCTTATATAAAATGGTAAAATCGAGTTTTGCTTTTTGGAAATTAAATGTTTTTAAAAATATTTTCAAGCCGTGGATGGTTGAATCTGTGGGTACAGAACCTGTGGATAGGGATGGCCAGCTGTAATTGAGGATCGAGTGTACATGTGAATGAAGAATGGAATTCCGTTATGGAAAGTTATACTGTGGCAAAACAATACAGATGGGGGCCTGCAAATAGAAAGCTCTGTGTGCTCTTTGAAGGAAAAGTGTGGGCAAGTTTGTAAAGGCAGGAATGTAAAGGACCAAAGATGTGCCAAGTTGCTAAGTCTAAAGCTAACATCCTGGTGTGAAAATGGTACTAACTGTGACATCCACAGAGCTGAGAAAAGTTGTTTTTGTGAATTACACCCTCAGGAATCCCCTAGCCAGAAGTGCCAGGTCCAAAAAAGTTGTGGTCCAAAACATTAACTGTCCCAAGCGTCAGGCTCTTCCTGCATTGTTGGGAACAAGTAACTGTAAAGGGCATATCAAAGCCCAGGTGGTGTGAGGGAAGACAGAGTTCCACTTATTGATTTGAACTAATCAGACAGTAATTGAATATAGCCTGGACATAGGGACCATCTAGCTGATATATGGACTCGGGGTGGGGTGTGGGAATCGCAAAACAATGGAGGAGGAAGAGCATTTCAGATGGACTTTCACATGTTGGGAGCAGAGAGAATTTGGGACGAGAGAGAGAGAGAGAAAGACATAAATGGAAGTAGCAGGAAGATCCAGGAGCAGAGTCAGGGCAGAATGGGTGGCTTGTATGTAGTGGGATGGGGAATCTGCCCTGAACTTTAAAGGTGCTGACCTATCCCTCAAATTTGGTCCAACACTTTGAATAGAGTTCTTTTAGAGTTCAGACTGAAAGCCGGAATGGATTCACTGCTCCACTGACATTGAAGTCACCAACCATCACTGGATGGAGTACCTGGTATTGACTAGAAACAAGTATATCTGTGATCGCTGGTAGCTTTCTTACTAAATTTTAAAATAAAATCTTTCTATTTCACCATTGGGCACATGTTATATAAAGTCAGCTAGTCCAGTCAATTCGTATGGTGAGCCTGCTAAAGTTATACGTGGCTCAGTCTAATTGAAGTCAATGACATAAGTGAGCTATCAGTAATATATGTTTCGTTGCTTCCAAAGGTTCGTAGTCATGACTAACTTTATTTGGACTAGAGGCCAGTGACTAGGATTGGCTGCTTTGCATACACCCAAGAGCTTAGGAGAGCCTAAAAGAATTTTTTGTATTCACCCTGCTCCCTGTGTAGACTGGCAGACTCCTATGCCACCTGCTTTTGGAATTCTCCATGTGACATGGGAAACTTTCACCCATGCCTAAAGGTCCTTTGGATGCTCAAGTTGAATTGTGTTGTTCCATGTATCTGTTTTTGGCTTGTTCACAACTACTTTATCAAAGACAGACCTTAGAAAAGTCTTGTAGCATCTTTGAGACTAATAACTGAAAGAAAGAAATTGGCAGCACTGAAAACTTCTTTCTTTCAGTTAGTCTCAAAGGTGCTACAAGATCTCTTTACACATTGATTCTACAGACTAACACAGCTATATCTTTGAGAGCTTAGAAAAGTTACCCCCCTCCCAAGTATGATTCTCCAAATGCCCAGCCAGCATGATTAATGGTCATATTGGTTGAGGGACTCTGGAAATTATAGTTCAGAAAAGGCAACACTCCAAGTTCTGTTTAAAGCCTCAGATGTATTTATGTGGTAGAAATCAAAGCATTTTTCAATACAAGACCTTTCTGAACCAAAGTTTTGCAGCAGGGTCCTATCCATGTCCACTCAGACGTCCCACAGAATTTGAGGGGTTCTTCTTTCAGGTAAATGTATAAACTTGCAGCTGCCATCACTTTATCTTGGTTCACATGTCTAAGCAGTACAGTAATCCTATTTTGTGCCTAGGACTGTTTAATAAATGAACCCTTCTGGTAAACCAGTGAATTCAGTAAAGAATTTGGGAGACAACTCATGGGAGTTTCTACAATAAGTACAGAAACTGCCCTCATTTACCCTTCCAAAGAAGCAACCTTTTCTGAAGGCTACCATTACATTTGTTTTCTTCACTACTAAGTCCTGCCATTAATAACATAATCTAAAGACATGAGATAGAAGAGGCCAATTAAGCCTAGTCACCCAAACCTCTTCTATTATCCTCTCCAGAATTGTTCCTAGTTATTTCTGAGTCAACCTCACATACTTGGCACAATAAGAACATAACTGGTAATGTATTGGCAGATTTCTTTCCAGAGATGCTAATCTGCACAGAACAAACCCACTTGGTCCAGATTCATAGCTGTGACTGCATCCATATTCCTGCCACAAATAGCATTTATGTTTTCTTGTGAACCACCTTGAGGATCCCACTGTGATAAAGAAGCACTGTGTATGTGAAACAGACTTTAAAGAAACAAAACAAAAAGAGGTGTCTTTCACTCTGGGATCAAATCCTTTTGTTTCATCTTACAGAAGCATTTACAGGGGAAATTAGAGTATCCTTGCGCATCGTACACATGCATACTTTTACCTGGAGTAGTCTAACGAGAGATCTTTATCCTCAATAACTTCAGCTTTTTTTCCTATCTGTTTGAAGCACTTCTCAAAATTTATTTCTGAAATTCTGACAACTTTATGTGGTAGACCAGTATGATACATATACACATTATATACAAAGGACATAATATAACTCACATACCCTCATAACATAACATTTTAAAACTACAAAGCAGCAGCTTGTCCAAGACTGCTGAAATTTAAATTATGCCTTTTTGGCATAGTTTGTCTCCCTAAACCATCACACAAATTCACAGATATAATTCACATAACCATATAATCTGCTCATGTGTGGTGTGGGTGATACTTCAGACCAAAAAACCTAGTCACACTTCTCTTTCTGATGTGATTAATTCATAATCTATATGGAGACACTTGACAAAAGTATGTAATAAAGATAAAAAAGGTAAACCTTAAAGGTAGAATAACAACCAAAGGGAGCTTTGTACCTACCAGTTCTTCTACTCTTAGCATCATCATAGTTGCTGCTGGCTTATCAAAAAATGTTAGCACTGTTTGGTACTCCTTTCAGGGAAGATGCCTCCTCCCACTGCTATCCAAAGCTACTTTGCTGAGATGCGCCAATCTCGCTTAGCTTATATATCACTTCTTCTGAGTGAGATAATTTTCCAACCTGGGAATCCAAGTATGCCCTCAGCCCCCCAGCTCTGAGATAGGTGCTCTTGCATTCCAGACATGTTAACTAGCCAGATCTAGTGTCAAAGATAGGAATTGGTTGGGGGAGGGGGAGAGAAAAAGAAGAGGGCTACGTCTTGCCATGTGTAACCCTCCTGCCTGTGTGAATCAGTGTGAAATGCAAGAGCTTCATTCCATTCGTGATGACTAAATAGCTCAGCAATGTTAGCCATTCTGTGTGTCCAGTGCCCAGTAGGACAGCTGTCTTGATACCCCACTGTATCGTAACTGACTTTCACATGAGCCAGAGACACCAGGAAAAGGACAAGTGACCCAGACGCCATGCTCAGCGTAGTATCATCTTTGGCTAAGCAAACATGTGATCTTTTCCATTATGGGAAGTAATTCTTTTCATCATATTCTATTCTTGGATTGTAAACAATATTGGAGGGAAATGGGTGGTCTTTTTCACCCTCCCTCCCTTGTCCCATCATGATGGCACTTGTCTATATTTGTTGGAAGGAATTCTCTGAAGGGATTATGAAGCCAGAATGATGTCTCTAGCTCTAAAAAAGCTCAATGACACAGTAAGTTACCATCAGTGTACAAACATGAAACCCAACGGCTTTGCATTTTCCCTGGAATCTGTCACTGTTTATAAGCAGAAGTCAAAGCCGGGGGGGGGGGGTAATCTCTTGGACAACAAATCCTAGTGTCCCTCAAGTGGCATAGGGAATTGTGGAAGTTATAGCCCTAAAATAATTTTTTTGAATATGGAGTAAAAGGAGGAAACCAACATTAAAACTAAACTTGAGATAGGACTTCCACTGAAATTGGATTAGTTAGGGAAATCACCATAATCTTACGAGGTTATCTAAAGAGCATTTTTTCAAAGGATAGAAGTGTTAAATCTACTTCGGTGTAACAAATAAGAGTTTGGTGGCACCTTTAAGATGAACAGATTTATTTTAGCATAAACTACCGGTATTCTAGATCTCAGCTCACTGCCTCTGTTGTACTATTCAAGCCTCAGATAGACAGTCTCTGTATAGCTAGAGATTTGTTGTTATTAACTACCCTCAACTCTGACTCATGGTGACCCCATGAATGAGAAACTCCAAGACCTCCTGTCCTCAACCACAAAATCATAAAATCATAGCACCATAGAGTTAGAAGAGACCACAAGGGCCATCCAGTCCAACCCCCTTCTGCCATTCAGGAACTCCCAATGAAAGCACTCCCAACAGATGGCCATCCAGCCTCTCTTTAAAAACCTTCAAAAAAAGGAGACTCCGACACACTCCGAGGGAGTGTGTTCCACTGTCGAACAGCTCTTACTGTCAGGATGTTCCCCCTAATTTTGAGGTGGAATCTGTTTTCCTGTAGTTTGCATCCATTGCTCCACGTCCTATTCTCTGGAGCAGCAGAAAACAAGCTTGCTCCATCCTCAATATGACACCCTTCAAATATTTAAACAGGGCTGTCATAACACCTCTTAACCTTCTCTTCTTTAGGCTAAAGATATGCAGTTCCCTAGGGCATGGTTTCCAGACCACTTTGCCCAGGTCCTGCAGGCCCAGGGCTGTGACTTCCTGGATTGAGTCTAACCATCTAGTATGCAGTCTTCCTCTCTTTCTACTACCCTCCACTTTTCCTAGCATTATTGATTTTTCTAATGAGTCATTCCTTCCCATGATGTATGGGAAGTATGACAGTCTCAATTTGGTCATCTTAGCTTCCAGTAAGAATTCAGGCCTAATCTGTTCTAGGACCCACTTTGTCTTTTTGGCTGTCCACAGTATCTTCATCACTCTTCTCCAGTATCACATCTCAAATGTGTTGATTCTCCTTCTGTCAGCCTTCTTCACTGTCCAGCTCTCAAATCCATACATGGTGATGGGGAATACAATGGCTTGAACTATCCTAACTTTAATTCAGTTTTATGTCTTTGCACTTTAGAATCTTAACTAATTCCTTCATATTTGCCTTTCCCAGTCCCCATCTTCTTCTGATTTCTTGACTGCAGTCTCTGTTCTGATCAATGATTGAACCAAGGTAGAGGAACTCTTTTACTATTTCTATTCCTTCATCATCTATACTGAATTTATGTAAATTTTTCAAAGTAATTACTTTTGTTTTCCAAATGTTCAATATTAAGCCTGTCTTAACACTTTCTTCTTTGATGTGGAGGATGTGGAGAAACTGGAGCGTGTCCAAAGGAGGGCAACTAAAATGGTGAAGGGTCTGGAAACCAAACCCTATGAGGAATGACTTAGGGAGCTGGGGATGTTTAGCCTGGAGAAGAGAAGGTTGAGAGATGATATGATAGCCGTGTTTAAATATTTGAAGGGATGTCATATCAAGGAGGGAACAAGCTTGTTTTCTGCTGCTCCAGAGACTAGGACCCGAAACAATGGATGCAAGCTGCAAGAAAAGAGATTCCACCTCAACATTAGGAGGAACTTCCTAACAGTAAGGGCCGTTCGACAGTGGAACACACTCCCCCGGAGAGTAGTGGAGTCTCCTTCCTTGGAGGTCTTTAAGCAGAGGCTGGATGGCCATCTGTTGGGGATACTTTGATTGGGAGTTCCTGTATGGCAGGGGGTTGGACTGGATGGCCCTTGTGGTCTCTTCCAACTCTATGATTCTATGATTTTCTTTAGTAATTGTTCCAAGTCTTTGTTGTTTTCTTTTAGTAGTATAATGTCATCTCTATATATTAGGTTGCTGATATTCTTTCCTTCGATCTTCACTACACCTTCCTCCGAGTTTAAACCTTCGCTGTGTATGATGTTTACTGCATACAAGTTGAACAAGTAGGGTTAGAGAATACAACCTTGCCCGACCCCTTTGCCAATTGGGAACCACTCTGTTTCTCCATATTCTGTTCTAACAGTAGCGTCTTGTCCTAAGTACAGGTTTCCCATCAGGACAATCAAGTGTAGTGGCACTCCCATTTCTTTGAGAGCATTCCATACCTTTTGAGGATCTATGCAGTCAAAGGCTTTATTGTACATACTTGTATATATATTGTACATAAAGCACATACTTACTTTCTTCTGGAATTCTCTGATGCCCTCCATTAACCAACATATGTTTGCAATGTGAGCCCTCTTCCTTTTCTGAATCCAGCTTACATCTCTGGAATTTCTCACACCATATATATGTTTTTCTGCTGCAGAATTTTTGAGCATGTCTTTGTTTGCATGGGATCAATGCTGTGGTCCTGTAATTGCTGCAATCCTTTGTCTCCTTTTTTGGTGTCTATATATCAAGGTAGGCAAAGTATGACCTACAGGCCACATGGAGTATGCTAGGGGTCAAAGCATTGTTTTTCAAAAATTGTTTTATATATATAATTTTATTCAAATTCCACACCAAACAGTCAAAACAAACTCTTACAGTCATTATCATACTTACAAACATCATACTTAGACATTACAAAACTTGCATCCCCCCCATGCAAAACCACTAAAACCATTTTAAAATAAACACATAACATTTAATACTTCCTTCCTTTCCGAAGTTTCTTCTCGTATTTTAATCTACTTTCAATTTTCTGATAGCAAAAATAATTATTTTTCAGTAATCCCCCAGATGCCCTCTAGGGGGTTTAGGGGCTGCGCCAAGGCCCAGAAGATTTTGGCTTTAAAAAAAACCACAGAAAGTGAAAGGGATTTACTTGCCTGTTACCATTTTTGGCACCATTTCCCCCCCCTTTGGCCCGCCGATGGGGGGACAGCAGAACCGGCCCCAGCTCCAAAAGGTATGCCAACCCCTGATGTAGACATATAGTATATACTGAGTGTTGTGGTGGCAACTACATCAAACAGCAATGGATCATAGATATGATTCACCATAAGAGATGTTAGTGAATCTGCTTTGGGTTTTAGCCTGAATTTTAAGGGAGCTTTCCAAAGTGCTGTGCCTGTTTGGGGAGATAGGGTCTAGTATCTTGAAGTGGAAAAGGTGGGCTATAACCTGAAATATATTTACTCCAGAAATACTGAAGGAGGGGGTGGTGTACTATATAAACTCCTGTTCTGGGTGATGCTTTTGAGATGTAGATGGTGTATGCTGGGTCTATTGGCCCTAAGGAAACTGTACTAGATCCACAGCTAGTGTAAATCAGCTTTAGTGGGTGGCATTATTTGCCCTGCAGAACATTCTGATCTGTCCTCGATAGAACTCCTTTCACATCCTTCTGTCCGTGCCACCTCAGATTTATTCATTCATTCAATTCCTCATTTATGGTGTTTATAAATCATACTCTGCCCAGAGTGCCTGAGGTGATGCACAAGCCTTAAGAACAAAATACACACTCTAAAGCAATCAAATTACAAAAAACAGGTCTATTAAACTATATAGTGGGCCCTTGGTATCCACTGGGGTTTGGTTCCAGGACTCCCCTTAGATACCAAAATCATGGATGCTCAAGTCCCATTGTATACAGTTGGGGTAGTAAATGGTCTGTCCCTTATACAAAATGGCAAAGTCAAGGTTTGCATTATGAAATTATTTTTTAAATATTTTCAAGCCATGGATGATTGAATCTGTGGATGCAGAATCCGTGGGTATGGAGGGCCAACTGTAGTTATGCGTGTGGGTGTGGGCCAAGTAAAATCAATAGTAACAGCAGCCACTGCAGCTGTAATTTCAGATGGGTTACCTTGGCAATCAGATGTTTATGAGTCCAACCGCATGTTACAATACAACCATTAAAAACTTGAGTCTGGTCTTTCCTAGCATGGAGCCTAATCAAATTTGTTAGATTACAAGTGTCATCACTTTCAGCCAGCTTGTTGTGTAAGGGAGTTGGGAGTTCTAGTTCAATACATTTGTAGTCCATCAGGTTAGAGAAGGGAAGGTTCGGCAAAGGGCCCTTTCACACTACACAGTTGCAGCACTACAAATCCACTTTAACTGCCATGGTAACATCCCATGGATTCCTGAAACCTGCAGTTTAGAGAGCGGCATTTAGAATCCTGAGCCAGAGAGCTCTAGTGCTCACCAAACTACAGATCCTAGGATTCCATACAATGTTGCCATGGTGGACTCATAGTGCTGAAATTGTGTACTGAGAAATGGACCCTAGTCTGATAGCCATTTCACTGCTGAAAAATTATCCTCTGGAGTGAGAGATTTGCAAAGAAGTGTTGGAAAGAAGATATGTTTAACCCTAACCCTAACCCTAACCCTAACCCTAACCCTAACCCATGCAACTGTCTTTTTCACTGGCAGGGATAAAAATGACAGGAGACGGAGAAAGGTATCTAATAATAATTGAAGATTCAAGGCAAAAGTGGGGTCACTATGCAATGCAGAAATGGTGCAGTTTGACACTGCTTTAATTGCCATGGCTCAATGCTATGGAATTCTGAGATTTGTAGTTTTGTAAGATATCTAGCTTTCTCTCTTGGAGAGCTCTGGTGCCACAAATTACAAATGCCAGAATTCCATAGCACTGAGCCTTTACTGTTAAAGCAGTGTCAACTTGGATTATTTCTGCAGTGCAGATATAACCTGTGAAGAAGCAATGCAGTAAATTTGGCTGAAATCCTTGATAGCATCGTGGCCAATTTTTCTCAGATATCATGTGCTTTAGAAAGTGGTTTTTGCCTTTGAGATTTTGTTTGATACTTTTTATTTTTACAATAGCATGGTAGTTTGAACCTGGGAAGGCAGGGAGTGAATTTTCCTGCTACTATCCTGTTTCCACAGTTCTCATAGCTATTGGGGGGCAAAATCAGCATGTGCTTTATAGACTGTAGCAAAGCCTTTGACTGTAGAAGCCAAGATGACAAAACTTAGACTGTCATACTTTGGGTACATCATGAGAAAGCATGAATCATTGGAAAAAAATAAAGTTAGGAAAGGTAGAAGGAAGTAGAAAGAGGGAGGCTACATGGGACCACAAATATGAGTTTGCAGGGGCTGGGCAGAGCAGTAGACAGCGGGGGCTGGAGATGTCTCATCAGCAGGGTTGCCATGGGTCGAGATTGATGTGAAGGCAGTTAACAACAACAAAGATGAATCATACTTGGGTACATTGATTTTCTTTGTTTGCTTCTGAAAATTTAACCCTTAGCTATCCATCATCCATCAGTCTTGCCCAGAATGGGGGTGAACTCCCAACCCAGGGACCCCCAATTTAGCCAGCCAGAGATAATTGGGGTAGAATTAGTTGTTTAGAGGACCAGTTCTACAACTGGTTGTGAGGGGATGCTGGACCACATCAGTGAAAGGCTGGAATGCTTCTCTACTATATACCATCTATTGCATTATTTACCTTAAATAGCACTTCTCTGATGGCAGTAACTTGTGTCAGTGTTCAGTACTGAACAAAGTCTTGAGGAGGCCTGGAACTTGGCCAATTCCAGCATAAAACAAGCTAGAATCACAGTCATGCTTGCTTTGGAGACTTTACTTCAGATCCTCCAGAATTTTCCCTTTACCATGGCAAAAGCTTGTTAAAATGAGCAAGTTTGAACAAGCTAATAGAAATAGAACAGTGTTAAGTCTGACTGGGCAGTCTGGTTGGTCTCATCTGTGAAGCTGATTATTCTTGAGCCCCTTTGTTTCTCCTTAAAGTCTCACCCAGAACAAAATACTTAAGAGCTCTTTAGGCCCAGAAAGATCCAGGTTCAAGGACCCACTCAGATATAAAGCATATTGGTAACATTAGGCCAGTTACCTTCCTGTAATTTGTCCTATTTAATCAGCAGAAAAACAAGCTACAACAGGGAATGAAACCACCAAATAAATTGGATTTATCTATGTATAGGCACAGTTGTTGTGTGCCTTCAAGTCATTTCTGACTTATGGCAACCCTAATTTCTGACTTATGGCCCTAGAAAACCCTATTACAGGATTTTCTATGGCCAAGAGTGCGTAACTCACCCAAGGTCACCCAGTGGGTTTCTATGGCTGAATGAGGAATCAAACCCTAATCTCCACAATCAGTCCACAGCTCTAACCACTACACCATGCTGGCTCTCATGTATAGATTCACCAGTCAACAACTCATCCAATGGGCCTGCTTTAGTTAGGAGGGGGTTCTAAATATCCTAATGGCACCAGATCAACTTCCAGCAGAGTCATGCTGGAGGACCTGGAGATTCCTAGAGAGAACATATCAATTAAATCTGTGAATATTAAATTGGCAAAAGTCAAAGCTGCAAATGTGGAGGCCAAGTATGCTGATAGCAACACACACACACTAAAATGAATAATGTCCCAAAACAAGTGAAGCAGCAAAGATCTGTGTAAATCCACAGTTCCAAAGCAAAAGGTCCAAACCAGAAAGCACAGCCAGAGAAAGAGAGAGTAGTCAATGACCTGAGTCCAGGGTTCCAAAGAGCAATGAGATGTGTAGGCAAAATCCAAAGGTGAAAAAGTCCAGGGAGACAAAGCAATCAGCAATCCAAGGAGCAAGGTTCCAGCCAGGTAACAAGAGTGGTCAGTGCCAAGAAGCTCAGATAATCTCTGATGCCAAGCTGGGCGTCCTGCACCTGTTTAAATGCCCAAGCTGCAGGAGCCCAGCTGATCTTGATTGCTTTGGCGTTTCTCATAAAGCCTCTTGGAAAGCTAGAGGCCCTCCCTTTTTGCTCAATGCTGACTGAAGGTAGGTACTATGTCCTCCACACCTGAAGGTTCTGCTGCTGAGAGGCCTGGCTGCTGAGCCTCCTGGGAGGCCACAGACTCTGCTGGAGCTGGCAGAGGCATGCTAGGGCCAGGGCCAGGGCCAGGGTCAGGCTCTGTTGCAGACACAGGTCCCATTTGAGGCTCTGGCTCAGCCTCCTCCTCATCCTCTGAGTCCTCCAGCTGGCTGGGCCTGACATATATATACTTTTCCTTTGGAGAGGGAGGGTCCTTCAGAGTGGGAGAGGTGACCTGGGAACTCCATGAGCAAGATTAGGAATGCTTGTTACCTAGATTAAGCCTCCAGGGAGTGGAGAGTTCCTCTCCCCTACGCTATGCTTGTATAATCTAACCATGTCAAGATATGGTGATTTGCAAGTGCAGTAGCATGATGGCCCTAACACATGTGTTTGCATTGCACTCAAGATGTTCATACCCATTTGTCACATCTATAAAATGAAAGCATTTTGTTATTGCTTCCCTTAAATCTTTTTTTGCACTGTTGTTTGGTGTTTCCTCTCCCCTTTCCAATAAAGTACATTTTAAGGAGCAAATTTAAAGCAAAAGTTGTCATTCTCTTATATTTTCTTAGGGATTATCTACACATTTAGAAGCTTATCACATTCATTTTAAAACTGGCTTATCCGATCTGAATTAAATTTTAAAGCTGGCAGCATCCCGATATTATCAGAAGGATTTAGCTGCCGAAACTGGCACCTGGATCCATCCCAGGTCCATTCCTGCTCCCAGGGGCACTCAGCGCACCTCTTTTCAAAGATGGGAATTTTCCACCTTAAAAAAATGGCCACCAGAGCGGCCCTGGGAACAGAGATGGACCCGGGATGGACCCGGGCGGAGATTTTGGTGGCTAAATCCTTCCAATAATATCAGGATGCCACCTACTTTAAAATTTAATCTGGATCAGGTAAGTTGGTTTTAAAATGATTGCGATAAACTCCTTAGTTTAGTAACACAATTATATGAATAACCTCAGTTACGCATTCCTGATATGTTGTTCTCACTATGTTTTTCTGAAAACAGCATCTATGTGCATCACTGCAAGCTCAGTTCCCCACATATATCAGCATTTCAAATCACGATGGAGTAAATGATGTGGATGTATCCAAAAGGTTTGCAACAGACACATAGTGATATCCCAGAGTGTTTTTTCTCCATCTGTCAAATCCACGTTATTCCACTTCAGTTGCCACATGTTTCTTCTTTTGCTATCATTGCAATTTTATTTGTTACTTGCTCCCTTTGCAAATGAGATGGATCTTTGTGATCCATCTATTGTTTTAATTTAAATCAAAAGGTGATTGAAAACAACAACAACAAAAACAACAATCCTCAAGTGGGGCGGGGGAGAGGAATAAGGATCTCAGGAAAATAAATGCAGTGAACTTTGCCTTTTTGGAGGAAAAGTCCAAAATGCTTAAAGAGCAGAGGGGCAAAATGGAAAGGATATGAAAACATGTTCCTGTGCAAACAAAGGGATTTAAAACAGCGCTTTTCCAGGAGCAGGGAGGAGGGTCTACAGGTTGCGGGGTGGGGAGGAAGTCAGATGAGATGAAATGTGCCACCCTTCCACAGAAATGCCCTCCTTGTCAGTGTGTGAATGATGGGTGTTGCAGTGATGCTCTTAAGACACCCAGCAGAATCTGCAGGACAAGCTGGCTGCTGTGATCCACAGCCACTTTGTATCTCTTACCATCAACTAGCTCAGCTTCGCTTCTTCAGGATCCTGTCTTCCTCAGTCAAGAAGACACATTGTCATTTCCCACCACCAAGGTAAAATCTTTAACTGTTTAAATGTTGTGGGAAATGTTTTTAAAGTCCAAAAGTATAGTTTATTAATGCATATAAAAGAAAATAAGATATCTAAGTAAAATCCATTGTGATGAACTTAACCAGTTCAGCCATGAAAGATTACATCTTTAACACTCCCTTTCTATGGCCTCATTCCCACTACAGAATAAACTGGTTTTTGAGTCGAATCGATGAAGCGATTTATCACCGAATAGACATTCACACAATTCAAGCAGCAATCGAACTTTACCCGTTTCAATTTAATCTACTTCCTGTTCACATTTATCAATGAATTGATTCAATATGGAGTTGCGTCACAGGTCTGACTGTGTCATAGGGAGCCAATTCAGATCTGCAGCTCATTCACACTAGCGCTGAATCAATTCATTGCAAAAGATGTGGGGAATTCAGTTGATCTGGAATAAGTACTTTAAATGTTTAGCACTGGGGGGCCCTTCACAAACTTCATCAGGGACCAGCACAAGTGCAAACAAGGGCCATTTAATCTGATTCAGATCCGCTTGCAAAATGGTTTATTATGTAGTGGGAATGAGGCCTATGTAATACCTGGTGATGTGGATCCATACATACTTTAGATGTTCTGTGTAACAGACAGATTGCTTGCACATTGATTTTATAGGGATAGATTGCCAGACATTACAGAGTAG
>JAIPUX010001880.1:28961792-28980248 GCA_020142125.1 Phrynosoma platyrhinos
TTCTTGGCAAGATTTGTTCAGAAGGGAGTTTTTCAGAAGGGGGTTGCCTTTGCCCCCTCTGCGGCTGAAAGAGTGTGACTTGCCCTAGGTCACCCAGTGACTTGTCCAAGGTGACTCACCCAGTGGCTTTCCATGGTTGAGCAGGAACCAACCCTGGTCTCCAGAGTTGTAGTCCAACACTGAAACCACTACACCACCATGGATCTCTCCTTCCTCTTACCTCCACCTTTATAACTTAAAAGACAGGGTCTCTTTGCTCTAGCAAAAGGAGGCACCCATCACTTCTCCCTTGAGGTGTAAATGTAGCATAAAGTGCTAGTGCTAGCAGAAACACACATGGGATACTTCTCAGTGGATCAGGGTCTGGATTCTCAGCTGCTGCAAACTGGCAGGGCTCTGCCTGAAAAGACTTACTATTCTGCTTCTTGTAAGTCTCCTGGAAAGAGACCAACAGTCATCCCAACAGTATAAGGAACCTTAAAGCTGCAGACAGTGGAGTCTGAAAACGATGATTCAGCTCAATGCTATTGGTGAGGTAAATGTCCACCAATCCTGGAACTGTGTTTGTGCCCACAAACATCACAAACATGACAAGAACCAAAGGGTGGGAGAGCTGTTACTGTAAGCATTTTGTTTCAAGTTACTGACTTTGAATAAGATGCTTTGTAAGCAGGTAGGTTTCCAGACTTCAGAGGCAGGGGGATGACTTTCAGATTATATATCTGCCCCAACGTCATTTGGTTAGAATCTGGTCTACATTTATTTCTTTGCCTTTGTGGTTATTTTATGATCAGAGATACTCAGATCAGTTTCATAGACACCATGTGGTGTTGTGGTTAAAGCAGAAGAAAGCAACCAGAGAGCTTTTGGGGACTCCACCTGTCTGATTTTTCACTCCTGAGACATTCATAGACTGTACTTGCCCCTTTTTGCAAAACCTGAAGTGACAAATGGTGCAGAAGGGAAGACAATCTTAAAATGAAGTTGCCCCACTGGCTTTTAAGGCTGAAATCTTCATTTTGGGGCAAAACAGTATTTCTGTAATGGGTGAGCCCTGAACCATTTGCCTTCTGACGATACTGGGGTGGGGGGGGGCACACAGAGCACTCTGAATTGGGACTTGAGAGATCTAGTTTCAAGTACAAACTGAGTTAATAAATACACTGAGTAATACTGACTAAATCACAGTCTATCAGCCTAACCCACTTAATCAATACATTTAGAGACAGAAATTTTTTTATAGCAGCATTTTTTAAAATGTCCTCCTTTCTCCCTTCATGTCTAGGGTACTAAGCCCAATAGCTCCTGGAATATGCAGCTACCAAAATGCTGGCAGCTCCTTAGAAAAAAATCTGGCCAACATCCAATTGGACCACTGAGGTTCTGCCAGTGGTTTGCTGGTGGTTTGTTGGGGTGGGGAAGCTGCTCCTTCTTTCTGATTTATGTTTACCTCCCAGTAAAAAGAAAGCAGAACAAAAACCAATTAAGCCTCTTGTGGGAGGGAATTCCACAACCTGGGAGCAGCCGCCAAGAAGGTTCTCACCCATGTCCTCACCAAACATTCCCATGAGAGTAGTAGAGCCAATGGAAAGTTCTACCATGAGCATCTTAAAGCTTGGGCAGATTCATATTAGGAGAAACAGTTTTGGAGATTTGATTTTTAGATTATGCAGCCTCATTTGGATGGCTATCAGGTCCAGCTCTGCCTGCTAACCACTATAGGAGGTGCAGTAGCTGTGCTCCCAGTTTCCATCCAGCTGCCATTATATAGCTAGGGAATAAGCAGCAGCCTTGGCCCCATGGACAAGGGTGAAATCTGTTCCTTGCTTCGCAACTAGAAAGTGGCAGTAAGACAGTGCTCAAGCCCAATCATAGCATCTCAGAAGCCATCTGACTGGCTAAACAATCAAGCAAAGGTGTTATGCAAGGAGGTGCTGAATGCCCCTTTGTGCAACACCCTCCAAAATGCTTGTTAACTAGGATTAGTATAAGTGTCCAACAGGATTCAGGCCCAGACTTCCCAAATATAACCAGATTGGCTGGAAAAGGTGGAATCATTCAGATCCCAACTGGCTAAATTTGGATTTGAGGAGAAATTACTCAGTTGATTCCAGTCACGCATTCTCAGCCTCAGAGGATGGAAATGGCAAACCCCTTCTGAAGAAAATTGCCAAGAAAGCCCCCGTGATATGGCCTTAGGGTCCCCATCAGTCAGAAACAACTTGAAGGCACATAAAAATAATAAATATGATGTGTAATGGGAGCCAGTGTTGTGTAGTGGTTTGAGTGTTGGACCATGATTCTGGGAGAAAAGAGTTCAGATCTATGCTTGGCTATGGAAAAGCCAAGGGAGCCCCGGAGGCACAATGGTTAATTGCTGGTACTACAGCCACAATGTTGTCAGTTTAATCCTAGAAAAGAGCTCCAAGGTCCATTCAGCCTTCCATCCTTGTGTAGCTTGGTAAAATGAGTACCCAGCTTGTTGGTGGCAATTGGCTTACACATTGTAAACCACTTAGGGAGTGCTAGTTTACTGATAAGTGGTATAGAAATGTACCTGCTATTGCTATTGCTATTGCTATTGCCATTGCTATTGCTACTGCTACTGCTACTGCTACTGCTACTGCTACTACTATGGAAACCCATTGGGTGACCTTGGGTAAGTCACAGACAGGATCAGAGGAAGCCAGTAGCAAGCCCCTTCTGAGGAAATCTTACTTTAAAAACTCCATGATAGATTTACCTTCCATAAGTTGGAAACAACTGGAAGGCACACAACAACAACGTTTCATGGATAGCTCACCTATGTGTCTTCTGTCTATACAAAGCTCCCAGATGAGTTACGTGGGCAATTTCCTTCCAAATGAATGTAGTTCCCTTCCACTTACCAACATGGTCCCTATGATGTTCCCGTACATCCAGGCTGCTGAAGCAAATAGCTTAGAACAAAAGGAAAAAGAAATGCTCATAACCTGGCATGTGTCTGCTCTGAACAATCACAGCCTTCTTACATCAGAATCTTAAAATAGAAATGAATCACTTCTAGTTGCATCATTTACTATAGCCATTTAAAAACAGCTCTTCAGAGATTTTAAAGATGACTCCTTTTTATCATAATAGTAAATAACTTTCTATTTTGTCTTCAAATGTTACGGTGCATTGACTGCATTCCTTTTAACAGCTTCCTGACACAGGCATTTAGCAGGGGTTTCCAGACCCTTATCTTCATGCCAGAAAAAGTGTACCCTATTAAATCTCTGTGTGAATGCAGGCCACTGTTGAAACTACAGAAACAGACAATCACAACACATCTTTCTGTAGAGGAGAGGAGGGAGTTAGCCACAATGTTACAGAGGTGCCCATCTCAGGCTGCATATTTGGGGATTTCCCTGGAGGCCAAGTGATTAATTATTTAATTTAGTATTACATTCTTATTGACCTTTTTGCCACATGTGCCAGAGTAACTTTTGGTTCTGTTCTTGCATCTCCACTTCAGACAGCATAATGCCTTGGGCCTCTCTTCCAGGCAGAAGTAATTCAGCAATAATGTTGCTGGTGCCAATCATTAGGAAGGAGTTAGAGATGAGAAGGATGGACACAAATATTGTTAGAAGGAAAGCCTAGCAGTTCACATTAGAGAAACGGTGTGCGGTGTGATTGTTGGAGTGCTGGACTAGATCTGGGAGACCCAGGGTCAAGTTTCCACTCAGCCACAAGTAGGGGTGAGGAAAATTCTCTGGCTTCATATCTCTGCATACACAGACAAACAAAATTATGTATTTTGCACTGCCAGAGGGACACAACATGCCTTGCCTTTGCAACCCATACATTTGTAAAGTTTGCAATGTGTTTTTTTTGGGGGGTGGGGGGTGAATGTGCACAGAATTGTGCGTACATTTTATGCATGGCTCCAACACTTAATAGAACAGTTTTATAGCAGGGCAATAGTTTTGTTGGTACGTTACAAAACTGTTGACAAGCAAGACATAATGACAAGAAGGGGAGGGACATGATTAATGAATCCCTGCTTCATGAAGGAAGTCCACTCTTGGTTCAATGAAACAACTCTAAAATGGTATCAACGGCTAGAATACTGTACCAGAGATTTAGGGGTGAAACAGATGAGCCAAATGAAGTGGCTTTCGGCCACTTTGAAGGCAAGCTGATCAAACAATGCATGCCTCCAAAGCAGCCAGAAGCTTCACTGAAGCCACACTCTGGTCCTTAGGACCAGAGCAAAAAGGAGCCAGGATAGTCCGACTCCTGGCTGCCCCAGTCAACCCACTGCTTCCACAGCCCACCTTGGGAGCAGGCCATACAGACAGCAGGGTTCTGACCTGCTTCTGGCTGAAGTGGACTCAGACCACTCTTTTGTGTCCATTTGTTACAGGCCAAAGTTAAGTATACTTATCTACTAAGAAATTAGCTACATTAGTTAAGTTATACTTAAATAATGAATGAGAATATGGAACAGTTAGCTAGATTTACTCATGTTTCATATTCCCAACTGCGATTTAGTCACAATTTTGCTATTATTACCAAGATTGTTTGGGGGGAAGGAACCCTACTTCCTGGGCTTCAGCTGCATGGGGAAAAGAAGCTCCATTCTGCCAGTGACTGGAACACAGTTAAATGATGTTTCTATCAGATTTGGTTGGGCCAGGAGAATTTTCTTAGTAGCCAATTCAGAATTCTGGACAATGTTTCCTAAGACCACTGAAGGCAGGCTGCCTCCTGCTCTAACAGAGTCCCCAATCATGCTATCGCAGTCAGAAGGAGGGCAAATTATTGTACTTTCTCCATCCCATTGTCTTTCAATCAGCTTTGACTCTTAATTTTTACAACCACAATGTATCCTTAGAAGTCTCCTCTGTGTATTCAATGGAAAATAATCCCAAGTAAATGTGCACAGAACAGGTTGCATGCAGCCTTAGTTCCTCATAGGAGGACTCAAGTACAATAGCTGTCTTAATCTTGTTTGTACTTTATCATCTAGCACTGTCCTGGGCCAGCTCAACTACACAGGGGCTTTGGTAGTCCAATTTTGCCAGATCATATGGGTAGGGCTCAGCCTCCAAAGCTTTGGTAGGGGGATTTCTCAAACTTCTCCACTTCCAGGAACGTATCCTCCAAGTGGCAAGGAATATCTTGATTAATCTTCTGCTATACCATTTTTCCATCTTCTTTTAAAGTGTCCCAGTTTCTCTCTTCTCCTTCCACTTTCCCCCGTTTTTCCAGCTTACTTCAGTTGCTTAAAACTGTGTTCAAAATGCAAAAGTAGTTTGTACTCAATTGACTCAGCAGCAGGGAAAGAAGGGGAGTGATGGAATCTTGTCTTCCCAGTAGGCTCAGACAAAAACAAACTGCTGCACTCTCTCCTAGCTGGTGGACTCTTCCTCATTAATAAGTTTTGCTATCTTGATCACACATGTCTCACTTTTTATCTGGAAAATGTTGGAAGGTATGTATGGAAGGTCTTACTACCTGATAATGAGTAGAAATGACTGAAGCAGAGGATAATGTGGCAGAGGTAGAGGGAGGGATGGACACTGGTTGAAGGAGAATCAAGCTATCATGAAAGAAGGAGCTGGAACAACTGCAGAAAAGAGAAAGAGCAGAAGAAACAAAAAAGAGCACCAATATGAAGTGATGGGCTGAGGAAGTTCTGATATGTGTGAATTTCTACTATGTAGTCCAAAACTGAATTTCTGCACTTTTTGTATGATAAACTTCTTATATGTGGATGGCTTGCCCATATCTGAGAATGTGAAAGCTCTATTTTAGATAACACACAGAAGCGTAGAGTGGATGAAGTATAAGGTTCTTGCATGGCCTGCTTTCTTCACATCCTACAACCTTTCATTTGAAGCCACTCAAGTGAGATGAGTTCAATTAATCCCTCTGTCAAAACTTCAGTTATAATGAAGGTTGGACCTCTGTATCTATGGGCTTGCCATCCGCAGATCTGAGCATCTGCAGATAGCAAGCCCCGTTGTTCCCAATTGCTGCACATGCATGCAGCCACACTATCAGGCATACACACATTGCACTGACATTAGGGAGAATGGGACTTGAGGTCCCACTTTTTTTTCTATCTGCTGGGGGGTCCGGAATGGATCCCTTGTGGATACAGATGACTGCATGTACAGTTGGCCCTCCATATCTACAGATTTTTTCCCCATGGATTCAAACATCCACAGATTGAAAATATTCCAAAAAATATAAATTCCAAATGGCAAACCTTGATTTTGCCATATTATATAAGGGACATCATTTTATCATGCCATTGTTTTTAATGGGACTTGAGCATCTACAGATTTTAGTATCCACACAGGGTCCTGGAACCAAACCCCCATGGATTGCAAGGGCCCACTGTACAATTGGTACATATTACCCAAATCTCACAATATTGAGATTATCACCAGCAATCAAGGAGTGTCCTTCCATGAGATGAAGATGCCCACCTCAGGCAGCGGAAGGGCTGCTAGGGAAGCCATTCCAAAGACAGCTGCTGTTTGCACATTCATGCATTACCTAGACAGTTGGCAACTACAGTTGCTCTTTCCCACACTTCCTCCTTGAAGGCTGTGTTTGGCAGCATGAAAAATAGATCACACAATCATGGATCACCAAAGTGCTCTCATGGAGAAATGTATGATACGAAATGATGCCAAAGCAGTATGCTTCCATTCTTAACCTAGCACGATTGTGGCAGGACAACAGGATGGTGTGATCAAGTCCCAAAATTCACACTATTACACTGTGCTGGCTCTAGTTAGGTACTAAGGATTCCTCCTCCACCACCACACACACACACGCCACATAAAAAACAATTTTATATAAATAGCAATGAAAAAACAATGTGGGTTTGAATGTGATTTGACCTGAAGATAAAAATATTTACTTTTGGCTTTGCTGTAGAATGTTGACTTTCACATTCAAGGGTGACATTTTGTATTCCGATCCAAAGAAGTCTTGCTGTGAAGACAACACCAGTATTGGTCAGCACTTGCCTTTCTCACACTGGATCCATGCTGTCTGTAGACAACAATAAAACATGAGGCACATGTCACGTATTCTAGGTGTTAAAATAACCGTCTCAAAGGAATCCTGAACTCAAAGGAATTGTCTGAACTTTTCAAAGGCAGGTAATCTTCCACAGCTTGTGAGTGGCTCAAAATGTTACGATAAGGAAGAACCACTGCAAGAAATGGCAAAGAACCATTTTACCAGTTTGGGCTACAGCAGCCCGTGGAGGAGGAGGAACATTTGTATGGCACTATAATAGATTCAGGTATGTAGATTTAAGCTATGCTAGTAAATTCAAAATTACTGTCATTTCTCCTGTCTAACTCCACATATACAGAAGTACACAGTAGACTCCCAGCCTTTCCCATAAACACAGAAGAGAATTTTATGTCACCTAAACATGAGACTTTGGGGGCTGCAGTGCAGGATTGCCAAACTAGGAGCATCCTAGGACCTGAGAAAGCCCTTACATGGACTTTGGAATTTTTCTGAATCAATTGCCATGGCTGCCTTTGTGTTTTGAAAACATTCAGTGTCCAAATCTCCTCTGTTTCATATATGATAGCAAAGGCAGAGCTGGACAGTGTGTAGGGCATTAAGGTCAGCAATATGCTTTCAAAACTAACAGGACTGGGTGGTTTTTGCAATCTACCAATTCAAGTATGTGCAAGTGTTTTCATTCCAGAGACATTTCTCAAGTGATCTGGCTCCTTCACCTTATTTTCAATGTTATCAGTGTCACCTTTTGTCACTGGCCATTAACAGCAGTGAGTAGAGCAAAGGCATGAGAAATACACACATCAAAAATGGGGAGTCAGAGAGTGCAGAGAGATTTATGCATAAAGGATGTAAGCTGCAGTTTACATCTTCAAGCTTCAATGGGCCTTTAAACACACACACACACACACACACACACACTCACTCACTCACTCACTCATTCACTCACTCACTCACACAGAGGGCTCTTTCAGATAAGGTCAAATGTGTAGATTTGCAGCATTTGTTGCTGTATTTTGTGGATATTTTTTAAAAAAATATCCAAATGATGTTTCTGTGATCTCAGAATATTTTCTTGCAATTCCCAGCCCCAGCTACAACATTTTATTTCCATCCTCAACTGGGTTTCTTTTTAATTTTGAGACGTGTTAGACCAGGGGTCCTCGAACTTTTTGAGCCAGGGGCCGGTTCGCCATCCCTCAGAGCATTGGAGGGCTGGAGTAAAAACAAACAAACAAACAAACAAAACAAAAACCCACCATGACCTTGAGCAAGTCACACCCTCTCAGCCTCAGAAGATAATCATGGCAACTCTCCTCTGAAGAAACTTGCCAAGAAAACCCCCATGATAGGGGTTGCCATAAGTTAGAAATGACTCGAAGGCACTGGATTACCCTGGGCAGGTCACACTCTCTCAGCCTCAGAGGATAACCATGGCAACTCTTCTGTGGAGAAACTTGCCAAGTGGTATGAGTGTTGGACTGCCACTCTGGAGACCTGGGTTTGATTCCCCACTCTGCCATGAAAACCACTCGGTGAACTTGGACAAGTCACACACTCTCAGACTCAAGGGAAGGCAATGGCAAACCTCCTCTGAACAAACCTTGCCAAGGAAACTCCAGGATAGGTTCATCTTTGAGTTACCAGAAGTCAGAAAAGAAGAAACACAACAACCACATTCTTTGAAATCACACTCTCTCAGACTCGGGAGAAAGCAATGGCAAACCCTTTCTGAACAAACCTTGCCAAGGAAACCCCAGGATAGGTTTGTCTTTGAGTTGCCAGAAGTCAGAAATGACTTGAAGGCACACAACAACCACAACCACAACCACATTCTTTGAAATCACACTCTCTCAGACTCAGGAGAAAGCAATGGCAAACCCTTTCTGAACAAGGAGGAGGAGGAGGAAGAGGGCATCCCCACCCTGCAAGGGGGCTTCCCTGACCTTCTCTCTTCTTCCTCCTCCTCCTCCTCCTCCTCCTTCCCCTGTGGGGGGGCTTTTGCTGAGGGGTACGGAGGAACGGAGGAATGGAGGAAAGAAAAAAAGAAGGAAGGAAGGAAGGAAGGAAGGAAGGAAGGAAGGAAGGAAGGAAGGAAGGGGGGAAAGAAGGGAAGGAAGCAAGCTGAGGCATTCCTCTGAGGCTGAGAGATCATGACTTGCCCAAGGCCACCCAGTAGGTTTTTACAGGGCCTTCCCTGTAGAGATGCAGGACAGGCAAGGCAAAGGAGGGCAGACCAGCCCAGGGCAGCAAGGGAGGGAGGAAGGGAGGCCCTCCCAGAAACACCGCGCCTCGGCCCTTTTCCTCCTCCTCTTCCCCCAGGCCAAGCCACCGTAGGCTGTGGAAGCAGTGGGTTGACTGGGGCAGCCAGGAGTTGGACTATCTTGGCTGGGCGCCTCCTCACCCCTCTCCTCCCCTCCCCAAAGGGAACCAAGCCAGAGGCGGGCTCAAACCAGGAACAAGCCAGGCAGCAAAAAACAAGCAAACAAAACATGCCAGGCGGGCCGCGGGCCGGTTAAAAGGCCTCGACGGAACAGACCCGGCCCACGGGCTGTAGTTTGAGGACCCCTGTCCAATACGGTCCCTTCTCTTTTACTCCTCCTTAAAAAAAAGAAGAAGAAGTTATAGTGCTATAGTGTATCAGGGTAATAGCATGTTTGCACTATAACTCTGTAACTCTAATGAAAGAAAAGGAGCATAGAACCACCTCAGCAAACAAAAGGGCTGATCCAAAAATAAAAATAAAAACTTTTCCAAGCTGTGGAAAGGACACAGAGGACTTTATCATACTAGGCTCATAAGGGATCACAATCGTGTTAGTCTAGGAAATACAAATAGACCAGGTTAGGGAGAGTTGTTACTGCACAGCTCTTCCAAATCACCAAGGTACTGCTTCTGTTTTCTGTAGGCCAGCCTCTATAGCCCCAACACCCTGCCCTATGCCCTTTCCAGTATGCCTTTTGGTCTGGGTTTAGTTTTAGTTTTAGCACAATTACATGATCATGGCAATCCATGAAGTAAAAAAGGGAAAGAAAAGAAAACAGCCTGCAAGGGGGAGTGGGGAGAGGAGCAGAATCATGCTCACACTCGCAGATAAAATTGTCTCCATATCAGAACTGCTTCAGAAGGAACTTCTCACACTCACTCAATAGTGGAAGAACAGTGCAATTCGGAAGCACTGGTGGGTTTGTCACCCAGTGGAAGCACTCCAGCAGTGGATGGACTACAAACCAGATACTGGACAGACACAGCATCATGTGATAAGATATGGTGACAGACACTACTATCCTGCTCTGATTCTCTTTTCAAGTCTTATGTAATTTTTTGCTTTTGTTATTAACTGCCCTCGAGTCAATCCCAACCCATGGCGACCCTGTGGATGAGACATCTCTGACTCCCTGCCTTCCACTGTTCTGCTTAGCTCCAGCAAACTCATACTCCCTAATAGAGTCCATCCATCTAGCATGTGGCCTTCCTCTCTTTCTACTTCCCTCGTCTTTCCTAGCATTATTGTTTTTCCCAATGAGTCATGCCTTCTCATAATGTGCCTGAAGCACGACAGCCTCAGTTTTGTCATCTTGGCTTCTTGTGTAATAAAGCCCAGAAAATAACGAATTGAGCGCAACATGGGAGGTAGAGGAGAGTATATTGGTATTCCAGATGCAAAGTGAGCGACTGGACCGACAGTACTACTTGTCTCACTGCAGAAATATTTGTATCTTGTCCTCTGCTGTGTGTGCATTTTTTTCTCACTGTTTTTGCCCTTTAGAATTCAGTTTTGACTAAAGAACTGCTAAGGGTTGGTATCACTTTCAGAGGTAAGGGTAGGCTATTCTCTATAGCTATAAATTGTTTACCACTACAAGAAAGCAAATGTTTTCTCATGCTAGAGGAATGCTTGGTAATGTAATCACAGTTATCTGGGTATTAATGTATTGCTCACTTGAGAACACATTTAGGTAACTGATCTCCAGGCTCCAGTTAAGCAGCCTAGATGAATAAAAATAAAAATGTTTATGCTTATCACTTGCTATTTAACTTCCAGATTAAAGCTTACTGAGTGTTGCTTGCAGATAATTTGATTTATGCTTGTGAGTTTTATTGGAAACAGGTAAGGAAGATAATAGTTGCAACCCTCATGAAGTTCAAAGGCAGATTTGCAGTCAAGTTCTCAAGGTCAGGATCAGCTTTACCATTCGGCAGAACAAAAGGAGTGTCTGAGGGGAAAGATGCTGGAAGAAGTAGTGAGAGCTCCCAGCTATTCTACAGAGGTCCCTTGGCCTTTTATCTCTCTTGGAGGACAACATCACTGTGAGTACCACACAGCCTATCCTGCAGTAATGTAGACTCGAGTCAATTGACTCAAATTCAAGCCAGACTCAGGTCACTTCAATGACTCAACTTGGACTTGACTTCGCAATAAATAATGCACTACTTGACTCATGACTTCTATATTTTTAGTGACTGTCTTGCTGGCTGAACTTTATTCAGAAAAACCAAACAAGTTGGGCTTGAGGTCACTTAGCAGTCTGTCCCCAGTTTATATCAGAAGAGACTTCTAAAGCTAGAAGAATCCTTCCACATTAAGAAAATTGCCTAATGCATTTGCTGTTCCTCTCTTTTTTAAATTCTAACTTTGGGCATGTATTCTTGATTTTCTAGTAATTGAAATGCCACACACCACCACCACCACCACCACCACCTCCTTTTTGTTGTTGTTAAAAGTTGGGTGGGGACATGATGGCTTAGCGGTTTAGATGCTGACTCTGATGATCACAAGGTTGGCTTATCAGCAGTTTGAGGCCCAAGTGCCACATGATGGAGTGAACTCCCTCTATTAGTCCCCATTTCTGCAAGTAGATAAATAGGTACCACTTTGGTGGGAAGGTAACAATGTTCCATGAGCCTTGGCATTCATTCATGCTAGCCACAGGACCACAAAGTCATCTTTGACAATGCTGGCTCTTCAGCTTAGTAATGGAGATGAGCACCACATCCTACAGTCGAACATGACTAGACAATCACGTCAAAGGGGAAACCTTTCCCTTTGCCTTTACCTTGCTAAAAGTTGGTTCCCAGACTTGAGACTCGACTTGAGACGTGACTTGAAAGTATCTTGGAAAGACTTGAAACTCAACTTGATTCTTGAAGGTAGAGACTTGAGACTTGACTTGCGACTTGGAGTAAAAGACTTGGGGGTTATCTACATGTGTTTCCCCCTGCAACACAGTTATGCAAATAATCTCACTCCCACATTCCTGATTTGTTTTTCAACCATTTTTTGGAACTGCATCTATGCACATCTCTTCAAGTTCTGTTGCCCACATGTGTCAGCACTGTGAATAAAGATGGAGTTGATGATGCAGATGTATTTGAAACACGTTCAAGACATGCAGAGTTTTATCTCGGTTTATCCCAGGTCTATCTGCATTGGTTATTCACACAGCCAACAATGCGAATCCTTCAGGAAAACTCAGAGGAGAAAAACTGAAATCGATTATCCTAGGTTTTGTGGGGGGTTGGGCAGCCCCCCCCAATGTAACTGGATGCATTCAAAATTCATGTGAGCAACACAGATTCAACCCACATTTTACCGCAGGGGTAGGCAACCTTTCCCCTTTAAGGGCTGAGGGACTTCAGCTCCCAGAAGCCTCAGCCATGTTGGCCAATAGTCCCATGTTGGCCAATAGGTCCTGGGATTCTGGGAGCTGAAGTCCCTCAGCCCTTAAAGGGGAAAGGTTGCCTACCCCTGTTTTACCAGGATTATTTACACCATCTGAATGACCCCTTGAATACATCACTGCTATCCTGAATCAATAAACTGACTGGGTGCCCTTGGGTGGGATGAAGGACTCTACAGCATCACCAGTGCTGAGGTATGCTTCATTGCCAGTTGGTTATCCCCATATGTGGAATAGAAGAAGATGCTGTCTTTTCCTTTGTGTCAGCAGCAAAATGCCTTGAGACAGCCCCATCTAAAGTATCATCATTAATATAACCCAAGTGGGATAAGAATTCAATTACTATCAGCACTGTTGGCCTGCATAGTTCCCTATACATGTACGTGAAAACATTTGTTGCTATGGCTTCATGGTCAGAACATAATTTGATACAGGGATCCAAAGAGGGAATGAAGGCTTCCTTGTAGCCGAAAAGATGACAAAATATGAGGTGATTTTTTTTAAATGTTTAAAATATTTATTAGTACTTGGCTTGATCAAGAATTGTTTGCCATTTGGAATGCAGGAGATAAAAAAAGGAGGGTTAAAAAGGATTTTCTATTCTAAAGATAAATCTTTTTTATGACTCTAAAATATGACTAATGTAAAAAGCAATATGAATGTTTACCATTGTTAAATTAAAATTATAACCACAGACCACTTGCCAGCTACCATCTAAATGTAACACTTAAAATACCTCTCCCCACACTAATCCTCCTCAAGAGCCATCATCTGTTTCTCATACTCATGGCATTGATTTACTCTTCACAACGAGCCTCTATTTCGAAACCTTTAAATGTCCAAAACTCTTCATGTATACATTATCCTGTCATCTTTATAAAAACCATATAAGGAAGGACAGCATTAGTATATCTCAATTACAGAATGTGGAGTTGGAAGAAGATGAAGGTGGCAAGAATCAGGGCTTTCTGAACAACACTGAGAGTCAAATTAGATGAGGTTATCATGGGAACTTTTTTGCAGAGATGATCCCCCAAGTGACAAAAGAGGTCTGTTTGTCATAGCACATGATTTTAATCACCCATGTATCTTATATTTGGTGGTTTTGGTTTTGAGATTGGTCATTGGACCAGTCTGCAACAGCGCAAACTCACCAGTGGCTCCTGGTGGGAAGGTGATGCCTTCCAGGTCTAGTGAGTCTGCTGGCTGGGCAGAAAAGCAAGTTGCCTTCTTTTAACACCTGGCCAACAGCTCTGCCAGACTTGGAAAAGGCTGTTGAAGAGAACAGGGGATGTTAAATATCCTAGGTACACCACTAACTGGATGGAAGATTCTGGGAGTTATAGTAAAAAACAAACAAACTAGCTTTATCACACTCTCTTCTTTCCGTGATCCTGATTATCCATGTGGCCAGCCACTGTAGATACTGCAGCTGCAATTCTCCATGGCACATGGATAAGGAACATACAGATTGGCTTCTACTAGTGATGAAACATATTATGTTTTGTCCCAAAAGATCTCACACAAAAGCAGGAGAAAAAAAACATGAACCTTTTGTGTTATGTAGGGTTCTAGCAGATATGTCTTTCATGGAGCATATATCAGCATGCAGAACCATCTAAGGCAGCTATCAATTTGAAATCATTACTTTTACTCTATATTTTTGTTTTTGTTTTTGATCATTACAAATATCACAAACAATTAGTAAACAATAATCATAAATCCACATCATTGCCTGAAAACCGTTTAAAATAATTGAGGAATTTAACCTGAATAAAGCCTATACAGACTGCCAGAAATAATTCAGCTTGAGACCACGTTAACTGTCCTGTCCTGGCTCAGTAATAAGGAATCATGGGAACTGTACTTTATTATGGCACCAGAGCTCTCTGACAGATAAGGCTCAATATCTCAAAAAAAAAAAAACCTACAATTCCCATGATTCCCTAGCCCTGAGCCAGGACAGTTAAAGTGGTCTCAAACTGGATTATTTCTGGCAGTCTGTATAGGCAGTAAGAACAATCCATCAAAGAAAGACATTCAAATTTTTCATCTAATCAGTATTCTCCAGCACTCCTTGTAATACATCAGTGAAAAAACTCTACTACCCTTCCTACTACTGAGAAAATTAATAAAAGTAAACCAACTATCTTCAAAGGTAGATGGGCTTAATTCACTGTCTCTTTCTCTGTTCACATTATTAATTCCTCCTGTTCATTGTTGTCGTTGTATGCCTTCAAGTCATTTCTGATTTATGGCAACCCCAAGGGAAACCAAACTTTCCTTGGCAAGAATTGTTCAGATGGAGGTTGCCATTGACTTTCTCAGGATGAGAGTGTGACTTATCTGAGGCCATGGAGTAGGTTTCCTTGGCTAAGTGGGGATTCAAACCTTGGTCTCTGTCAAGATCGACAAACTCAGTCCCCAATAACCAATCTTAGTGTGGTAGAAAACAAAATAGTCTTATTTCAGGTATTGAGACAGAAGTTACCCATCCAAGGTTTTTGTAAGAACTAAAGATCCATTCCAAAAATCCTAGTATAAAAGTTCATGTCATCCACCACCACCACCATCTGGCCGCAGTGCTCAGCCTTTGATCCCGATCAAAGCAACCTTTCAAGTCCCCCTTTTCCCTCTCCTGTGTTTATTATACAATCTCCCTCACAGAAGGGAGAGAGATATCTCTTCTTTAGAGTCGGACCTTCTGGCAGGAAAGGCAGAATCATAAAACCATAAACTTTCACCCTGTTACCGTTTGCCCCAACCATTTGTTCCCAGACCCACAGCACCCACTTGAATAATATACAATACCTTTTGCTATTCCCAATGTTCATCCTCCCAATAATTCACCAGGTTATCATAGCATTATAACGTTAAGTCAGCATGTCATCATATCATCCTATTATCATGACAGAACCATGCATAGTTCTGACAGTCTCCTAGAGCCCTATTGCAACACACTGTGTCAGAAACAGTTTCCATGTAGGGCACATGCCTTGTCTAAAGTGAGCCTTTCAGATGATAATTTAGCTGATTCAAAAGCGAATTTCTATTAGCACTCCAAAAATAACTTCACTTTTCCCTTCCTTCTGCCAGGTGTTAAGTTCAAATTATTCTGCAGGACATTTGTTGATTTCAACATGAAAATGGTTTTTTTTTTCAAGGCTAAGAAATGGATTGTTCCACAAAATTCCGAGAGGAATAATGTGCTAAAATCCAGTTGCTAGTCCCAGCTGGTATAGACCCACATAATAAACTGCTGAATGTTGAGATCAACACTGATCTCACTGATCCAGTGGGTGTACTCTAATTGGGAGGATTAGCCATTGGTTTTAGGCTAGGGATGGGATTCTTATGGCCCTCGAGATGTTCTTGGACTGCAAGCCCCACCAGCTCTAGCCAGCATAGCCAATGGTGAGATACACTGAGAACATCAGTCTAACAACATCTGCCAAGCCTTGTGATCCCCTGTCCTGGTTTTGACTTATCCTCCCTGAAATCAAAGTACAAATTCTTAATAGAAGAAATTCTGCAGGCTGTCAATTCAAATGTGTAGTTATAGATGTTCAGAAATCACAGAAGCAAATAAACACATATTCTATGGATGTGGATTGCAGCAAGTTTTGCCTCTGACCCTCTTTATACATATAATGGAAAATCTTAGTAAACCAGGAACCGAATGTGTGTGTGTGTGTTTCTGTCCCAAATTGAGTTTCATGGCTTCAGAGGGGATTTGAACCTGGATCTCTTAAATCCCATCCCACCACTTTAACCACTATGCCACCATCCCATTAGCTTTGTTCCCAATGGGACATTCTGTCCTAATGACAAAGCAATGTCCCTGGGCTGCCAAACTGTTCCAAGCAGCAATAAATAAATAAATCACACACAAATACACACATATTATTTCTCTTTCTGGGCCACCTCATTTTTTTAAGAGTAAGTACTTTCCTCACTTGAATGCTTTTCTGATTTGCCTGTCCCTGGAAGCTGCAAATATCCCTTCTTCACATTTTGAAAGAGATGAATGATTCAGCCCAGACAAAATATTAGGGCAAGCTTAGAACAGTCGCTTCTTTTTAATCTTGTGCACAGCAGTCTGCTGTTTAGTCAGTGCTATTTTTCTTCTTTCTATATTAGACACATGGACAAGGCCAGCCAATCAGGGATTATGGAATCCCATCAATGTGGTTCATAACAAATCAAATTGGCCTGCATGATTACATCTTTAAAGGCAAACAAAAGCCAGTTGAGAATGAGAGCAATTCTTCCTCTCACTTCCTCAACACTTTTGATAAAATCACAGAAACAGAGTTTAAGTCCAGCTCAGCCCTTCTTAGATGATGTCAAACATGTTCATGAAATTATGAGTACTTCTGCCTCAGACCTAAAAAATATTGCTAGGTTTACTACACAGCTGTACATCACAACTAATATATGAACAGTCCATTTTTCACTGGTACCAGCTGACATTGCCAGATAGCCATCTGTCAGGGGGAAAAATTATCAGTATTTAAAACTACCATCATGAATGAGTAAAGTGCTGTATGTACATTTTTGTAATTGTAGCAGTGGGTAGGGTGATTGGCCAGATTTTCTTTGATCTTCCTCTGGTTTCAAGAGAGCAGTTGTTACAAATATCTTTCATCCCTTCCATTAAATTTGGGAACACATTTTTATGCAAGTCCTTCTGTGGTCAGAGAAACCCCTTGTGTAAAATCCATCTCACTCCTTTGACATATATTGAAGTCTCCCATTATGAGAGGAGCAAATTAAATGTCTGCATAAGAAGTAAACCATTTGTTGCATCTGATTTTGATTTTGTCTAGTCTCTCATAATATACAGCCAACTATTTCCAGGAAACATTCTTCCCATATCATTTGTCCCTTGTCTCACATATTCAGAGATATGCTGCCCCTGAACTTGGAAATTCTATTTAGCTCTTATTATTTAAAATCTTTTACAGATCTTTCCACAAGGGATTTATCCTATTCGTTTATGTATTAGATTTTTATCCCACCTTTCCATAAAACTGTAACTGGAGGCAGCTCACAAGAAGTAAAATGCAACATTTAAAGCAGGGGCCGGCAACCTACGGCCCGTGGGCTGGTTCTGCCCCAGGGCCCCGTGCTTACTGACCCAGGCGAACCCCTGCCGCTGCTGCCTGCCACCGCCGCCACATGTTTTGGTCGCCGTGCGGCTGTGCGCCCCGTGACCGCCATTTTGATTTCCAAAATGGTGGCCACAACATGTTTGCACATGCACAGGAGTACTGTGCATGTGCAAATGAGTCGTGGCCGCCATTTTGTTCCCCAAAATGGTGGCCACAACTTGTTTGCGCATCCACAGTACTCCTGCACATGCGCAAACACGTCGCAGCCGCCATTTTGGAAAACAAAATGGTGGCTGTGACATGTGCAGAGGTGGCTGTGGCAGTGCGCTCAGCGGCAGCAGCAGTGCGCGTGGGGGGGTCATGCGTGGCGGCGGGGGTTGCACGTGTGCATGAACGCACACACTGCCATTCCCCCCCGGCCCACCAGAAGGGACGACTTCGGGGGAGCGGCCCCCAGCTCAAAAAGGTTGCCTACCCCTGATTTAAAGCCATCTATTCCATTCACATGAGAGCCAATGTGGTGTAGCAGTTTGAGAATTGGACTATAACTCTGGAGACTGGGGTTCAAATTCCTACTTGGTCATGGGAACCCACTGGGTGACCTTTGACAAGTCACACTCTCTCAGCCTCAGAGG
>JAIPUX010001880.1:29000449-29025683 GCA_020142125.1 Phrynosoma platyrhinos
CGTCTTATATGCCGGAGCGTCTTATATGGCGAAAAATACGGTATATGTGATGGGGGAGGCTAGGGCCTTTGTGCATACCTTGGGAATTACCAGAAAGGAAAAGAAATCATAACATTAATTTCCCCTCCTAGCATCTTACGGAGCCAGGCCAGTATTTAAGTGATGTGCGGAAGGTCAGACATCAAATCAGTGGCAGATGATACAGGACAGTTAAGGCCAGGGGTAGGCAACCTTTCCCCTTTAAGGGCCGAGGGACTTCAGCTCCCAGAAGCCTCAGCCATGTTGGCCAATAGGGATTCTGGGAGCTGAAGTCCCTCGGCCCTTAAAGGGGAAAGGTTGCCTACCCCTGGTTAAGGCAATAGAGACTAGATAGTTTTGGAGGGGGGGTCATGTTGCTGTGCATGGATAAGTGTGGGGGGGCTATCATGTGTTGTATGAATGCATGGGCTGAGGAGGAGGGCTCAGCCTAGGTCAGGGGCAGGCAAACTGTCCCCTTTAAGGGCCGAGGGACTTCAGCTCCCAGAATCTCAGATTAGTGGCCAACATGGCTGAGGCTTCAGGGAGCTTAAGTCCAAAATCCCTAAGAGGGCCAGGTTTGCCTGCCCCTGGCTTAGGTGTATGAATGACTTTGAAAGAGACCTGTGGAGGAAAATGAGGGTTAGCAAAATTGAGCTCTGCGCCTTTAAGAGGCAGCAGCTTTATCTATTTTGGCTGTGTCCAGCTTCCTGGTTTGGCCATGAATGCTGGGGAATATGCAAATTAGCCCAAATTTTGGCAAAAACCACCACATAGCAGCCAAATTAAGCATTTTTAAAATAAAAAAAAACCATGATGGTCATGTTGTGAGAGTCTGGATAATTCCATTCTTGGGTTTAACTGGTTTGGGTAAAACTCACCCTAACTTAAAGTGGCACTGAAAACAGTTGGAACCCCCAGGAAAATTTTTGAAAAGTCACTCCTGTGGAGGGTTTCTGGCTTGTAGTTAACCTTGGCTGTGTATATTATGTGCAAAAGGCAAACCTGAAGGGTTTAGTGAACACTCTCATGGGATGAGTACACTATACTCTAGGGTTTCAGCTGAAGTTATGTTCACATCTGCGCAAAGCATTACTGCTGAGGTTGACCTTTTAACTTTGCCTTTTTCACCCTTTCAAAACAGCTTTAAATAACATAATAAGTTCTTTATCCTTACCTTGGCCATGGAAGTGGCTTGGAAAGGATGCAGAGTTTCTCTGAGGGAGGTATGTTTCAGCCCAATTGCCAGACCAATTGAGAATGCCCCACCATGTGTTTTTGGAAGCCTGTTTGATGTCTTGTGTGACCTTAAGGATCTATTTAGCTCAGAAGTCTACCATCATTTTAATCTGCACCTCCACTTTTTCAATTTTCTTTGCCACTTCACTTAAATTGAAGCAACCATTTTGTGATAGGTAGTTCCAGATGAAATCCTTGTATCATATCTGAACTTATCTGATATGGACTATCCATGGCATAATCTCTTATCATCCCAAGTAAATAAGATTCTTTTCCACAACAGTTAAGTATAATCTACAAAAACAAGGGTTTCCTAATCTTTGATTTATGACTAATGAGTATTCCAGAGGAAGAACCGTGACATGTGTGCATGATGAGCACAAACAGAAGCAATTGTGCATCATGTCATGCCCTGCCTGGAGGAGGACTTGGAGGATGAGCCAGAACCTCCTCTGCTACCTGAGCCTGCACCTGTGGAGCCTCAGCCCAGCCCTAGCTCTGCTGTGCCCACTCCAGCAGAGCCTATGCCCTCTCAGAAGTCTCAGCAGTCAAGTCTCCCATTGACAGAGTCTCTGGACATGGAGGAGGATCAAGGGACCGTGCCTTCCTTCAGCCATCATCGAGCCGAAAGGGCTTGCTTCCGAAGGTCACTGAGACTTTATCAGACATGTGCTGGTAATTGGAAGCACCTGAGTGCCTACAGTGTGCTCATTTAAGGAATTGCCAAATGCCTGCTTCGGTGCTAGTGAATATCTGACTTTCATGAGAAAAGTACTCTGTTTCTGGCTCCCATTGCTCCTTGGACTGAAACCTTGCTTTTTGGATTGCTGACCCATCTTGATTTTCTGGAACCCTTGACTTTAGGACTGCCTGATCAACCTGCTTATCTGATACCCTGGACCTTGGCCTTCTTGACAACTCTTCTGGTAAAACCCTTTGTGTTTGGAACTCCGCACTTTGAAGCAGAGACTTCAGCTGCTGCTTCACACTAGCTGTACAAGCCATTTGTTTGTTTGGTCTTATCAGCCATTTGGCTGCTTTCCCAGACACATCATTTGCACCCAGACTGTATTACTAACAGAAATTATTGTATGTGCTCAAGATATCTTGAGTAGGGACCCCAGTTAGAGCATCACAGCAATGAACCTATTGGTGCATTTTGACACAACCAGCTAGATCAAAGAGGTGATTCCATTTGTCCAGTGATATAACTTTTCTGGTAACACTGTAGTGTTGCTTTTGGCTAAGCAAGAAATGAGGTGTATGCTTACTATTTTTCTGTGTTCTGTTCTGACAGTAGCCTCTTGTCCTGAGTACAGATTCCTCATCAGGACTATCAGATGTGTTGGCACTCCCATGTGTTTAAGAGCATTCCATAGCCTTTCATGATCTATGCAGTCAAAGGCTTTCTATAGTCTATGATTTTCTTTTGGAATTCCCTGGTGCACTCCATTACACCAAACTCAGCCAATGGCTTCCATGTAACTGTGATGGTGAATCCAAAACAGGTTTTACTCTGGAAAAGCGGTAAAGTATCCATCCAAGATGCCTAATGCAATACCCTAAATAGATAACCCCAAAATAGTTTCAGCACCTTAGACAGCTCTTTTAAAGATCAAGCTAAAAACCCCAACAGGTTTGCTGTCCCATTAATATGGGACCCACCACCTGGTTGGACTGAAAGTTCATTTATTCATTTTTACTTGACTTCACTTTAACATTGGCCATGTTCCATGTATAGCAAATACGATTGTTTGCCTTACATGTCAGACTCCTGAACCTGTACACCTAGGTGGCCAGAAACTGCTACTTGAACAGATTTCTCTTTGTGCTTCCCTGTGCTTTCAACATTAGCAAAATGGTGGGATTTCTAAAAATCTAATGCGCCTGTGTCTTCTCCTTATGCAAAATCTGTGATCCACCCACCCTTCCCCTTGAACTTCTAATGACCACCCCTCCAGCCCCCTGCATGCTGCTTTGCACACTTGGTTACCAGTTTTACTGTTTATTTGTTCAGAGGTAGGCCATATTTTTTCATTCACCTCTTCTTGCAGATCAGTCATCTCACATATCATGTACATGTGTTAAAGGCAAGAAAATGTAATGAAGACCTTGAACCTGGGGAATTACTAAAGTCCAAATATCCTATGGGATCTTTTATCCTATGTTTACAGTGGTGGCTAGGGAAGAGACTGATAGAGACAAAGCTTTCCAATGAACTGTAATTTATTTGGGGATTCAAACATACAAAGACACTCTAACATACAAGCATACACACAAGAACTCAGGGGTAAAGTAGTTAGCTTGGATAGGAAACACAAGGCTTTCTAATGGTGATAATTACCTGATGGTGGCTGCTCCAATGATGAATGAAAAGGGATAAACTCAACCGTTATGAAAGGGAAAGAATAATGGATAGAGCTGGGGACTCTAGTCAGAGATCACAGTGGCACCATGAAATCTATCCAGACCCCCAATGTAACTGAGATTTTGGGAAGCATTTATACCCTTAAACCTAGCCTGAGGTGAAGAGTTGCTATTGTATATCAAAGAATTCCAATTACTCTGCTTTGAAGTAGACAATTTCCAAAAGATGGGAGATAGGATGCTGATGTTATCTAATTCTTAGCCAGTTGTAAATCTCTGTACCTCTGGAATTCAGATGGTGTGAATGTCTTGTTCACAGCACTGAAGCCTGGCCTTTTTGATCTGCAAATTGTTATAAATGCAGATGTAACTCTGTTTAGAGTGCCTATGTGATGTGCACACTGAGCTCATGGTGGTAAAGGCTCCTTCTAGCCCAGGGCTCTGACAGGAACCCAGAGGGGGTCTTGATTTCAAACTAACCATCGTAACACAGACATCAGTGCTTTTATAGAGTGATCAACTGGAAAGAGGGCAAATGAAGAGCTTTCCCCCATGCTTTTTTTTTTAAAGATCTACAAAAAGTATTCTGTCTTTTTGCTTCCTATGTGCTTCTCCCTTCTTCAAGAAGATAGTTGGACTCTTTCTACCCTTGGTCTGAGAAGGGAGAAGTCATGAGTGGCTTCCAACCCTAATAATGGTTGCTAGTTTATCTCTGCCCATGAAGGCCAGCTTTAGAGGCTTTTGTAATTCGGTATAGCTTGACTCCTTTTCTATACTTGGGTGGATTTCCTAACACAAGAGACATATATTTTAATTTAATTTAATTTTTTTTACTGTACCAGTTTTCATTTTTACTAAGTTTACTAAGAGCTTTATTACACCAGGCTCATAAGGCACTACAATCCCATTAGTCTAGCAAATACAAATATCCTCATTATCACACTGCTCTTCCAAATAGCCATGGTGCTGTTTCTATCCCAGCCTCTGTCTTCTGCATGCTGGCTTCCATAGCCCCAACTCCCTTCCATATGCCCTTCCCAGTATGCCTTTCAGTCTGTACAGTCATCCCTCCCTGTTCATGAGGAATCTGTTCCAGAACCCACCTACACACACCCCGAACAGCAAAAATGCAGATATTCAAGGCCTATTTATTCTAATGGCAGTGCATGCCATGGGCACGTGCACCATTTTGTCCCTCCCAGCTTGCCGTCCACAAAGGATCAAAACCACGGACAGCAAGTCCGCAACCCAGGGACAAGTGTATTTAATTTTATTTTTAATGCAATTGCACAATCATGGAAATCTATTAAGTAAAAAAGGAAGGAAGGAAGGAAGGAATTGAAAGGGGGAGAAAAACAACATGTTTGCAAATAGTGAGGGCCAACAAAGGGAGGGAAAGGAGCAGAATCATGCCCACTTGCACCATGTGACTGCCAGCATATTGGAACTGCTTCAGGAGGAACTTATCAACTGTGGAAAAGCAGTGCAATTGGAAGGCACTGACAGATTTTGCCCATCAATGAGAAGGACTACTCCAGCAATGGATGGACTACAGATTGGCTACCGGACAGACACAGTGTCATATTTTAAGGTATGGCCACAGACACTACTATCTGCTTTAATTTTACATTTTAAGCCTTGTGTGATAAAGTCCTAAGAAGTTTTCAGTAAGTTTATTAACTTCTCTATTTTACTTTATTAGAACGTCCTGACTGCCTTTTCCTGCCTGTTGCACTCTGCATAATATAAGTATGAACTATTCCAACAATGAGTGCATCCATTCCATTTGTGCATATTAAGAGGCCTGTCTCCTTAAATTCTCCAAATAGGGAGTGGGCAATGGAGATCAATAACCCTGATCCTGTTAACAGAACAGACACTGGGCCTCTATGTTCAGTGTTTTTCTGTTTCCCGCTTCCTGGCAACAAAGAACATTTTTATTGACTCACATCAGACTAGAAAAGTTCTGAAAGCAAGAAGAACACACACGAGATTGCCCATCAAGACTCCTGGGTGAAAAGATACACATTGTGTCATAGCAGACTTGGTCAGAAGATGGTGTGTTCTCCTTCACTGGACGTATTTAAGCAGAGGCTGTACAGGGTGAGAAGTGAATGCATAAAGCTGCCCATTGGCTTCAAACTTATTGGATGGAAGGTCCATATTGTCTTTGGGTAGAATGGTGTAGCTCCTTAAAAATCCTGTAGAGGGCAGTAGTGCACATGCTCAGCATAGTATAGCATCGAAATGGCATAGACATGTCAGCATCTCTTTAAGGGAAGAAAGACAAAATATCTGTACAATTGTAGCTTTTCCTGTGGGCGAGACTGATTTCCTAGAGTTCTCTATTTAAAAATTAATAACAGATTGCATGACGTGTGCCTATCTGATTTCAGCCAAAAAAATGCTCTTCCCAAAGTGGAACTCAGGAACTCTGCAGGAAATGGGGTGAAATGGGGCCATAACTGTTTGCTGAGGAAATCTGAACATGAGCAGTTCTGTGCCATAAGCATACTATACAGACAGTTGCATTAGATACATTCACTGCTCTAAGCCTGATCGGCAATAAAAATAACCTGTATAGCAACTTGAGCTGGGGAAGATTATCTTGGCCAATAGCCATGCTGTCTGAGCGATTTTGGAGTTGTAGTCCAAAAAAAGTGAATTTTCCAAACTCAAGGAATATATTCACCAAGATGCTATTGTACTCTATTAAAAATTAAAACCAAAGAAATCTTTTTTCCAACAATGTGTGGGCAGTGTAGGTAGTAAATTTGACAAGCTGTTATTTAAAAATTATTTAAAACTTCATCAGTTCAGATGAACCAATGTCCTATAGCCCTCCAGCCCATTCCAAGCAGATCCACAAATGAACTTCTGGATCACTAGCCATCCCACTTGCCACCGTGGCCACCCCTTTCTTTCCCTGATGCAAATTCTATTCCAAGCAGCTGCATTTATGGCCAGGATTAGCCATAATGACCAAGGCAACGAATATTTCTGGTGCCCAGTTCCATTTATTCAACTTACCTCAAATTTTGTTCTGATGTTTGTATTCTTTATTTATTTAAAATATTTGTAGGCCATATTTTAGGGTAAAGCCCTCCCAGTGCAGTTTCTAGCACATAATCTTTCAGTGTGCAACCAATGAATTTCAAATCCCTAGAATACCATTGTAAGATGAACAACAGCAGTAAGGCTAAAATATGTAACAACATATAGACTGGGCAAAAATTATAAAACAGAATAAATAATGATCTCCCAGAAATGAGACCAAGTATACAACAATTTCACTAAATCTAAATCTGAGAGAAGGCAGTCATTCACAAATAGGTCTTTGGGGCCCATTTATAGGGCTGATTGGGCTTGATGTTGATGCACTTGGACTGGAACAGTTCCATAGACATGGGGTGACTGAAAAGAGGCCTTCTTTCTCTGATGCATGTCAGCTGCACATACTTTCTGTCATTTCACAGATAAGGAAGATTATCGCACAAGCATAAAAATGCGACTTAGGGCCTTTACAGACTGCAACTGCATGCCGTGGCCCTGATCCTCCCTTTTGCCACTCCCAAAAAAACAGCAAAATGCTGCTCCTTTTAGAGGCAGCAAAAGGCCGCCCTAAGAGCCAATGCCGTGGCTCTTCCATGCCCTTTTGGTGCAGTGTGTGTACACGCTGCGCCAGTAAGGTGTCCTGACACTGCGCACCATGCGGATGGACGCGTGGCATCAGGAATGGGTTGAGTTGGGGCAGCAGGCGTGTGGCTGCCCCACCCCAATTCCACCCTCAGGTCGGCCCTTTAGGCCAGTCTGCATCCAGGTCCTGTCGCATGGCTTTTGTCACCAAATCACCATCCAAATTCAGGCCGAGTGTAGCCCAGCTCACTTAACTCATTTTTCAAAAGTTAGAAGCTTTTCTGACCAAAGGGGAGTGCAAAGGGATAAGTCCTAGAGAGTACTGCTTGCATTCTGTGCATTCCTATTAATCCCCCCTATCACTGTGCCCCCCCCATTTTAATATTTTGGTAGCGCAGGGAGTAAGCTGCATGTGGCCCATTGCCAAACTACTTGTGGGCACATATGTCCTACTAAATCTGTTTTTGTGGCCCCTGACCTCTCCAGACTCTCCTGGCTGTGCTTCTGTGGCCACAAGAAAAGGTGAGCTGCCTCTCTTGGAAGCACTTTGCCTATTAAATAGGTCACATCTCCCCTGCACTATTTAATATTCCTCCCGGCAATCCAGATTGGATTTGTTCCGGGCGTTTGGTGCAATCCATGAGGCCCCTCAAATACCCCAGGGGCCAAAAACTGATCCTCCTAAACCCACCACAGCTGCACACACTGCAGTTAGAAGAGGTATCAGCCATTTTCTCTCATATACACTCCTCCTCTCGATTCCCTATGTCTATGTCAGTTGAACAAACTTCATGAAGGTAGTCATGCCTACCTACCCTCTCTCCTCTCAGCAGGTCTTTGTGCCCTTTTCAGCATCCCTTCTAAATGAACTAATTCAGCCTCAAATGGGCAATCAAGGGCAATCATGTATGCATGTCTTTTGTAATGTTCATGGCCCTTGATTGCCCATCTGTGACTAAGGGGAGATGCAGACGGGCAGCCCTGGGCTACCCCGGAAACAGAGGATTGAGGCCAAGGCTGCCAGACGTGTCGGCCCCAATCCACCCTATTGCAGCCTGGGAAAGGAGCGCCAAAACACTGCTCCTTTCCCAGGCAGCAAAAAGGGTGCCCGAAGAGCCGCCATGTGGCTCTTTTGCACCTCTTCCAGCATAGTGTGTAAAAACACTGCACCGGGAGGACGTCCTGACAGAGAGCTCCATGCGTAGCAATGCGCGCTGTGATGACATCCTCAGTAAGGGGTTGGGGCGCTTGGCATGTGGCTGCCCCTGCCCTTCCATGCCTCCAAGATGGTGCTTTGCGCCGTCTGTAGAGGCCCTAAGTTAATTCAACCAAACATCACATTTCAAAGTTATATTACAACTGGCAGACATCACAGCAATGTACTGGTGCTGGAATATACACAGCAAGATACTCGTGCCCCTGACTGGAATGGGTGATCGCTCCCTTTTTGAAGGACAAGACATTGTAATTATCTCACACTTCTCATGTGGGGAGAAAAAGTAATTTTATTGCCCACCATTCTTCAGTCATGAGAAGAATTATTCTATCCTTTCACATTCCTAATTGTTGCAAATTGAAGCAAGCTGCTCTCGTAGCTGAGCAGGAGATATTCACACAACATTTCCTCTTGCCTGTAGCAGAGCCAACCTCTGGACAATTCGCAACTGGACAATTTGCATCATCCTCTCCTGCCTGGAGATGACCCATGAAAACCAGAGACTCAGGGCCAAGGTTGGTTCTGAGAGCTGGCACCCCTAATGATGAATGATTTGTGAATGAATATGAAAAGCTAAGCACAATCACAAATAATTACAAATTCTTTGAACTAAAGAAGTGGTATATATTTTCAATTTGTAAGAATGGAAGATTAAAGATGCATAGATTTATCAGAATTAACTTTATTTGTCCTTGTCTGTGTGTGCAAGGGGACCCAAAAATTGATGAAAGCTCCTGAGTCTTTGAAAGTCTCTGCAGTAATTGATCTGTGTTAGAACAGAAAATGTTGACTCATAAATGGCTGTATAATAACCCTTACAGCAATCAGACATTTCTATAAGTGTCATTCTTGGCTGACACATTATGTCTAATTTATTACTTAAAAGATACAGTCATCCCTTGCTATCTGCAGAGGATCCATTCTGGACCACACACACACCCTGCAGATAGCACAAAATGTGGGATCTTAATTCCTGTTCATTTCAATGGGTGTGGGTGCCTGCCCATGGCCACAGCCACCGACACATGCATCCACACCCGTTGAAAAAGCCAGGGCTTGCCATCCATGGAAGCTCAGTTCCACAGATGGCAAGTCCACAGTTGGCATGGGCATCGAGTTGCCATAATTCTCTACCACCAAACCAGGACAAAATATAGAAAAAATACAGGATAGAAATTTAGGCCAAATGTAGGACAAGTGTAAGACAAAATTTGTAGGACATAACCAACTAAAAGCCATAAACATTAATTTTTTTAAAAAAAAATACTATAAATCCATTCTTCTTAATCATGCTCAAAATGGAGGAGATTTTGACATTCTTCATGGACAGAAGGTTGCTCCTCCTCTCTGGAAACTATTTGAAGGCACACAACAACAAAATACATCTGAAGTAGCAGAATTCAAAGATATAGAGATCTAGTTGCACCTCTGAGACGAAATGCATCTGAGGAAGCAGTCTTTAGGAAAGCTCACGCGGCCAACTTTGTTCTTTCAGTTAATAATAATAGAATTCAAAGACAGAGATTTTGGAGCACTTCTAAAACTACAGTAAATGCATCTGAAGAAGCAGACATTAGTCTAGGAAAGCTCATGCTGCCAACTTCGTTCTTTCAGTTAATAATAATAATAATAATAGAATTCAGAGACATAGAGATCTTGTTGCATCTCTGAGACTAAATGCATCTGAGGAAGCAGACTTTAGTCTAGGAAAGCTCATGGCCGGCCAAAAGCATGGCCAGGGAGGCCAAGGTGGCAGAGGCAGCCCCAATTCCCCCCCAGCCCCTGGTGAGGACTACTAGGCTTACCTGCCTTACCTGGACCTGGCACCTCTGCCATCCCCCAGTGTGGTCCTTCTTGCCGCTGCAGCCTCCCTCCATTTCTTTGGGGCCCAGCCAGCCGGCTAAGGCCCTGTGTGGCTCCAATGCCACTGGGGGAGAGCCCTTGCCAAGGAGGCCTCCCTCCTCAGGGTCTTGCCATGGTGGCCTCTCTCCTTGAGGCTGGCTGAGGCCCTGTGCGGCTCCAACACTGCCAGAGGAGTGGCCTTGGCATGGAGGCCTCCCTCCTTGGGGATCAGCCAGCCAGCTGAGGCCCTGCATGGCAGGCAGCAGTGGAGGCCCCCTGAATCCCACCCCCCACCCCAGTGAGGCCTAGCAAGGCAAATAGGCCTTGCATGCCACTGCCGCTACACTGAATGGGAGCCAGGAGCAGGGACTGGTTCCAAACCCAGGCCAGGACATTCACAAAAGGTTAAAAACCGTGAATGTCCTGGCAAAAATTGGGATATGGCAACCCTATATGGGCCTGCTGTTGTTCCACAAAAAATAATGATATTATTGAAACTAGGGTTCCAAACACACGGCAGGAATAATCCAGTTTGACATTATTTTAACTGTCCAGGCTCAATGCTCTGGAATTCTGGAAATTGTAGTTTTGTGAGACATTTAGCCTTCTCTGTCAGAGGGCTCTAGAAAGTCATGCTCGGCCAAGAGCACGGCCAGGGAGGCCAAGGTGACAGAGGCACCGGTGAGACCTAGTAGACTCATCTGCCTTACCTGAACCCAGTGCAAACTACAATTCCCAGAATTCCCAAGCATGGAGTCAGAGCAGTTAAAATGGTCTCCAACTGGATTATTTCTGCAGTGTGTTATGGATCTAGGATTTTTAAAGGAACCAAGTGGTCTTACCTGATTGACCATCAAGATGTCTACAGATGCCACTACATTATTTTGTATTTTCAGAATACCAATTCTCTTTCCTATCATTTAGTGACTTCAAATACCAACCAGCACAGTGATATGTTCCATTGTGTCTAGTGTACTTAATATCAGCTAAGGAGTAAGGAGTCTGCACATGGGGACTAGGTTGCTTCATAGCTGGGTTCCTATAGTTTTTGCTTCTTCAAATATTTTGTAGAAGATTGTGCATGTATGTGTGTACTCAAAAGTTGCTGGGCAGCTTGCACAACTTACTTTAACGGTAGTGAAACTGTAGCCATCTAGATGTTGCTAGACTATGGGCCTCTGCAGACCGAGAGCCGCCCGTCTGCAGTCCCCCTCAGTTAGTGTCAAACGTGCTACAAGTTGCTCCCTTTGCAGACTACTGGAAAGAGCTGTTTGACAGTGGAATATGCTGCTTCAGAGTGAGAGGCTCCATAGACTTGCAAAGAGCCTCCATAAAGGAGAAGTTCTACATGTTCATTCAGACTAACCCAGGGGCTGGTTTGAAGAAATTTCCCAGGATAACAGGAAACTATGGGACCCAGTTTCAGGAAGATACAGAGGCTGCATCTGCACTGCAGAAATAACCCAGTTTGACATCACTTTAACTGCCATGGCTTGGAAGTGTGGTAATGAGGATATTTGTATTTGCTAGACTAATGGGATTGTACTATGGACTTCTGAGAATTACAGTTTTGTGAGACATTTAGCCTTCTCTGTCAGAGTGGTCTGGTGCCACAACAAATTACAGTTCCCAGAATTCCATAGCATTGAGCCCAGCAGTTAAGATGAAATCAAGCTGGATTATTTCCGCAATGCGGATGCAGACAGTGTTACAGAGATGTTATCTTAAAGATGTACATTTTAAAAACTTGGGGCCGGACTTCCGGTGGTAATGGCAGCATGCGAGATTGATCTCTCATGAAGCTGGTGAGGGACAATCATGGATCAGGTGGTTTGGAGTCCTTCCTGAGGTTTTTTGAGGCTGGGAAGAGAAGAGACAAGCACCCCCCGGTAAAGGGGGTCCAGAAGAGCTCGTCGGGGACTTGCATCAGCGCCGGGTGTCCGAAAGGAGAAAGCGAGGGGAAAGTGAAGGGAAGTGAAAATTCCCCGCTGGAACAGCGAGGACACGGGAGGTTGCCGAGGGTCGGAGGGTATACCTGAGAGGGTATAAGCACCACCACCACTCTTTTTTAATAGAAGCAGCCAGATTAAATGTAAGAGCCAAGAAGAAGGAAAAAGAAAGCATCTAAGAGAAAGGGTAAGGAAAAAGCCTTCCCATCTAGATAAAGACATTGCCTTGGGAAAGACAGTAAAGCTGGAGCTGAGCTGAGCTCCGGACAAAATTACTTAAACTCTGATACACAAGCCTGATATACAACTCATTATCATCTGATTGTTGGATTAATTTCTAACTTATTTCTGGACTCATTGCTGGACTAATCCCCCACAGACTACATTAAAGGACTCCTGATAATCCTTGAATTAATTGGAAAATACAAGTGAATTTAACCAAGAACAAAAGAAAAAAGATGCCTTAATTGTATTAATACCCAAAAAAGGAAAAGAATCTTTGGAAGCGAAAAATTTCAGGCCGATATCACTTCTAAACCTAGATTATAAGATCTTTGTTTCAATTTTGGCAGACAAATTTAAAGTCATATTAAAAAACTGCATTCAGGAGGATCAGGCTGGGTTTTTACCAAACAGACATCTGAAAAACAATTTAAGAGTGGTACTAAATTTATGGGAATACTATGAAAAAAATAATGATAAAAAAATGTCTGTGATATTCTTGGATGCTGAGAAAGCATTTAACAACGTGAATTGGGATTTTATGATGGAAGTACTAAACAAAATAGGGGTAGGAGAAATTTTTTGAATTGGATCAAATTGATTTATACACAACAATCTGCTCAGATTATCATGAACACTGAAAAAACAAAAAAAATTGTATTAGTAAGGGGACAAGGCAAGGATGTCCCCTCTCCCCATTATTGTTTATAGTAGTATTAGAAATATTATTAAGAAGAATAAGAAAAGAAGACAGGATAAAGAGACCTAACATTATGGGATTCAATTTCAAATTAAGAGCCTTTGTAGATGATATTGTGGTATTTTTAGAAAATCCAAGAGAAGGTTATTAATAGTTTAATGCAAATACTAAAGGAATTTAGAAACTGGTCAGGTTTTAAAATAAATAAAGATAAAACAGCAATAATTACAAAAAATATGGTCAGAATAGAAGAAGAAGAATTAGAGCGAGAATCAAATTTTAAGATACAAACAAAGGTAAAATATTTAGGGATATGGATATAAAAAAATATTATTTTAGAATAATTACCAAAAGACTTGGAACAAAATAAAAGGGGATTTGAAGAAATGGAATAAATTAGATATATCACTTTTAGGAAGAATCGTGACACTTAAAATGAATATACTTCCAAGGATGATATTTCTCTTTCAGAACCTTCCAATATTAACTAATGAGACTGTCTTTAAAAATTGGAACAAAGATTTGGCAAATTTCATATGGGCAGGAAGGAAACCTAGAATAAAATGGAAAGACATGCAGGATTTAAAGGAAAGAGGAGGCCTAAGATTGCCAAATTTTCAACTTTATTATCAAGCCTGTTGTCTAATGTGGATCAGGGACTGGATTTTATTGAAAGATAGAAAACTTTTGCCATTAAAAGGATTTAATGCCCGTTTCGGTTTCCATGCTTATCTATGGTATCGGAAAGATAAAGTACACAAGGATTTTTTACACCACTATATAAGAAAACCATTATTAATGATCTGGGTAAAATATAAAAACAAGTTGTATTCCAAAATCCCATTGTGGATATCAAGTCAGGAGGCCTTTTTAAATAAAAATAGTTTGGAAACAGATAGATGGGTACTATATAAAGACCTATTAAAGAAGGAAAATGGTCAAATATGGATAAAAACTAGGGAAGAATTGCTCGAGGAGGGGATAAAATGCCATTGGTTTCCACATCACCAATTAACAGATAGGTTTAAAATTGGGTTGGATGAGGAAAAACAGATTGAAGTTGAATCCAGACACAACAGAGGTACTCACAGTGACAGGCCCGAAACCAGATTTGGGAATACAGTCTCCAGTCCTGGATGGAATCACACTTTCCTCCAAGGACTGTGTTCGCATTTTGGGGGTACTCCTTGACTCGTCGCTTCACATGACTAGTCAGGTGAAGCTTCGGCTGATACACCAACTGTGCCCTTATCTGGATGTGAGGGATCTGGAAGCTGTGGTACATGCTCTGGTAACCTCACGTCTGGATTACTGCAATGCACTCTACATGGGGCTACCCTTATGCCTAACCCGGAAACTACAACTCATTCAAAACATGGCAGCCAGGTTAATTACTGGAACATCAAGGAGGGAGCACATAACACCAGTACTGAAATCCCTCCACTGGCTTCTGGGCACAGTACAAGGTGTTGGTTTTGACCTTTAAAGCCCTACATGGCTTGGGTCCATCTTATCTTAGGGACCACCTCTCCCCATATGATCCCCCGCGTGCCCTGCGGTCCTCTGGGAGGAACCTGCTACAGCCACTAAAAACTAGTCTGTCTCAGACCACTTAGAGGGCCTTCTCTGCAACCACTCCCAGACTTTGGAATGGCCTTCTGGACGAGATCCATCTGATTACTACCCTTGCTGCTTTTAAGAAAGCAGTAAAGACGGATCTCTTTCAGCAGGCCTTCCCGGAATAACTATTGTCTGGTGCTAGATGAGTTTTATTTTGTTTTACTGATTCATTGTGTTATTAAGGATGGTTTTATTTTATTGTTGTATTTTTAATTGTTCGCTAGTTTAATTCTGTTTTAAGGGGTGGGAGGGTGGATCATGGGATGAAGGAATGTTTTAATTTGCTTGTTTTAAAATTGTTGTACACCGCTGCGATTGCCGCGCAGAGGGGCGGGCTATAAATAAAAAATTATTATTATTATTTTATTATGATCAGAAATTGGAAGGCTTTGAAAAAGGTAAATCAGATTTTGATGAAGTATTAAAACCAGATTGTAAAGAAGTTATAAACAAAATCTACAAAATACTTCTAAAACTAGACCAGGAACAAGAAATAATAAAAAACAACATGAATAAATGGGCACAAAACTTTGGAGAGACAATTAACTTAGAGGATTGGGAGAAAGTATGGAGCAAATACCTTATTTTCCTGCTTATAAGACTACTTTTTAACCTGCAAAATCTGTGATTAAAGTGGGGGGGGGTCATCTTATACGCCGGGTATAAGGATAAGGAGGGTGGGGGTGCTGAAACTCTATATTTTGACTGGAAAAATGGGGGGTCGTCTTATACGCGGGTCGTCTTATACGCCGGAAAATACGGTACTTAAAATTTGCTAATAGTTGCACTTTAAAAGAAATTTCTATAAATTATATTTCAGATGGTACCTAACCCCTAAACGCATTGCAAAAATATCTAAAAATACGAAAAATTCGTGCTGGAAATGTGAACAAACCAAAGGTACATTATACCACATATGGTGGAACTGTCCTGCAATAAATTTTTTTTGGAAAGAAGTACACAAAAAGATAGAATACTGTTTAGAGATCAGATTAATCCCAAACTGTATCTTCTAAATATGGTACAAACATTAGGTAAACAATCAGAACATGAAATATTGAAGAATAATATTATATATGGTAACAGCAGCCAGGCTATTAATAGCAAAAAATTGGAAATTGAAAGAGGCTCCTCAATTAAAAGATTGGGTATATAAACTTTTTGAGATGTATCAGATGGATATACTAACTCATAAAATAAATGATAAAGCGGTTAATAAATGTAAGGAAGAGTGGAAAATGGTAAACAGATTGTGGGAAGAGATCTGGAGTGAAATAATAATGAAATACAAGGATTGAACTCCAAGAAGCTTTCAACATGAAGAGAAGGCGAGATACAAATAAACATAGAAAGGAAAACAAATGTCAAATAATAATAAACTCTTAAGAAGAGGGAAAAATAATGATAGAAGAAAGCAATGTAGTAATTGGGTAACCAAATAAATAAATAAATAAATAAAAGATAGTAAAGGGGAAATAGAAAGAAATATTGAGCTAATAAGCATGGAAAATTACCCAATATCTTAGGTGGGAAGTCAGGGGCAGAAGGGAAAGGAAAGGAAGGGAAGAATAGTAGTATAGAGAGGCGGAGAAAAAAACAGGAAGAAGAAGAAATAAAGAAGGAGAAATATAAAAAGGGAGTAGAAAGGAAGAAAGAAAGAAGGAAACAGAGGGAGAAAGGAGTAGGATGGCAGACAGGTAAAAGGAAGAGGAGGACGGATTGGAACATCAATAGGGTTCTAAAGGAGTATAGAAAAGGAAGATATAAAAGAAGGAGAAGATATGTGAAGAGGGTAAGAGAATGTGAGAAAGTTAGGAGGAGTAGAAAAAGTTCAGGAGAAAGAAGTTGAGGAAGAGAACAGAAAGAAGCAGGAAATGGCATGTGGAGAGAGTAGATAAAAAGTGAGGATGATATAGAAGAAGAAGAGTGAAGAGGGGAAGTGAGCGGAGAAAAAAAGAGAGGTGAATAAAGAAGAGAAAGGGGAAACTAAGACGACAAAAATGGAAGGATCATATATTCCTTGAATCTATCAAATATCTGTTCTGCCTTATTACTCAAGTTCTTCCTATCACCACTTACTACTGTTATTATTAAACCAGGGAATGTTTTATAAGTATAAATGTATGGAAATAGCCAGATTAGGTAACTCATTAAACAACAAGAAAGGAAAAATGGAAGAGGAAGAAAGAAGGAAATGGAAGGAGAAGTTTGAGCTTCGCAAGGATAAAGGAACGTGGAAAAACAAGTAAATATGAACAAGAAGGAAACAGACTATTGGAAGAAACAAGGAATAGGAAACTAAGTGATATGGGTGTTCTAACAAATGTTTATCATGTATATGTTTGGTTTTCCTTTTTTAGATTGTAAATAAAAATAAAATAAAATAAAAATAAAATAAAATTTTTAAAAAATTTTTAAAACTTGGGGCCTATTCTCTTGTCCCAAGCTAAAATTCACCTTATATATGAAGAACATACAAAAAAAGGACCGCGGGAGTTTTTGCTCCTGAATATTGGATTTGTCACAGTTCCCACTACTGGCCATTTTGAAAACCTCTGATGACTCTTATCCACTAATGTCAAATGAACCTGTGAGAATGACATTTCTGATGCCATTTCTCTGGAATAATTGTCTGATATTTCATATGTGCCTGGGGCAATGTTGTAACTGGATCCAGATTGGCTGTTGAGTTTGTACAACAAAGGTAAAACATTTTTTTAAAAAAAAAATGGGACCACATTTGATATGTTTTATGAAAATGGCATCTAAAATTTTCCTGATGAGAGAGTCAGTGTTCTCTGTCTAAAAGAGAGGGTTGTGACCTCACAAGGGATGGAGACATCCTGGATCTCAGTTGAAGCACTTTTTTGTATTGCTAATGGAATTTAAATTTTATCTCCTGGAGTTCGGAATGCTGCTCCTAATGCCACAAGGCCAGAAAGAGCGGGGACTCACTTGCACATACATACCTCCATACCATCTCAACTTAGAACAACACCAACATCTTGACAAAATGCAGGCCTGTGATTAACATCGTCATATATTTTTATTTTTATTTTTCTGCTGTATAATTTTAACACCTTTGTCTGATGAAGAAACCAGTGGCACTTCAAAAACTTGCATCATGTATTTTGTGCATTTTGGTTGGCCCACTAAAAGTATCACTGTTTTGTGGATTTAAGTGTGTACCTGGTGCCCAAAGTTGTGCAGCTCATGGGAGTTAGTTGAGGGTAGAATTATAAAGAGAGACAGTTGTGTGTTGTCTAATAAACATAATGTTCTGGCTAGACTCAGGTTAGCTTGGGTAAAATTTTATTGTTAGGTTTCAGTTGTTGCTGGTGTTTTATGTAAGCTGCCTTGCCTAAGTCTATACAGCCCTATGAACTGATAGGAATGCTGGCATTCTGTTCTTCAAAAGACATACTTTCTACAGAATAGCTTCACACACACAACTACTGAACATGTGACAGATTGTATTGTGCAACACAGGCAAGATTTCTTAGTTTTGCATTGGTGCAAATAAGTCAAATGCCAGCCCTTCTATTTATATTATGTGCTAGTTTATGAGATGGGCAATGTGTTTATTTTTTTCTGCTGAAGTGCAGCCAGCAGATCAGATGATGCTGGAGGTATTTTTATTTTAATTTAAGCATCTTCTGTCTTTATACTGAGGAACTGAGGTTTAAAATTCCTCCCATTAAAATTCATGAACTTTACAACTGCTTAACTTTGATCTAGTCACCCTGTGGTATAACACCCACCAAACCCCACATTGTCCTTGCAGCACTGTCTGCTGAATGATTTATCCCATTATGGTAAAGTTGAATAGTTTTGAATGCAAAATGCTGATTTTTCCAAAGATTATATTGGTGACCTACCATGAACTATTAAGCAAGCTTGCAACAGGCTGTGTCACTGAACATTTGCTCTTTTTTTTATTTTTTATTTTGCTGAGCTAAATACAAAGTCTTTTTTATGTTGCTATTTTACAAATGGTAACAAAAAGGATAAGTCCAGATCTGGATCATTACAATAGAAAGGGAAACGAAACATTTGCTTACTGAAATTCCAAAATAACAAAAGAAAAAAATGAAGCTTGGATTGTTTCTTAGGAACGCTGGTTAACTGAGTACAACAGGATACTCTCCAACATTTCACAGAGGTAAACTGGACTGTACATGGCCAAGCAGCATCAGAAGTGAGGACAAGGTGGCAAAAGTTATTAATAGGCAAGAACATATAAGCTAAGAGAGGATGCAGTAGTTTGCTTTTGCCTGTGCCTACTGGGAAGGACAACTCTGCCTCTTTTCTCTCTTTTCTTGAGTTAACTGAATACAAACTATCTTTACACTTTGAACTCAATTTGCAACTGAGGACAAATGGGGGTGGAGAAGGAGAAAGAAATGTGACATTTTAAAAAGCAGTTAGAAACATGAGTTGGATTAACTGGGACTGTCCATGCCAAATCGAGACAGTGTGAATGGGGTATGAAGCCACATTTGAAGACCTACATTCTGTAGAGCAGGGGTAGGCAACCTAAGGCCCAGGGGCCGGATGCGGCCCCCCGAGGCCTTTGGACCGGCCCCAGGCCGGTCCTGCCACTGCCGCCGCCGCCGCCGCTGCCTGCCATGATGATATTGATTATTGTTGTTATTACTTGTTCTTGGTGTTTTCTTGGCAAAATTTCCACAGGGGTTTTGCCATGGCTTTTCTGGGGCTGAGAGAGTGTGCATTTATTTATTTATTTATTTATTTATTTATGGTGCTTCAGCCCCCCAATTGTCTGAGGGACAGCAACCCGGCCCCCGGCTCAAAAAGGTTGCCTACCCCTGCTGTAGAGGCTTGATCCAGGAGCAATTTATTATACTTCTGGTAGAATAGATTACTGGGCATCATTGTACCTGTGAGCTAGATAAAGAAGTTGCCAATGTGAAATGGAACTTAAGAAGATCCATTCCTGAAAAAGAAGCAAACTTCTGCAATTCCTCTGAAAATGTTCTTACTCTCACAAATCCACCCACATGCAGAACCATTTTGCTGACTTATTTTCTAGATATTGAATTTGTCAGTGTATACTGCTACAACACCTAGCAACATCACAAGGAAAACCTGGAGAGGACTCAATGCCCTACTGACATGGAGCTACCCGTTGCCACTGATCTGTACTTAATAATTCCCTTCAATGAAAGCCTTTCTCTTCTGCTGTCCTTCTGAGAACTACTAATTTCACCTTTCAGGTATGATGTTGACTAAAAGCACTATGAAAATCAAACAAAGGAAAAAAGTAGCAAAAAGAAAGAAATTGTAGTGATTAAAAGCTGCACACTATGGCCCACCATATTGTTCAGACAATAGATTTTATAACTATGATCTTTGAAGCATTTGTGGAATAAAAGGGGCATTGATTTTTCTCCATTTCCTCTGACAACCTTTATGAATGAAATCTAGTAATAGTTATTATTTTTTTAAAAGTTGGCAGCAACAGCCTCATCTTTAAGTGTATGTATTTTAGCCACACACAGGCTTGAGATATTTCTTTTCCCATCTAGCCATCTCTACTCCTTCATGGTGGCTCTCCCCATCCTACTTCCTGCTTTAGACTTATTCCATTTATTCTTTTATTCAAACTTACTTGAAATTATATATTTCAAAAACTTGAGACCATACAATTAACAAAATGTAACAAAAGATTACAAAAGGTACAATGTTGAGTTAGGGATTATCCAAGCAGTCATCAAGGATATACCCATGTACAGTATATTATAATAATCTAATCTAAAGTTGTGAATGATGTATGAGTCTGAAATATAAATTAAAAATAGGCCACACTCTTCTCACAGGGTTGGGTTGGTGAGGAAACAAATTACCAAGTTACCATGGCAAGTTGGAGATATAGACAAAATGATGCATGTAGGAAAATCCCAAAGCTTTTTAAAGTTAAGCCTGCTTATTGGCTGCCTTCCATGGAAATAGCAGCATTAAGCAAAAGAAGGAGAGGAAATGAACAGAAAAAGTATACTAGAAGAGAGTAGTACTATAATTGCTGGCTTTATGATGCCAGAAATAATGCTTGTCTCCAAAGCTATGATTGGACTGGTGTTCCAATATTAGGACTAGACAACCTTTAGCAAGTATATTTTCATTGGCATGGAGAAGGGAAGGTATGTGAATGATGTGGATTTTGAGAATAAATCTCTGTATCAGGGTAAGATTAAAGAGGAAAATTGGATTCATATAAGGACAAGAGGTGAGTTGGGCCATCACAGCTTGGAAACCTAGGGCCTCTGCATACCAGCCCAAAGGGCCAACCTGGAGACAGAGATGGGGAGGGGTAGGTGCATGCTGGCTGCCCCAACCCCAGCCCGATGACATCCTGATGCTGCACACCATCACGCACGGCTTGCGGCATCAGGATATCCTCCTGGCACAGTGTCCTGACGCGCTGCACTGGAAAGGGTGCTAAAGAGCCACACGCTGGCTCTTAGGACACCCTTTTGCCACCTCTGAAAGGAGCAGCATTTTGGCGCTCTTTCAGGGGCAGCAAAAGGGAGGATTGGGGCCACAGCACACAGTTGCCATGGCCCCGATCCGTGTCTAGCAGGGCGGCCCAGAGCTGTTTTGCTTGTTTTTGCTGGTAGCTGGTAGCTTCCAAATTATTGGGATGGGGAATCCACTTTTGATTTTAGTTAGAGTTGCAAAGAAGCTGTTCAAGGTGATTACTCTACCCACAAAATAAGTTCCCCGGTTAGAGTTAGCTACTCACTATTTCTCGTTTGCATTGTGTTGACTTCTGATTTGTTTTTCCTAACCATTCTTCTTGTATACTTGCATCTTGCAGCCATTTTCTTCTCTGACTTCTCCATCAGGCTGTGCATTTGATTATGCAAACCTTTTTGTAAATAAAGCTATTTTCATATACTTTACAAAGAAGACTAAGGGGCTTTGCAGACAGCGCAAAGTGGCATCTTCGAGCCAAGGAAGGGGAGGGGCAGCCTGACGCCGGATGCCCCAACCCCTTCCTGAGGACGTCATCGGAGCGTTCTCTGTTGCACATGGCGAGAGCTCCGATGACGTCCTTCTGTCGCAGCATCTGGACATCTTCCAGGGCCACCCAAAGAGTGGATTGGGGCCAAGGAGTGGGACAGCCTCAGCCCCAATCCTCAGCTTCTCGAGGCGACCCATGGCCACCCTTCTGTAGGGCCTCTAAGCTTGTTTCCTTTCTTGGCTAGACTGAGTGGAGGACTAGTTGTTGTTCAGCTTCAGTTTTGCCAATTTGATTGCTCTGCTTGAGAGAGCCACCACTTTCTCTCACATGTCCCAATATCCTCACCTTGGGGCTATGCAGACAGGCAGAAAGGTGTGCTTGAGGGTGACTTGTAGGCATGGCCTTTAGGTGATGCATGCCTAAACGTCTCCAGGAAAGTGCCTTCTAGCAGTCATATGCCAAAAAGGAGCCACTTTTTTTCACTCCTTCGGTGAAGATGCACACTGTTGCATGTGTGTATGCATGCAGCGACACTAATACACTAGAAAATGGCTATATAAATGCACTGTTGCACATGTGGTAGAAATTGACTCAGTGATCCAGAGCATATGCCCTACGATGCGACGTGTGGCTCTAAAGGGATGCTCTTTCCAAACCCTAACCCTAATTGTACATGTAAACAGCCCATCACAGGAGCACATTTAAAAGGGACAGAGCTGCCGTACACAAGTGGTGGGGGTGGCAATGCCTGAAAGAGAAACCATGGAACCTCTCATGGAGATCAGTAAACATATACAAAAATGACAATCAAAGAGGGGGCATAGGGTGAAGTGAGGGATAAAGGGAGGCATGATTGTACCTCTGCTCTGATGCCCTGTCCCGGTGTGCTGCTCATGCAAATGTGTGCAGGTTCACAAGGATGGCCATGTAATGGGATGGTAGTCGCTGGCAGTATGAGGACCCCAAAATATAGTGTGGGGTATGCAGGGGTGCTTAACATCATAAAGTGAAAAAGGTGGGTATTGTAGAATTTCTGCATTTCATCTAGCAACATATTTTTCACCTGTACAGAAGTAGACAGTCTGAGAAAAGGTAATGTGTTGAAACCTGGAAGTTTCTCCAAGGAAGGGAAAAGAGAAATGCTACAGAATCAAATTCTCAGTTTTTAAATGACAAATAATGAGAAGGAAGGACAGAATATTGTACATGGTTGTTAGGGATAGGTACAAGATTGTCTGATGTATGGCAAATACAGATGTCAGAAATATTTAACATAAGAGTTACAACTCTAATTCATAAGGGATGGAAGCTCTTCAGTTCTACTTCCAATCTCTCCTCACATGCTACAAAAGGCAGGAAAAGCTACACACCTGTCCAAACAGGACTCTGTGTCAGATACAGTGCTTTATAGTAAACAGTAAAATTAGTCTTAAATCACAAAGAATAACACTACTGCTTTAAACAGTTCTAGTTGGCAAGAAAGCAGTCCTTCATTATTGAGATTAAGCTGTGGGGAAATCACACATGAGTGGGGTGAAGACGGGTGGCTCTGGGCCGCTCCTTTCAGAGGCGGCAAAAAGCCACCCTAAGAGCCGGTGCACAGCTCTTCTTCACCCTTTCTGGTGCAGCTTGTCAAAACACTGCGCCAGATGGGCATCCTGACACCACGCATCGTGCATAACAGCATGCGGTGTTAGGACAGCGTTGCCGTGGGGTTGGGGTGGCCAGTGTGCGGCTGACCCACCCAGTCTCTGCCTCCAGGCCAGCCCTTTGGGCTGGCCTGCAGAGGCCCAAGATTAGGAGAACTCTAGTCAGCTGCCTTACTCCTCCTGGAACTATATAAGTGCTTTTGCTGGCCACTAGCTCAGAGCAGTGAGGAGTATGAATGGATAAATTTGTCTTGCACATTTGTTTCACTTGCTGGGTCAGTTTGCAAATATTCAAAGTCAGCTTAGGAAAAAAAAATGTAGTTTCACAGATCTCCATATGTAGTAAGGCTAGTTTCCCACATTGGGGAGCCCTCACAGCTATGTGCTCTCAACATTCCTTTTTAATATCAATTTGATATCAGAGAGGAAGAGGAGGAGTGCAGAGGGCCAGGCCTTGGGGTAACATACCATTTGAAAATCTGGTTCAAAAATGGTGAATAGATGAGTTTGTATTAAAAGCTTAACACTCATCCTTCCCTAATTAAGAGATAGTCTAAATAAAAAACATTATTTGGCAAAACTCATTTGCACCTGAACACAAGAGAGCTAAAAGGAATAATGGTGTTTCCTTTAAGATTCTACAGTTTTCCTTCTTCTCCCTCTGACAGTGAGCCAGTGTGGAGGAATGAGGCTAAAATTCTATGCTGCTGTTTTTAGTATTAAATTTTACATTGTATATTTCAATTTTTTATATATATATAATAGGGGTGAGGAGTTGCCTTGAGAGGGCTTTTGCTCTGAGAGACAGCATAAACATAGTGAAATAAATAGATTTTTTTAAAAAAAGATTGGGAATAGTTCACAAATTGTTTTGACCTGTGTTGGATAAAAAATTAGTGAAAGGGGGAGATAACCAGGAAAAAAATAGGTGAGAATAGACCTGCAATGGTATAATTATAATTGTATTGGAAGGTAATTGGCCTGAACTACCAGCCATGGGGGCCATTCTTAGAAATAACATGCTACAAACAATGAGTTACTAGTAACTCATTCCTTTTTCAACAACCAAGGCATAACTAGTTTATATTATTGTTGTAACACAATGAGAGATAACAATTCTTTTTTAGTTATAAAGAGTGTGGCTTCATCACTTAAATCTGCTTTTGAACAAGAGCAGTGGTTGGCAGCATTCTGATGCATGCAATCACTCAGAAAGGATGTCTAGAATAATGGGGCTCACCGCCATAAGTATGTTAATGATATCCTACTCTATTAAACTTTTCCATCTAAATCCAAAGAAGCTAGTTCTCCACTAGTCTCTGATGTCAATAATAGACTGGATGGGGGAGAACAAATTTAAACTTAATCCAGACAAGGCAGATGAGCCCCTGGTCAATGAAAGTCCTATCAGGGGAAAGGGACTCAAATTGTGCAGGTGTGCAATTTGTCTGGACTCTAAGGTTGTCATATTCCATTTCCTCAGTTCTTGACATCTTATTTGCATATCAAGAAAAATTATCATTATTATGTAAATTATTATAATTTGCATACTACTAACACAAAGTAGACACATTAATTACTACATTTTTTTTCTTCCACTATGTTTCTACCTTCATACCATTTTCATTTTTTTACAGTTGCAACTGTTCCAAGAGAACCAACGGAAGAGTGATGCTTGAAGTGCTGGACTTGAAACAGGGAGACATAAGTTCACCTGTCTGCTTAGTCCACTAAGAACATTATCATACAGGGTCTAAAGCAGTCCCATCCCCGTCGCATCCCCGTCCCATTGCG
>JAIPUX010001880.1:29025783-29040519 GCA_020142125.1 Phrynosoma platyrhinos
ATTTAATGTGCACTATTTCTGGCAGTCTGCTTAGGCCTTTAGTCCACTCAATGAACCTACTTTACAGAACTACTGTAGGGATTAACAGGGAAAGAGAAGCCATGTACACTCCTAGTCTGGCACAAGTGAAAAGAGAACAACAACAATAACATTTTGCCATGCACGCATATTTCTAAATGCACTCTTTTTGTTTTTGTTGCTATCAGTTTTTCAAAAATCCATGAAAACACCACAAGAAGCCCCTGAGAGTGATTGCCACCAGATTCACAGGGCAGATTCACAGGGTAGCTGTCCTGCCCCAACTCTATCCCCAGGCCATCTGGCCGATCTGCAACTCCCCTTAGCTTCCGGGGAGAGTTCAGACTTGATCTGTTGAAGGACCCATTTGTTTGTCTTTTTGACTATCCACAGTACTCTCAGCACTCTTCTCTAGCATTGTATTTCAAATTAGTTAATTTTCTTCTTATCCACTTTCTTCACTGTCCAGCTCTTGTGTCCATACATAGTAATGGGGAATACAATGGTTTGGATGGGTAAGGTAAGGTGTAGGGGTACAGCTTACCTTGTACCCTTGCAATATGCCTTGCTTTCTATACTCTACAACTCTCATTGATCTCTTTCTAGTCTATATTACTTCCTCTCTTGCTTCTTGCACTCTTCTGCATGCATAGTTCAGTCTTCCATGTCTCTGTTCTTTTCTTCAGCTCTCACCCCCCCAAAATTGCCCTGTGCTTCTTGCACTTTGCTGTTCTCACTGCTCTCTCTCCCATCTCCCCTATACTCTACCTCACATCAATTTGGGCCCTCATAGTGTACTCCTCCTTTGTTTTTAGACTCTACTGCTCCCATTTCCCATTTCCCCATCTCCCGAACTTTCTCGCTTTCTTCACCTTGCACATGTCCATTATGCACCCCCTTGCATGTCTCCCTTGCTTCTTTGACTCCACTACTCCCAGTACTCATTTTGACATCTCTCTAACTTTCTCGTTTGCCTTAAATTGTGGCCTGGTAGTGCTCACCTCCCTTGTTTCTTGCACTCTGGAGTACTCACGGCTTGCTCTCGCCTGGCTCTCTAACTTCTTCCTTCTCATCATGCACCATCATAAAACACATGTCCCTTGCTTTTCCTACTCTTTCCACTCTGTCTCTCATCTCTTCCACACACTTCCTCATATCACCTTAAACCCTACTAGAGCACCCAGTGGTTGCTTCTTGCATTTTGCTGCTGTCATTACCTTTTCCCTCATCTCTGCTGATTATTTGTTCACCTCACCTCATGTCCTCACAGTACAACTCCCTACTCACTGTACACTCCACCGTTTATTATGGTCACTTCCCCATCTCTTCTACTACATTTTCACCTAACCTTTTCTCACATTATGAATGAAATAAATTAAATAAAAATAAAATAAATTTTCCCCTCCCAGACCCTTCCCTCCTAACTTCTTACACTCTGTGGAAGTCACTCTTTCTCTTGTTTCTCAAACTTCCTTCCTTGCCTCACCTACCACTATTGTAATATTAATGCCTCTTGCTTCTTCCACACCTTCCCTTGCAACATGCACTTTTCTGTCTTTCTTAATACTTCCATTACCCCATATTGTACCATCACAGAGCACCCCTCTTTTGTCTCTTGCACGCCATCACTCACACCACCTTTCCCATCTCCCATACTTTTTCCTTTGAATTGAAAAAGGATTGTTTTAATTCATTGTTTGTTTTAAATTTTGTTGTATGCCACCCCGGTTGCTGAGCAGAGGGAAGAGTTAAAAATAAAAATTTATTATTATTATTATTATCATCATTATTATTATTATTAATCATCTTTTGCCCTCACAGTACACTCCTTACTTCTTACACCCCATTGTTTATTATGCATGCTCCCCATGTCTCTCACTACAACACTTACCTCACCTTCTCTCACCTTGTAAATGAAATAAATAAAAATAAAATAAATATAATTGTCCCTCACAGAGCATCCCCTTCTAGCTTCTTGCACTCCACAGCACTCACTGCTGTCTCACTTTTCTCTGAAACTTCCTCCCTGACTCATCTTAGCACTATTAGCACATCCTTCACTTTTTTCACTCCTTCGCTTGCTACCCTCTCCCTCACTTCAGGTCACATTCTCACAGTGTGCCCATCCCTTGCTCCTTGCATTCTGCTGCTCTCACTACCTCTCTCCTATCTCTCCTACTACATTGCTCACCTTGCTTTGTCTCACGTTAAAAATGAAATAAATAATAAATAAAATTGTCCCCTCACAGAGGATTCCCCCTAAGCTTCCTGCACCCTCCATCAAATCAACTTAGGGCTTTTACAGACCGTTCTAAAGGGGAAGCACAGAACCACCCCTGGGAGTGATGGATCGGGGCCACAGCAACTGCATGCCACAGCCCCAATCCTCCCTTTTGACACCCCCCAAAAAGTGGCAAAATGCCACTCCTTTTAGGGTTGGCACGCCATGGCTCTTAGGGCAGCCTTTTGGTACAGTGTGTGTACATGCTGCGCCAGGTGGGCATCCTGATGCCGCATGCTGGGAGGATGGGTGCATGGCATCAGGATAGCATCAAAGCTGAGTTGGGGCAGCAGCTGTGTGGCAGCCCCACCCCAACTCCACCCCCAGGCTGGCCCTTTAGGGTGGTCTGCATAGCCTCTTAGATACTCTCTAAGGGGCTGTACAGATGGGCAAAAAGAGGTGCTTTCAGGCTGACTTGGAGGCATGGTGTTTAGACAACGCATGCCTAAAAGCTGGCAGGAAAGCACCCTCTAGGCGCTGCATGCTGGGAAAAGCCACTCCAAAAAGGAGCAGCTTTTTTCCGCTTCTTCCAGAAAGATGGTCAGTTGCACCTTCACATGTGCATATGTATGCAGCAACACCAGTGCATCAGAAAAGGGGTGTCGAAGATTTAAAACAGCCATATAAATGCACCACCACACATGTGGCAGAAACTGAGTCGACGATCCAGAGCATGTGCTGTGTGATGCAGGCTTCAATTTAAAGCACCCTATGCTTCCAGGTGTGGATGCACTGCTGCAGGTGCACTTGAATATTAGAACCTTAACCCTAATTGTAACCCAACACATGCACCCTAGCAACTATTCTCTATTATGACAATAAATATATTCCATTGAATTACGCTTGGTGTCAGAATGCACAGTAATTTGCATGGAAGAAGTTTTTGTGACCACTTCTGCACAGGCATGCAAGTGTGCATAAGACCTGCACACCACTTCCTGACATGATGGGGAGACTCCTAGAGTAATGTTTGTCTGTGTGTCCTGTTGACCATGTCCCTTGCATGACCACCAGCTGCATGTATCAAGTCTGTCCACACAAACCTTCCTTGCATGTACCTCTTCCCTCCACTCTGACCTGTGTGGAACATGTTTTGTGGAAGACGACAGAGTAGGTGTCTTTTCGGTTGACAAACTCGTTCCTCCACCCCAGGGGTGGCACAATAGGATAGTGGCACCTGTCTATGGCACCCACTACTTGGAGGAAGCCGAGGTCAGTGAATCCTTGCATGATCTGTGGGTGTATGACAGGTCCTGCCGAACTTCAGTCACACAGAGAGTGATAGACTGTATACCACCCTATAACAAGCCCTGTGCAGGTGTGCAGGGATGCCGAACTTCAGTCACCTTGTCCTCTCACAAAGCATTCCTATTGGAAAATATGAGAGACTGTAGTAGCTCTCTCAAGGTGAGTAACTAAAGTGCTAGGCAGAAGTTGAACAGTTCACCTGCTCGCTCCACTCCACATAAGATTGTTAGGTTATAATGCGGGTTACCTGAGCCAGTTTAAAATTAGAAGCAGGCAGCATCCTGATAGTATCAGATGCATTTAGCCTCCAAAATCACCACCTGGGTGCAGCCCAGCTCCATCGCTGCTCAGAGGGGCGTTCCAGAGCACGTTTTTGGATCTGGAAAACTCTTGGCTTTGAAAAGAGGTGCAAGGATCCACATTGGAGCGAGGATGTACTCAGAAGCTGAATTAAGCTGGAAAAGCCATGTGATAAGACCTAGCTTTAGCCTGAATTGGGCTCCATTTTGCAAGAGGTAAGCTGGGTCTTTTTGTATGTGCAATAATCTCCTTAGTGACTACACTTTTGGTAAAATGTATTGCTTGTTAGATTTAAAAAATAAAATAAAAATAAAATGAACCCTTAATGCATTTAATGGCAAATTTACATGCAGAAATTAAGTGAAGGGAGCTTTTTTCTGGCATTAGGAAAAAAGTAATGGAGGAAAAACTTTGCTTGTTCATTTCTGACCAGATGCTGTTAACAGCCACAGGAACAGGTCCAGCAAAATCAGCCAACCCTAATAAGGAAGGGATAGGTTTGTTTTCAAAACATATGGAAAAGCCCTAAGAGTGAGTGGCTGAAACAGCGTGGGATTCCTGACCTATGTAAACAAGGGCTGTTGATTCAGAATAATGCTAAATCAACAGCTTCTGAAGCTTTCCTGTAGAGTTTCAGCCTTTGAGTAAATATTCCATGGAGAAGATGTTGAGCAGTTGGCATATTTTAAAATGTTTTGTTCAGCTACAGCCATAAGTGAGCCAAAATTAGCACCAAAGTTAAATCCTGTTAATTTCAATGGGAACTTTGAGCAAAGCCATTTTTTTCCAAATTGGAGTGAACTGGACATTTCATTCAGGAGATGATACAGCTAGTTTGTTTAGTGTCCACAATCCAATGGTGGACTTCCCCATGTTTCTGCTATCATCCAGCAGAATAGGGAGGTGATGATCTGCAACCACCATACGCTGTAAAAACATGTCTCTGAAGGGCTGAGAAACCTTCCAAAACAGGCTTTTGGTGCCATGAAGGACTATCGAGGGTGAAGGAGAAAGGCCCTATTCCAGCTTATGGAAGCAAGCAGAATCCAGTGGAGATATAACATTAGATTCTGGCCTTGCATTTATAATGAACTGAAACATTCATCTGCAGCTGAAGTCTGTAATGAGCGGCCATGTTACAGTTTCCAATTCAATACCAGATTTGGTTTCAAATGTTTATTTATTTAACTTATTTATATGCTGCTTTTCTTCAAAATTGACCCCAAGACAGCTCACAAAAGATGCTTAAAAACAAAAACAAAAAGTACAGTTTCAAAAACACAATTAAAACACCATGTTAATATAACAAATATAAGTAAATAAACAATGTAAAATCTTTTTTGAAGTGTAGTGGTCTGATGCTGTGCCTTGTCTCCTGTAAGAAAGGGGCTACTTTGATATGCAAGAGTCAGGGCTCATCCAAGCAATTCTGCTGCCTGTGATGGAGTAACAAATGCCACATCACCCACTCAAGGCAAAGCATATAAGGGCTTGTTATTATGTACCTTCAAGTTGTTCAGATTTATGGTTACCCTAAGAAGACCCTGGGGCATGCAGTGGCTCAAGTAGTTAAGACACTGACTCTGTTGACTGCAAGATTGGCAGTTTGGCAGTTCAAGGCCTGAGTGCTGCATGATGGGGTGAGCTCCTGTCAATAATAATAATAATAATAATAATAATAATTTTTATTTATATCCCGCCCCTCTGCTAAGCAATCGGGGCAGCGTACAACAATTCAAAACATCAAAACAAATAAATCAGAATCAAATCCCTCCCTCCTTCCCTCATCCCCCCCCAAACATAGTAAACAAATTAAATAACAGTGATTAAAAAATATACAATTTAAAAATACATAAGTTCCAATATCATTGTGGTCCTCCGAGGCTGTAAGGTGGGAAAAACAGTCCTCCGTGGCCCCAGGACACCACAGCTTGCTGCGTGGATGGCTAATCAAAGTACATCATGGGCCATTTTCATTGGGGGCTGCAAGTAAAGAGGCAGTCCTCCACAGCCTCCAAAAACGTCAGGCCAGGTGTTCTGGAGGGGAGGGGGGAGTGCAAATACACGCACCACTGAGTTCTCTTCTCTCCCTCGCTGTAGCCAAGATGGTTGGGCTACTTACATTTGCGAAAGCATGCAAATGTAAGTAGATAAATAGGTACCACTTCAGTGGGAAGGTAAACAGCATTCTGTGCAATCATGCTGGCCTCATGATCACAGAATAGCCTCTGACAATGCTAGCTCTTCAGCTTAGTAACGGAGATGAGCACCGCCCCCTACAGTCGGATCACGACTTGACAACCTTGTAAACAGGAAATACCTTTACCTTTAAGTTAAAAATATAAAACCATTAAACCAAGCAAATGTTTTCTCGCAGTAGGTGCTGTTTAGTATGTATGGGAATATTCAAATTACATAGAGAAATTAAAAATTAAAGAAACTAAAGTATTTTCAGTTCACAGAGTCTATTAAAACTTTATTGTTGGCTATTTGTTTTTAGCCTCATCTCCCCTTGTTGCCCAAAAGATAAAAAGCCTAATTAATTATATTCATACTTTGCCTTTCTTCAGTAATGGATCTCATGACAATATACTTCAAATTCTCAGGCAGAGTCCCATCTAGGAATGAACTAAACCTATACTTGCTTAGCTTACTTATCTTCAGCCCACATGTACTAAATGACAACCTTCCTATCTTCTTTTGTATCTAATCTTGTGAAGATATATATATATCTTTAGGCAATGCTAATGTGGTGTTGCAACTATAACATTTGTAGTTGGCTAAATGTTGTGGCTGGCTTCAGTGGCATCACTAACGTTGGTGTCACCTGATGCAGTAACTCATGGTATTTCCCCCCATTGACTACCATACCCATACAGAAACATTAGTAATGTTTTTTGTACTAATTTACTCATAAATCGCAATTTCCATATATCACTGAATGTAACAAAATTAAAATTATACCTTTAAATTACAATAACATATGTACAGAATAAATGTGTTTACATATACATAGTTCCAAGTAGTTAAAGTGAACATTTGGTAAAAATGTGATGTTTTTAAATATTTTTTTAAAAAATTAAACATTTTTTTAAAAAAAATAAAAATTAAATTTTGAAATGTTAAATTTAATTTTAAAAATCTGAAGCCTTTCCTTTCTCCTCCCACTGAGCCTCACTCCACTCACACCATCTCTTCAGTATTTTAAAAGGGCACAGGTGAATGCCACATCCCGTTTCTGCCCAAATGCAGATGTTTGAGGATCAGTGGTGTCAGCTCCCCCCCTTAGAGTTTCACCTGCTGTGGTCTGAACCCCTTGTATCCCCTATTGACTCCACTGCTTGGATTTCACAAACCTGAATATTGAAAGGTGCTACTTTGTTGTATGTTGGTAATAAAAACACCAGAGTGGCAAGTCTTGCATTTTGGAACATTAGGGCCAATGGTACCTTAAAGAAGTGTTAATTCGGATCTCATGGAGGAGGAAGATAATACTGACTGTGTACACCAAAATGAGTGAAGTCTGTGTGATGTCTAGTAAATCGACACTAGCTAACTCCAGATGAAGAGGAAACACTGGAAGTCTTGGGTTTTGCACATTTCTTTTCTGATTTTATTTTAGAGAGGCACATCCTAAAGTATTTTGTGGGAGCACTACCAAGGAGTTTTCATTCCTACTCCCCAGGACCCATAATTTCTTGAAACAAACTGTATCTGTTCTTGTGTGTTTCTACACTCTTCGAACCAGCTAAGATTGCTGCCACCAGCAAACACAGCTATTGTTTCCAGGACACAGATTAAGCAGACATCAAGGGAATGAGGAATTGTAGCACTAAAATAGCAATAGCACGATCCTAGTGCTTCACTAGTGCAATTTGCTAAAACTCTTTAGCACTTTGACTATAATTCCAGAATAATAATAAAAAAGGCCCAGTGGGTGAAAATAACTTTCTGAAGTGTTGCATGAGACCAGAGGTGACATATGATGAGTGACACAGGGGCAGGGGAGAGAAACCTGACATGGTTCAAGAAAGAGATGGATGCAACTATTAGTTAGTTAAATGTTTATTGATTAGTCAATTGACCATATCAAATAGTTAACAGCAAACATGATAAAATGCAAGAAAATACAATGCATAAAATACAATGCATAAATTATAACAGTCCTACCTATAAATTTAGCAGTTCTAATTACTACATGTGTATTTGTACCTTGAAGAAAATGGGCTAGCCATTTGCTATGTTTCCAGTATGTAATTCTATCAACTAGTCTCTGTAGGTACTGGGCCTTTACTGTGGCATATAATTGCCAGTTAAATAGGACATGCTCAATATCTTCTATTTTAGATGCTCCACAGACACATGTTCTCTCAATGTATGTATGGCACTTGGTGGGATTGTCCATATTTAACCATGGAATCTATCTGCTCAAATCTTGCTCTGGTTAAAGCTGTTCTATGTGATTGAGTCAAGCCCATTATCAGATATTTTTCTATTTGAAAACACTTTTTATTTTGAGCCAACCATTTCAGTGACCTAATGTTTGCAAGTGTTTCAATATCAATTTGGGCATTTACATCCATGACTGTTTAGATACTACTGTGCCTGGTGTCTAACTGAAAATAGATATTGTATTGAAAAATCATGATGTGAGATAATTTGATAATGCTGACTAAACCATGAAGTGTGTTGAAATCTGCCCATTTGTTCTTCCAGGCACTTTTTTGGAAATCCGTCTTCAACTAGTGTGTAATTAAGGTCCAATAAAGATGGGTGTGAAACTGGAAACTCTCAATACAGAGCATATCCAGTCTGATCAGAAATATCCCAGATTTTGTTTTTGTTCTTTCCAATTGTTATGTGTGCCTTCAAGTCATTTCCGACTTAGAGCAACCCAAAAGCTATATGGAGTTTTCTTGTCAGGATTTGTTCATTTTTTGCTTGGCCATGAAACCCACTGGATGATGTTGGGCAAGTCACATGCTCTCAGAGGAGGGAAAGGCAAACCTACCCTTAACAAATTCTGTCAAGAAAATCCCATGATAGGATTGTCATAAATCAGAAATGACTTAAAAGTACACAACAGTGTGCCCTTGATATCCATTGGGATAGGGTTCCAGGACCCCAGTGGATACCAAAATCCATGGGTGCTTCAGTTTCATTAAGTACAATGGCATAGTGAAATGGTATCCCTTATATAAAATCGCAAAATCAAGGTTTGCTTTTTGGAATTTATATGTTTTCTGGAATATTTTCAAGTTGTGGATGGTTGAATCCATTGATTAAAAAATCTATGGATAAGGGCCAACTGTAATTCACATTTAAATGTCTTTTAATAAGGATCTTTTAACTTACTTTCTTGTTGCTTTAAAATATTTTTAAACTGTTTTAACTCAGTACCTGGTTTTAAGATGATGGTTTATTTGTTTTAAATGGTTCTTAAATGTTATATAACTGAACTTTTAAAACTATAGTCTGTTCTAACAGTCACGTTGTAAGCCATGTTGGATCTTGCAGTAGGCGAAACACAAGAACTACAATAAATTATAGAAGAGAACATAGAGCCTAAGTCAGGCACAGGCAACCCACAGTGCATAGGCTGCATGAAACCAGTGGATGTTTCACATAATCCCAGTGAAGCCTGGAAACCACAAACAGATTTCCCTGCAGTATTAGGACAGCAATCTTGGGCAGGAATGCTAGGGAGGAGAAAGAGGAAGGAAGCTTCCACTTCTACTGCAATCCAGTAATCTTCAGACAGTTGAGACCACTATTACCCATAAAAGGGGGTGACCACACAGCAAGTTATGGGCCAGAGGTAGCCTCTCACATGTGGCAACCCCATGCTGCCTCCTAGTCATCTCAGGCTCTGAACAATTCCCCCTCTGGACCTAAAAGAGTGTGCAGGTATAACATTGTGTAACTGTTCCCCACAATCTCTAAAACAGGGGTAGGCAACCTTTCCCCTTTAAGGGCTGAGGGACTTCAGGTCCCAGAATCCCAGGAGCTATTGGACAACATGGAACTATTGGCCAACGTGGCTGAGGCTTCTGGGAGTTGAAGTCCCTCGGCCCTTAAAGGGGAAAGGTTGCCTACCCCTGCTCTAAAAGATATGAGGGGACTTGCTGAGATTGTCAGTGGTGTGGTCCTTGATTTCTTGGTGGGCCCTGGGTTTCTGGAAGTTACCCATCACTGCCCTAAAAGGTCATAACCAGGAGGTAAGCATGAACACATGCAGTCCCATACCTTCCAATGTTTCACAGATAAAAATTGGGATCCATGTGGCTAAGCTGCATCAGAGTGTGGTCAAGATAGCAAACGTTATTAATGAAGAATTACACCCAGTTAGAAGTGGCTGCAGCAGTTTGCTTTTGCCTGATCCTACTGGGAAGTACAAGGTTCTATCCCTTCTCCCCCTTTGCTGAATTAACTGAGTGCAAACTATTTTTTTCATTTTGAACTCAATTTGCAGCAATTAAAGTAAGCTGAGGACAAAGGGAAAAAGTGGAGAGAAGCTAGGTCATTTTTTTTAAGACAGCAGGAAAAGTAGGATAGATGACTATCAGGGCTGTCCCTTTCAAATCAGGACTCTTGGAAGTAACCCAGCCCTTGCATCAGACTTGAAGGAGAAGGAACTGTGCCGCTTCCTAGAAATAATGCCACTGTGCTATATCGAGTCAATGGCATTTATAGACCCACAACCAAATAGGCCCTTCTCTTAGTCCTATCACCCATCAGAAGCAAACTTGCTGGATATATGACCGAGGGCCTTCACGGTGGCTACTTTCAGGTTGTGGACCTTCCTTCCAGGGGATGCTAAGTCTCTTCCCAGTGATCCACAGTTTTTGAACTATCAAGTGGCTGAGGAGGAGGAGGAAGCTTTCAAGGAGTGGATGCTATATACTTTATTGTTGTGTTTTTGAACTGCTTTTAGTTTAAGCCTGTTTTAATATTAAAATGATAAATAAATAAATAAATAAATAAATAAATAAATATGATCCACACAGCACACAGAGTCACAAATTAAGTACTAATCAAGACAAAATGTTACTCTCACATCAGAGACAAAATGCTGTAACTTGAATTTCTGGAAAAAGCTGGCATCTCTGCCTTCTTTGTGGAATGAGGTGTGGGAGAGATACAGCTAAGGTTTGTACAACAGAAGAGTACCAACTGACCATAAACTGCTCTAATAAGGGTCAACCAGACTCCTTATTCGCAGTCTCGCAGATGTCTCTGTTAATTTTGGAGTTGCATTTAATGATGAATGATACCTGCTGAAAGAAATAGCCTGAAATAACTGCTTGATGGAAAATGTTGTTATTTAACCAAGTACAAATTAACAGCATTTAGTAAATGAATACTCAAGAGACAGCCACATTATCTCCATGAACAGAAAAGTTAAGGTTACAAACTGTGAAACTGAGGAAAATGAATAAATTCTGAAAAACATTATTTGTTGCTGTTTATTGCCTGGTTAACCCCGGAATAATGGCTCTTTAATCATGATGTCATGTGAAAATCTTTACTGCGATTGCATGATTTTCATGGGATAATGGCTCTTTAAACCTCTGATTTCCCCTGATTTTCCCTGTGTGATAAAGTCCATAGTAACAGTACTTTAAGTGCCAGAGTTCCACCCATGGAATTCTGGGATCTGCAGTTTAAGAAAGCATATTCAGTTAAGAGTACTTCATCAAAAGCCCAGCCTTCCACAGGATGCAGCCATGGCAGTCAAAGTGGAATCGTAACGCTTTAATTGTACAGTGAAGAAGACAATGAAAAGCCTCCTCTGAATACGTCTTACCTAGAAAATCTGGAAGAGGGTTGCCATATACTGGAATCAGTTTGATGGTACACAACAACAACAGCATGGTGCTCTTGGTTTTAGTATCAGGGATACCTCCCTGCCCCTATAATTCTAGCACAGATTTATGTCAGGGAAAATGCAATAGAGGCAGTGACTTCACTAGGGGTGCGGGGGGGGGTGCAAACCATTCCAGGTGACACCCTAAGGGGAAGTGACACCACTGCTGCTCAAACACCTGTATTTGGGCAGAAACATTGTGGCATTTATAGTTTTTTGTGGGTTTTTCGGGCTGTGTGGCCATGTTCTAGAAGAGTTTCTTTCTGACGTTTCGCCAGCATCTGTGGCTGGCATCTTCAGAGAAAACATTGTGGCATTTGCCTGTCTCTCTTTAAAATGCTTTAGGGAGATGGTGGGAGTGAGGTGAAGCTCAGTGGGAGAGGGAAGGCCCCCAGAATTTTTAAAATTAAAATTCCTAATTTCAAATTTTATTGTTTTAATTAAAAAAATATTTTTTTAAAAAATATTCTTTTTAAATTTTCTTTAAAAACATTACATTTTAACCAAATCTTCACTATGTATACATACATACATTTATGTTATGAGTATGATATTGTAATTTGAGGGTATAATTTTGATTTTGCCAGTTGTTTATATCACAACTATTAGCATTACATTCAGTGGTGTATGGGAATTATAATTTATGAGTAACATTAGTGCAAAAAAGCATTACTAAAGATTCTGTATGGTGTGAAATGGGAGGAGGTCAATGGGGGTGACACCATGAGTTCCCGCACCAGGTGACACCAACCCTAGGAATGCCACTGAATAGGTGATGTTCTTGTGATCTTATGGAGAAATTCACAACAGGTGTAGGGTAATTGTAGGTGATGGGGCAGGGGCAGGAAAACAAAAAGGCCTGGATCATGATTGCATGGGGTTATATTAACGGGGAAGCAAATTTGGCAAGACAGCCAGTGTGGTATAGTAATTTAACAATGACTATAGTTGAACTACGACTCTGGAGACCAGGTTCAAATCCCAGCTCAGCATGGAAACCCTTCGGTGACCTTAGGTGAGTCACACTCTCTCAGCCTCAGAGGATAGCAAGGCAAACCCCCTCTGAGTAAATCTTGCAAAGAAAACACTGTGATAGGGTCTCCTTAGGTTTGTCATAAGTCAGAGATGACTTCAAGGCACACAACAACAAACTTGACTTTGGGAAACTACTTTTTCGTAGCTCTCCTCATGTGAGATCACTGATCAGCCCAAGAATCCTGTTGAACTTTGTGGCCTTTAAGTCTGCATAATCTTATTCTTGGGCTTTCCTCAAGCCCATATGGGAAAGCAATGCATGTCACCTGTTCTTTGTAATTCTTCAAATTGTCCCCCTCAATGAGTAAGAAAAGCCACACAAAAGAGCAGAATTCTTTTATTTTTGTGTGTGTGTGTGTTTTATTAGGTCTGGAAGCCATGCCCTATGAGGGAGCTTAGGGAGCTGGGTATGTTTAGCTGGAGAGGAGAGGTTTAAGAGGGGACATAATAGCCATGTTTAAATATTTGAAGGGATGTCATATTGAAGATGGAGCAGGGTGATATGTCCTCTTTTTCCAGGAGGAATTCCAAAATGTCCTCCATTTTGAGCATGATTTAGAAGCATGAATTTATATTTTATATTAGTGTTTTTAGCTTTTATGTTGTAATGTCCTACATTTTAAGATGCCTTGTGCTCTTTGGCACTTATGACATCTGGTCACCTTGGGATGGAGCCAGCTTGTTTTTTGTTATTTCAGAGACTAGAACACTGAGCAATATATTCAAGCTTCGGGGGGAAAAATCCACCTAAACATTAGGAAGACTTTCCTGACAGTAAGAGCTTTTTCACAGTGGAATATGCTGCCTTCAAGTGTAGTGGATTCTCATTCTTTGGAGGTTTTTAAAGAAAGGCTGGATCTGTCAGGAGTGCTTTGATGGTGTCTTCCTGCATGGCAGAATAGGGTTGGACTGGATGAACTTTGGGGTCACTTCCAACTCTGTAGGAGCACTTGGAGATTAAACATTGAGGATGCCGCCTGCATGGTGCCTGGGATCCACGGCTTAAGAAGACCCGTAAGAAGGGTACGGGAAAAGAAAGAAAGACAGAAAAAGCAGAGGAGTCAGGGCAAGAAGAGCTTTAGGATCTTGGTGAGCTTGTGCACACTTGCTCCAGAGAGCCCTGGCAGCATGTGGGGTACACACAGCAAGAAGAACCAGGCAGGAATTCCAATATGTCCTCCATTTTTCCTCCAGGAAAGTAGTAGACAAAAGGAACGAGGAGTAGTGGTGAGAGCCAGCATGGCATAGTGGTTTGAGTGTTGGAGAAGGACTCTGGAGACCGGAAAACATCCAGGGGTAGCTGTGTTGGCCCTATAGCAAATCCAATAAAAAATCCACCAAGCAATGATACCTTTATTGGGCCAACCAAAATATATTGGGCACAATATACATGTTGCGAGCTTTCGAACCTCCATTGGCTTCTTCATCAGGCAAAGGTGTTAAAAACCATACAGGATGGGGGAGGGGAATTGAAGATGTCAAGTCATATAGGCCTGAAGTTCGACTCCCTGCTCTGCCATGGAAGGCCACTGGGTCACACACTCTCAGCCTCCTCAGGGGAGGCTGAAGGCAAGGGCAAACAAACCTCCTCTAAAGTAATCTTGCCAAGAAAACCCCACGATGATAGATAGGGTCGCCCTAAGTCGGAAAGGACTTGAAGGCACACAACACACACACACACACACACAGTAGTGGTGGAAGGAGGAGGAGGAGGAGGAGGAAGAAGAAGTTTGCAAAAAGCAGAGGAGGTGGGCGACCCAAGGGGCTGCTGCGGCTGGAGGGACACCCTTCAGGTGAGCTCCTGCAGGTGCTGCTCACCTGAGAGGGAGCCCAGTAAGTCCCTTCAGAGGGGCACCTCGCCCTCCCTCCTCCGTCGTCCTGAGGGTGCCAGCATCCATCCACAGCCTCTCTTCTTCTTCTTCCTCCTCCTCCTCTTCCTCTGCTGCTGCTGCTGCTGCCATCCAGGCGTCTAGGCTCCCGAGGAAGG
>JAIPUX010001880.1:29040619-29051752 GCA_020142125.1 Phrynosoma platyrhinos
AGGAGAAGGAAAAAAAAGGTATCGAATGTAGTTTCCAGTCCAGAACTGAAGAAATAGCTAAAGTAGCCTCTGAGTATGCTACAGTCCCATACAAGGCTTTCTCTATAAGATAAGGCTTGTAGATGACAAAAGATGACACCATTGTACTACTAGCAGAAAACCTCACAGACCTGGAACACTTACCTAGTAAGGAAGATCAAAGAAGAAAGTACAAAGGCAGGCTTAAATGTTGGACATAAAGAAAACAAAAATAATGACCACCGAGGACCTTCACATGTTCAGCCTAGACAATGAGGAAATAAAAATAGTAAAAGAATTCCCATACCTGGGATCCAACATTGATAGAGATGGGGTCTGCAGTCAGGAAATCAAAAGAAGACTAAGGGCCTTTGCAGACTGCTAGAAATAGTGCACATTAAATTGAGGCACTGCCCTGGCTCAGTTCTAGGGAATCATGGGAATTGTATTTTTTTTTTTCTGAGACATTGAGTCTTCTCTGTCAGAGAGCTCCGGTGCCACAATAAACTACAGTTCTCATGATTCCCTAGCACTGAGTCAGGGCAGTTAAAGTGGACTCAATTTGTACTATTTCTGGCAGTCTGCAAAGGCCCTAAAAATGGGGAGGGTGGCTATGAAATAACTAGAAAAGATTCTAAAATGCAAAGATATACAACTCAGCACAAAAGTTAGAATTATACAAGCCATTGTATTCCCTATTACCATGTATGGATGTGAGAGCTGGACAGTTAAGAAAGATGACAGGAAGTAAATAAATTCATTTGAAGAAAGTGCTGAGGATCCCATGGACAGCCAAAAGGACAAACAAATGGGTCCTAGAGCAGATCAAGCCGGAACCCCCCCTGGAAGCCCAGATGACCAAACTGAGGCTGTCGTCCTTTGGACACATCATGAGAAGGGAGGACTCATTAGATAAGACAATAATGCTGGGGAAGGTGGAGGGAAGTAGGAAGAGAGGAAAGCCACCTGTCAGATGGATGGACTCTATTAAGGAGAATACGGGTATTAAGGTGTTGCAGGAATTAAGCAGAGCAATGGAAGACAGAGGGTCTTGGAGATGTCTCATCCATAGGGTCGCCAGGAGTTGAGATTGACTGGAGGGCAGTTAACAAATAACAAAAAGCTTGTGGAAGTCAATAGGAATGACCTCAAAGGAAATATGCATAGGTCTTGCGGCACCTTTGAGACTAATTGTGCCAAAGAAGTCAAAGACAGAGGAGATTATCACACTGGCAAGAAAGATGGGAGCATAGCGGGATGCCTCCGTCAATATCGCACGATTTGGCAAAGATTATTGCACAACTTCATGATTATCCTGTGAATAAAGAAGAATTCTAGCTCTGCTTTTTATTCACAGAAAATCCTTTTGTGGGATAATTGTGGGATAATCGCGACATCACGTGATGTCATGTGATAATCTTTGCCAAATCGTGCAATATTGATGAGAGCATCCCACTATGTTCCCGCCTTTTTGCTGGTGTGATAATCTCCATAGCTGTGGGACTTGTCGCACTTTGAGACTAACTGTACCAAAGAAGTCAAAGACTGAGCCATATTAGTTTGGAAAATCAGTATGCAAATGGATCTTGTAACATCTTTGAGGACTATCCTATACAAAGGAGTCTTATAGCACCTTTGAGACTAACTGTGCCAAAAAGGTCAAAGACCTAGCTATGTTAGGAGTTTATCACACTGGACAGATATCGTCCAGAAACTGGATTTAAACTGAAAAAAACCCACAAAAGTGAATAGTTTTTCAAACAATGTTCGGGATTAACCTGAATAGAAAGTAGGAAAAAATTGCAAAAGCAGGTTGTTTTTCAGATGACGTTAGCATTAATGAGAATTAACACGGCATTAACCCGAACTGAAACTGAAAATCCCGAAAGTAAAAAGGGGCAGGTTTTGTCTACTTTCTGTTTGGGTTAATGTCACATTTACCCTGTTGTGTGTGAAAAACTACCTGCTTTTGCAGGGTTTTTCCAGTTTTTAAATCCCGTTTCTGCACAGGAGTTTTGCAGTTTGCTCTCGTGTGATAAACTCCTTAGTTTGGAAAATCAGTTTGCGAAGGGATCTTACAGCATCTTTGAGCTAGTCTATGCAAAGGGGTCTTGTAGCACCTTTGATAATAACTGTGCCAAAGAAGTCATAGACCTAGCTGTATTAGTCTGGAAAGGGATCTCAAAGCACCTTTGAAATTAACTGAAAGACAGAAGATGGTAGCATGAGGTTTCATAGACTTGGTCAACTTCTTGAGATGCAGATGTAGACCAAGTCTGAGAAAGCTCATGCTACAACTTCTTTTGCAGTTAGTCTCAAAGTTGCTACAAGATTCCTTTGCACAGTGATATTCCAGACTAACTCAGCTATGTTTTTTGCACAGTTAGTTTTTATGGTGAATTATTATTATTATTATTATTAGGTGTCATCCTCAAGACTTTTCAAATGGAATTTGAGTCTATTTTAATAGGATTATCCTATTGGTTCTGGTGGTTTTCTTTTTAAGATTTTGTGTTATCCTCAAGACATTGCAAATGGAATTGGAGTCTGTTTTAATGCACCTGGAGTTAGAACCAGATTCGTGCTTAAATGTGACGTATTTAGAGGTAGGATGCCACCCATGTGATTTGGAATGGGTAGGTGCTTTCAGCCAAATCTAGCAATCTCCTGTTGCTTTTCCTGGTAAAGAATGGGGGAAAGATTTCAAGAAAGGCTAATTTGTGCCCTGTGAACAACTAATCTTCTTGAATTTCCTTTGTAGAGATTGACTTAGTGATATTAATAAGCTTTAAGAAACTGAAGAATTTGTGCTTGTGCACTAAAAACTATTTGATTTACGTAACAAAAATAGCTAGAAATGCACTTATTTTTTTTAGTCATATTTTCCTTCTCTTTACAGGGTTATTGGCAGTAACTACTACTACTACTGCTACTACTACTACTATTACTAGTATTCCGCTAGATGCCCAACTTTTCATTTCAAAGCATTCCAGGCACTCTAAACATTTAAATAACAAAATCAACAATAATTTAAAGTTTTATAAAAAGTTGTAAATTTTCTAATGTCTTCATTTAGATGATTAGAGTATTCCTCAAATGCAAACAAAACTTTTTTTTTAAAAAAATCCTATTTTTATTACTTTCTTAGTTCCATTATTTTATCATTAGCCTCTAAATGATTCAAATTGATTTTATAGGCTATAGTTCTGGGACTTTCCTTTGCTGAAATTTTACTATAAAACTTAATAGTAGCATGGCTGTATGGATGTCTCCAGAACAACTAAATTTAGACTACTATCTTCCCCGGGAACAAATCCTATTGAACCTAATAGAGTTTATATCTGAATGTAGGGTTGCAACTTTTAGTCATATTTAAATCACATTGTAATCAAATGGGGACAGTTAATCATAACTGACTAGCATTGCATGGGATGTTAAATAACTGTAGCTGCAGTTCTAAGCACGGTATGCCCTGTTGAATTTGTGGGAGTTATTCCTGAGTAAAGGTGCTTGTGATTGCACTGTTTCTTGAGTGGACTTTAGGTGTCCCAGTACATGTTTGCTAATACTTAAGATTGATGCACCAACAAAAAAATTAATTCATCCCCTTTGTCCAGAGAGCATGGCCTGTGGGCAATGGAAGTGAGTACCTTGTAGAAGTGGAACAGGGCGGGCGGGATGTGGTCAGTGGCTGGTTAAGAGAGATTTATCTTCAGTGATAGAAGAACAATGAAGTAAAGATAATGTAAAAATCACTTGCCTCTGCATTGATTGCAGTTTCATGCCAATATATCTTCACTGCTATTTGTTAAAGAGGGGTCTCTCTTTCCAATAGGAAGAATAAGGCCATAGATTCTGCACTATTCAGTTTACTCCAGTGCATTACAAGGATACTCTGGATGAAGTATTTGTGGACTTCAGACCTTAGAAAAAATGTATTGGGTTAAATCAAACTCCTTTTTCCAATGATCTTTCTCCAAGAGGTAATTCACAGTGGCAGCTGGTGGGTTTCACGTAAGGGGTGTGGTAAATGCATCCTGGATTTTATTCCAGACTTAAAAGGACCTGAGAACCAGTGTGGATGTAGTGTACTAGCTTGATTATTAAACTAGAACTTTGGGAAACCAAGGTTTGAATCCTTGCTCAGCTGTGGAAACCCACTGGGCAGCCAAGGGAAAGTCATATTCTTTCAGCCTCAGAGGAAGGCAATGATGAACCTCCTTTGAACAATTCTTGCCAAGAAAACCATATGCCGTGAATTGGAGGCACATAACAAGGCACATAACAACAACATTAGAGGAGCTCTCCAAAGTGATGAATCCTAACTCACAAATACTTTCATTGCCTTGGATGAAAAGTCTGGAATAAAACGTAGATATAAATAAAAATTATTATTGTTATTATTATTGTTATTATTAGAATGGAGTCACTGCACCTTAAGCCACCCACCACACTCAGTGGTGATAAATGTGTATTTAATATAGCTCTCCAACAGTGAAGTAGTTAAGAGTATGGGCAATTTGTGAAAAAATCCTTAGTCTTATGTCCTCCATGGACTCTTATGTCCAAAAAATCTTATGTCCTCCATGGACTCTTAGGCCTCATATATAATATTGTGATTTTAAAATGCATTTTTTTTTTTTAAAAAAAAAGACTTTTAGTTTTTTGAGACTTATGAAGAAAGTGAATATATGTACTGTACTAAGACCTGGTGTGTAAAGAGATCTTGTAGCACCTTTGAGGCTAACTGAAGGAAAGAAGTTGGAAGCATGAGTTTTCATAGGCCTAAGTCTACGAAAGCTCATGCTGCCTTCTTTTTTTTAGTTATGCTCAAAGGTGCTACAAGATCTCTCTACATACTGATTCTACAGACTAACATGGCTATATCTTTGAATACTAAGACCTGTAGCTGATGTTGGTGTCCCATTTATCTATTGTGACCCATAATACAGATTGCCCTGTTGCCTGTATTTTGTACCTGTATTTTGCAAGTACTCTTGTTCCTCCACATTCGCTGAGGTTAGGGGCACAGGACCCCCATGAATGTGGAAAAATCACAGATAACAAAAATACTATGTTTTTACCTGAGAGAACATCTCTCTAGGAATCTCTAGGTGCTCTAGTACAACTCTATGTTCAACATCTGCCAGACATTGACCATAGAATTGCGCGGAAAGAGCTACAAATGCCTAGTGGAGTGTTCTCTCTAGGAATCTCTAGGTTCTTCAGTGCAACTTTTGGTTAAAGTTGACCATAGAGTTGTGCTGGAGGACCTAGAGATTCGTAGAGAGAACATATTGATAAAATCTGTGAATAATCAAAGCCGCAAAAGTCAAAGCCGCAAATGTGGAGGGATGAGTGTATATGTGTTACTAGCTTCCTTTGCTTTTGAGTTAATGTTCAGGAGCCAGAGGGAGAACATTATTATCCATTCCATCAGACAAACATATCTACAGGATTCAGTAGCTCAGCACTATATATTGCAGTAGTATTGTTGTAATCAAAATTATGCTGTAACATTGGGAGGTTTACTGCCAATTGGCCCCAAGTGTTGGGTATTTCATTTGACTTGCACTTGCATTTGATCTTTTGGTAAAACAAACAGACATGAAATTTTCTGTGGCTATTGTGGACTTGTGAGCTGCTAGAGGAGTTGACAAGTCAAGGAATTATCTGTGGCAATAGCAAGTGCTTAGACAAGAAGGTTCTTATAGAAGAGAAGCTAAGAAAAGGTTAAATATGCCAGAGATCAGAGTTGGACTGAATACTTATTGAATATAAGGAAGCATGGAGTTGGAGATGTCAAGAGTTGTTGGAAGTGTTGGAACATTGCTCAGAAGAGTTACTTTTGGGGCTCATTCCCACTTACATTTAAACCAATTTGCGATGCACCTTCGCTCTGTGTTGGTGAATTGATTCCAAAAGGTCTGTCGTTCCCATTATGAAAGTTGACCTTTTCATTATTCCCTTGTAATCACTTCTTTTTTTGGTATGATTGTCATTCCCATTAGTTTGTGCCGCTTCAAAATGCATGTCAATCATCTGCAGGTCATTGGTGACACAAGTGGCAACACAGTGAGGACAGGGCCATTCCAGGCTCTGAGTGGGGCAACTTTAGCAACTGAGCCTTCCTCTGCACCTCAGCAATCCGGGCTGCTCAAGGACACCATTTCCCCTTTGAGCAGCCCGGCTTGTGAACTATATATATATATATATATATATATATATATATATATATATGCGATCCATTGGTTTTTCAACTACTTGCCTTGCTAAGCTGCAGTCCACCCGTAATTGCAAGTAGTTGTAAATACGATGAACCGCATATTCTGTCAATATATGCACCCATAGGTCACACCACAAGGACAAAGGCAGTGCTCGGGGGGAGAGGGAATGGCCGATTTCCCAAAAACTGAGGAGGGATGGTAAACACCCCTCTGCCATTAGTCCCTCCCCTCCAGAATAATCCAATTCAGATCCATCATTCCCACTTGTTGAACATGCTTCAGAACTGATTATTTTCAAAAGAACTGCCAAAAAGCTAGTGTCAGGAAACAGCATTTTTTTGTGTTTGCTTCGTTTCATCATGATTGAAACCAAGCTCGATAGGATTGGAACCAGTTTCAAGTGGGAACGATGGTCATATAACCCAATCAGCAATTTACTTTAAATCATAGTGAGAACGCCTTGCTCTTCATCTTTCAGAATCCTTCTACCCACATTACTGATGGATGTTTCTGCAGGTAATAGTCCAAAAAGGCTCCAAGCTCTGAGATGGAGATAGGGAGTGAGAGAGCCAGTGTGTCTGCAAACTGCACAGCTTGTAGGTTCATGAAAACATACAGAACATGTTCCTAGCTATGCTCTAGAAAAAAATAGGTGGGGAGACATGGAGGCAGGATGACTACAGCATCCCACCAGAAGTGTTGAAAGACACAGAAAACGCTCTCTCACAGTGTCTGAGATGAAGGCACAGTTGAGAACCATACATATTGGAGCTATATAGAAATAGAGTGACTCGCACTACTACCAAGTTTTGCTTCAGTGAACTGTTCCTTTGAAGTCAACTACTAGAATGACTGTCTTTTGAAAAGGAAAGACAGGATTTCAAGTATAGAGGTTTGTGAGACAGAATTGCTTCCTGGTAACCCCCCCCCCCCCAAAAAAATGTAATAGAAATGCCCACCACATTCTCCTAGAAGTCATTCTGGGGCATTTTAGAGCAAATAAATTGATCCTTGGCTACATGTGGCCCACATGCTGCATTTTGCCCACCCCTGTTGTGGGGTAAGAAGTGTCCTGTATTGTAGCACTTTTTGCAGGACCCAAGAATGGCACTGGGGACCAGTGAAACATGCAAGGTCTTCTGTATAGTGCAGAACTGAGCAGGGAATGAGCATAGTGAGTGTAAGACTGTAGCTATCAAACTATAGCAAATGCATACATGGAAGCTTACATTTCCAAACTAGGGCTGTCCTATATTATAATAGGTCTGGATATGATAAACATAGTGGACTTGCCCATTTGCGTCCCATAGGATCCCAGTGAAGTGATGTGTGCTGTCACAGCTATATGTGCTTCATCTGGGTGAGGATCTCAGTTCCATCAAAACACCTTCCCACTTGAAGAGTAAATGATGGTACTTGCCAGTAATCAGGATAGGCAACATTTGTCCCCTCCCATTTTTGCCTCCCACCACTGAATTTGGAATTGAGTGACTAAAATTTGGTTACCCAGTGATAGATTGTATCACTTTGCAAGTTCAGGAAAGGCCAGTCCCATCCCCCCCCCCCATGTCTTCCAAAAGCTACCTGCTTCTGATTCATAGCAATAAATGAATTCCAAATACAACATGGAAAACAGAGCTAGTCATACAATAATGCTTAAAATTTTCTCTTAGCCTGGGCTATCATTGCTGGGTTAATTTCAGCTCCCAAGAGACAAATCAGTTTAGCAGCTAATCTTTTTCACTTGAGAAAACCTGGCTGCTAGCATGTCTCGATGGGCAGAAGATGTCGTAAAATTTTAGGCAGTTGTATATATTCAATGTTGCAGAGTAGTAACAGAAATCTATTGATATTAGTAGTTACAGGTACACCTCAGTTAATGAAGCAGATGTGTTCCTGGGCATTACTGCTTTAGCAGAAACTTTGGTACTAGAGACAGAAATGACACGGACATTATAGGGATAGGTTCTTATACCACAAAAATAAGAACATGTTGAATGTGTTTCAGCACACTTTTTATTAAGAACTAAAGATATGTCCATATATACTAGATATAATAAGATATGCACTATAATAATAGTCAAGTAAGCATTTCATGAGTAAACCAAAATATCTGGAATCTTCTAGAGACCACTTCAAAGCTTTAAGGTGCAGCCAAGGATGATTTTTTTTCATTCACCAGTCTCCACTTTTCTAATAATTTCCATTTTGGTGGCCAAACTTAATAGATCTATGTTTTTTTAACATGCTGGGTGGGGGGAGCTTGTCTGCTCTCCCCCTTTCTCTCTGCTTTGCTGTTCATGTGTGATCAGGAAGGGATCCCAAAGGCAGCTGCTGTTTACTTTGCCTATTATAAAGAGGCACATATGGCTACAGTTGGAGCAACTAGAGCAGGGGTAGGCAACATTTTTGAGCCGGAGGCTGGGTTGCTGTCCCTCAGACAATTGGGGGGGCGAAGCACCAAAAATAAATAAATAAATAAATAAATAAATAAATAAATATTTTTTTAAAAAAATAAAAATATTTTAAAAATATGCATGCACAATCTCTCAGCTCCAGAAAAGCCACGGCAAAACCCTCGTGGAGATTTTGCCAAGAAAACCCCAAGAACAAGTAATAACAACAATATCATCATGGCGGATGGCGGGGGGTGGGGGGCGGCGGCGGCGGCAGGACCAGCATGGGGCCGGTCCAAAGGCCTCAGGGGGACGCACCTGGCCCCCGGGCCTTAGGTTGCCTACCCCTGAACTAGAGTAGTGGCAACACTAGCTGGGATATCATTTGGTGTGTGGATTGCCGGTGGACATCACATGCCTCCCCATCCTCCCCAGTCACTGCTTTGCCCTGGCTGGGCAAGTGAGGCAGCGGAAGGGGACAGAAGAGCCCCTTCTTCTATTCCATCACCAGGCTTCTTCCTCAAGAAAAAAAAAACCTGGTGACAGAGCAACCAGGAAAAGTGTGCATTTGCCCCTCTTCTCCTCTGTCTCCGGGCTTCCTCCCCCAAAAGAAAACTCAGCGATGTCAGAATTTTTCTCAAACTGTCCACAACAAACCCAAGATCCTTTTCTTGGTCAGCTGCTTCAAGCTCAGATCACATCAGTAATATATGTGAACTCGGATTTTATCTCAGTATGAATCACCTTATGCTTAAATTAAATTGCATTTGCCAATTACAATAAATAAATAATTCATATTTTATATAAAAAAATTAAAATTTCAGTAAATAACAACAAGGGGAAACATAATCTAACTAATAAGACAACAAATTATCAATCAATACATTACTTAAAAACAGTTTACAGCAAATCTTACCAGTAATTATGATATCTAAATATCATAGAAAACATCCTTCCATAAATTGGATTCTGTGAAGGGAGTGAGAACTTTTGTGAGTGGGAGTTAACATATTCAGTAAGAGGAAGCCACTTTTCCGCAAACTTATTGTTACCAGCCATTTTTTTCACGTTGTCCTTAAGTTTTTGCATCAACTCAATATCCAATGGGAATAATTTATATTTGTAACAACAACAACAAAAAAACTTTTGTTAGTAGGTCTCAATCCAGCAAGAGATAAGAGTTGAGAAGCTTCCTTGTGTATGGATTGGATTGGAATGTTTGTATCAGAATACTGATATTAAACCAACACAAATACTAATGAAAATGGATGGAAAATATGCCCTTGCAATGACCATTGTAATTTGTGTGATTTTTCACCATCCCACTTTTAACTTATAAACGTTGATATATATTTTTGTTTTCCTAAGCAAAATGTCAAATACTATTTATTCCGAAGGTAAGACAAGCTCAGATGACAAGGCATATATCTCATCTGTGAAATGCTGCACTGTTCCATACTTTTTCTTTGGATGCAATATGCACACAAGTTAAATGTACTGAAATCTGTACCCTTCAGAAAGCATGGACTTTAAGGAATAGTAGGTTGCCAAATTTATGGGTGAGTTAAAGGCACACAGAGAATGGCACCCTCTGGGGGATCTGCGTTGGGCAAAGAAGTCTTGAATTATAAAAGGGGCCAATTTCCAAGGAAGAAAACAGACATTTTACATTAGGCTGTTGCTTCTGTTGACTTGGGTATTGATAAATCAAATGTCACTTCTGCTGTAATACTTTTAGTGACATCCTGTGCCTGCTTCTTCCCAGAAACAGACTGCAAGAAAGGAAAAGAAAATGCTGAAAGAAATATTAGGCATCTGTGTCTATTCTGCAGACTTCAAGCTACTGCTGACGCATATACAGTACATACGTACATACATATTCACATGCATATTCCAGCTGCTTATAACAGAAAATGAAAACCAACCAAGCTCCCACTCCTATTTTAAAATGTTCTTTTCATTAAAGATCCTTGTTGGTTCTATGGATTGAATCAAATCATAGTTCCACTTGCTCTTATAACTCCATCCAGATGCAAGAAAAGGGAGAGCCTGAGGGAGTAATACAAAGTCACAGAACCACAAGAACAGGTCTAGATATCATCTTAAGGTTCAAGTAAGGAATGAAGGTGGCACAAAAAATATACATAGGTGAATGGGATAAACTGAGCTGAGGCATAGCCAAGGTAGGTGTGCCAGTTGAAATGTCACTCTGGGGCCCTACAAATGTGGCTGAACTTTGACTCCCACCAGTATGGGCAGTGGTAAGTGATTTGGTGTGTCGTAGATCAGCAAAATTGGAACTCTGCAGATTGCCCACCCATGCTCTAGGGATTTTGTTTGTCAGCCAGCACCAGTGCAGTGGGAAGCTCCATGGGCAAGTATTATGTATCATGCTATGGGAGTTGGATCTTATTCCTGTATATAGTAACCCCTGATGTCATAATACAGGTGTAGGCAACCTTTTTGAGCTGGGGGCCGGGTTGCTGTCCCTC